>RQTK01000167.1:502036-529750 GCA_003991915.1 Elysia chlorotica
AAGAAGAAGAAGAAGAAGAAGAAGAAGAAGAAGAAGAAGAAGAAGAAGAAGAAGAAGAAGAAGAAGAAGAAGAAGAATGCATTTGCGATTTCTATAATACTCTAAATCTTCTGTAATATACAATCGATGCAGATCAATATGCACAACTGAGATGACGATTTATGATGAATACGTTATGTTACCAGGTTGGTGAAAGCTTCGAGGACACCTGCAGGTTCTGCTGGTGCCCCCAGGCTGATTCTGAAGTGATGTGTGCCTGGGTTCAATGCGACTGGCCCGATTGTCCAGAGAACACGGTGGCCAAAACCCTGGATGGGGACTGCTGCCCTTCCTGTGTGGCGGTTTGATGGACTTGTGAGATTTGAGGATGATAAGAATTACGACGTATTAGGGAGATTTAGGGGGTGAGTTTATATATGTGATAGTGTGTAGAAACTCATGGGGTAGCTAGATAACAGAGAGTCTTCAGAGAAGAAACCCTCCTTATAGCAAGTGTTTCGGCCCTTAACTCCTGACACTCTAAGGGGGTCGGGCCACACCCAGGTCATGACTCCCGGGTGTCTCTCTGCCATCTTTTTTTTTGCACCGCACAGGATTCGAACCCATACTCTTATCTTTTGTGATATGTAATTAGTATAGTTTGGTGTGTTTTGTTTTAATGTTTATGTTTGGAAATATCTATGTTCGGATTTTGTTGTTGTTTTGTTTTGTTTTTGTTGTTTTGTTTTGTTTTTTTGTTTTTGTTTTTCATCTCATTAGAGGTGAAGAAATCGAGATCCACATTGCACAAGTAATATCGGCGTTCATTAACTAAAGACTTATTCGTGTCAAGAGATATTTCAAGAGAGCTAGGACTAATATTATTATAAAGCTTTATGTATTAATTCCTTACTACTCTACGGAGACGCAATGTGGATTCTCTACAAAGAATCAGTTAAAAACTAGAAGATTTTAAGATGTGGATATTTCGAGGAGTAGCACATACATGTTATGCTACAAAGACAGAATAACAAACGAATGAGTCCTGAAAACAGTATGTGTTAAAGGAGAACTAACATCTAGAATACTCCATCACAAACTGCTATATTTTGGTCACATAGCAAGGCTAGTAGGTTACAACAAACAGTTCTAGGGGGGCGCGGTGGTTCTGGGGTAGAACATCGACAAAAAGGTCCGTGGTTCGAGTCCTGGCGATTTCGCTACCTACTGGTTGGGTCGGTGTCAGTTTAATATGACCAGCTTGGACAGGAGTCGTGGTATCGCGGCCTGTCTCGTGTGTGGCAGCAAATGAAATTGTCATACATCAGTCTTGAGGCCTGTCCACAATATAACATATAGAGTGCTGATGTTGGACGTTAAACCAGCGCAACAAAAAATAATCCTAGCATGAATAATGAAAGACAGAAGAGAGAAGGGCAGGCCGAGCAGAAAGTGTGGAGGGAGACCCAGCTGCAAGACCGTTCGGCTTGGAAATCTATTGCACGCCAATCCCGAATCGGTACAGCATTATGACATGGCATTACATGGCATTGACATGACGTTGTTGCGTGAGTCTTGGTTTTGGTAAAAGTATAGGGAAAATTGACATGACGTTATTGCGTGAGTCTTGGTTTTGGTAAAAGTATAGGGAATGGGCGGGTGAGTTAACAATTTTAATAAGTAATATTCTTTTTTTGGTATGATCTGTTTTGATGTTTATGTTAGCCTAGCATGTTTGTTTCGTTTTTGTGCTTGCTTTCTTTTCCGTCAATAAAAACTGTCGCAGTTGTTTAATTACTTAACATCATTGTTATGTTTCTCTCTACAGAAAGCAGCGAATGATTGGAAAGCTTGAAGGGCCATGATCGCCAACACTATAAAGCACGATACTTGATGTAATGGGTGAATAGATGGCGCGGGTTCGAAACGCCGAATGAGCAAAGCAAGAGAAGACAAAATGTGACAATAAGAATTAACAGATTCAATAAGCAAAATAAAGCTATAAATAATTTTTTTTTTTTATTAAATATGTGTGTTTATCATCTTGACTTGAGCTGCATTTTGAGTTATTAATCGTTATTACACGCAAAGTGGAGACAAGACCAAACTATGTATTGCTGTAGGAGTTTATTTCACCACCATAGGACCCACAAAACCAACACGAGACACAACATCATTTCAAGTACAGTTTTCAGGATTCACAGTCCTAGCCACCAATGTAAAACAAAAACAAAAAACTAGTTAAAACAAGCCTCACAAATGCAAGAAATGATTAACTAGTTTTTCTTAAATGCACGTAAAATAAAATAAAATTACATTTGAACAAAATGTTGTAATGTACTTCGAGAAAAAAAATACATTAAATAGTGTATCTGTATTTCTGTTTGTTTAATCTATCCTTTATAGTATATATGCATAGATATATATGTTGGCTAAGCTCAAAAAAAAAATTCAAATCTGGATGATTAATGTTTACCTTACATTACCTTACCTGATCATATAATAAAAAATAATAAAGCTGTACTTTTTAAGCTAAAGGTATTTTTTAATTAATTTTTTTCATTAAAATTTGCGACATGTTTCATGTGTATAACATATATACACTTCAAATCCAATTAATATACAATTACGTAATTTTAGTAAAATAATTTCACACACAGTTCACAGTTCCTAAGATTCAATGTAAAAACAAAATCTCTGGAAGGAATGTTTTTAAAAATAAAATAATACACAAAACAAGGTACAAGCACACATAGATTGCTGCAAACAAATATAAAATAATTTTTTAAAAGAGCTGTCAAATCTTAATATATGAAAAACTATTGAGCATAATTTCTTTTTTTATATGAAAAGTATGAATAAATATATTTTTTGGGAGAGAATTCATCTCACAAAAACTTTAAAACTCATTTAATTTTTGTTTTAAGGGTTATTTCTAATGATGATTTTCTAAGTTTACTTTTATAAATCATACACATGCCATTATATTATTTTAACGAATTTTTCACTTTATTAGCACACAAAAATTAAATGACTGTCATAATGTGAGAGTCACAAGAAAAGATTTAAGAAATATAGTATTATTTCTGATTATTTCTGGTAGATATCACAGAAGATAATTCTCTATTGCACTTCTAGTAATCTAAAAATGATTGTAAGATAAAATCTAGCTATAACTCTTAACAGATTGGAATGCCTTGTTGCAGCCTGCACTAGACTATTTATTGCACTTCTTGTAATATACAAAAAAATAAAAGCATTGTGGAATGAAATCTCACTACAATAATTATTACTAACATAATTTTAATGGAATGCCTCATCTGGAATCTAGTCACAAGCAGCAAAAACAAAACAAAACAACGACAACTCAACTTCGTATTAATTTTTACAGGGTCCGAGGATTAAATCTAAACGCTGATTAGTTAAAATGATAATATGCTGGAAACAAAACAAGAATTAGCTCTAAGAAATCAAACGCGTGATCCTATGTTACTTATCGCTAATAACAGCCCGACACCAATAATGCTGGGAGACAGCTTCATGAAACTGAAGGATGATGATACATGGGAATTTTTTACAGGCGAAATTTCAGCTGATCAAATCACTGAAAACTTTGTTTAAAAAAAAAAATAATGATGATTAACACCTCATGGTTTTTTTTGTCTGTTTTTTTTTTTAATCTTTACACATTCTTCATATAAAAAATATGTAACAAAGTGAACAGAATTCATTTTTAACCTTATTGAATATTCCCTTCCCTGGAAGAGGACTATCTTGTATCCTCAACATGTGTATACCACTATCAAACTCAGGGTAGACGTCCCTACAATTTTCAATTTTCTTCAGCCTGTGTTTAAACAAATCAAATGAAATTGCTTCTTATTTTATCCAATCACAAGAGCTTTTTACAGGATTCAAAATTTACATACAAATATCGCATGAAAGAAAAATGTTGCGTTATCTGTGCCACAATAGATAGTTTTTAAAAAAAAATTAAAAAGAATAAATATGTATGTATGGATTTCATCGCAACAACAAAAACCACAAGATAATGTCAATTTATAAATCATAGACGATAACGTGTTTAATTTATTCCCATTTTTATTACAATAATACTGATCCGATTCATTTCCCCCATAATCATCTATCCACACAAAAAAAAATGTATAAAAGTAAATAATCAATTAAAGCTTGTAAATAAAAAAAAGGAGAATATGATCAAGTCACATAAAAATTATGTACAGATGAGTTCACAACCCTTATTTCAGGTGTTTTTTTCCTCCTATTTTTCCTTTGAAAAATAAAAATTACTAAAAATATGGATTACAGTAAATGGACGAAATCAGGACTTTTGAATGATGGCATAAAACAAAGGAAAAAAAAACTATTACAAAGAACAATCGCTGTACAATTTACAAAAAAAAAACAACATATATATAATAGAAATATATAATATGTGATTAAAGCCATTAATTTTGTGTGTACGATTTTGGGACTACATAAATTTCACAGGGATCAAAACTAGAATAGATTTATTTCTCATAGACTTGAAAAGTCTGAGATGATTGTCTCTTCTCCACGACAACTGCAATAAAAAAAACAACCTAAGAGTCCAATGCTCTTTTTTAGTCCCTGCATATACATGTACATCCTACAATGACCTTTTATGGTGGTCTAGGTTTTACTACTGGTCTATTTACTTCCTGTACAAATAATTTTATGCTATTGATAACGCGTATGGCTTTTATGCATACAGATATTTGTATCTGTCAGAGAAAGATACCTCTATTATTGAGATTTAAACACTCAGATATATTTCTACTTACTTAATGGAGTATTAAAAAAACGGCAACTGAAAAAGTCGCCAACATATGAAAGCTTCATGATAATTATGCTTATATTTTGGTACTTAGCTAGACGGACAAGGACTGATAAAATCCTTCCCCCCCATAAAAACAAATATTTCAATATATGTTTGTATAGCATAAACTTCTGTGATCAATAATTCCACCTTCTCTAAAAATAAACAGATTTCTTTGAGAAGAAGCACGAAATAATAATTATATTATTTTAATGATAAAAAAAGCATAGCTAAAATGTTGCTGTTGAATGTTGGTCATGGTAAATCAAATGACGGTAATTATGAAATGAATAATAATATATTGCAACCAACAACAACAAAAAAAGATTTTTTTTTTAAATAGTACAATTCAATCAAATAAAACTTCTGCAAGTCTAAATGACAAATCCTTACATAAAAACATGTAAAAATGTATTTGCAATGTCTTCCACCTTCAGCCAAGATCACTTCTTTCCAAAACAAAAATAAATAAAGAGACGTCACCTTTTCAATTTTGCAATTGATACTTGCAAGAAATATGAATGCTGTACAATTAGGGCCAGTGTCCGTCTTAGATTTTAAAAATGAAACTTCACAAGCGGAGCGTTTTGCACAACAATTCGCACACAATAATGCAAATAGAATGTAACTTCTTAAAAAATTATCTTGGAATTGCTGCCGTTAAGTCATATTTATGAAAAATAAAAATAAAACTGCTTTTGAAAACATCAATAAAAAGCAGAGTCACACGCTTTTAAAGAGTTTTCAAAGGTACATTAATGTTCATTCTCTTACACAACCTCAATTAATGCTAAACGAAATAGGTTTTCCTTCATATTAGGTTTTAAAAGAAGAAAAAAAAAAGAAAGAAAAGGTTTTGCCAACACTAAGACTTTCAAAGTGAAAGATAATTCACCAAAAAAAATATCTTGAATGAGCGACAATAAGGTTCTGTTTCAGCTATTCCAAACATAATTTACAAGGTAAAAGTTACATAGAATAGACAAAATTAAAACATATGGAGCAATTCAGATGATCCAACACTTTTTTTTTTATCTTGAAAAAAAAAAAACCCAACGAAGATTCTATATGCGATTGCACATACTACAGAACAACCCAAAGCCTTATATATGTAAAGTGTCCTGAATTTCTGTCTCAGCAGGTCACCTTATACCGACACAGACCCAACAAGTAGGGGGCGAAATTGATCAATACATTTTGTACCAATCTCAGTTACAAACAGGAGACCTCCCGATTGGGAGACTACACCACTTGCGTCAGTTCGCCCACCCTCTCTTTTTTACACTAATGACTAAACGAAGACAACAAATTGAAAAAAGTATGATATATATTCCAAAAAAAATTGGATGAATAAATTAATGATTGTACAAGTGTATGGCTAACACAATTGCAGCCTAAATCAGACGTATTATGTGTTTAATGCACATAGTTTTATTTTACATTCGTAATTTTTGCTTCTTTGCAACCTGACAAAGATGTTTAAAAAAAATTAAAGACTAACTTTTTGAGACACGTCTCCTACTTTTCATCAACGACTACAATAACCCATTCATTTAGCTATGACCCCTCACGTGTTGAAATTTATATACCCCACATCTTATTCCCAAATCCACAATGTTAGCACATTATCTAAAACGAGCCAAGTTGAAAGGTGATGGGTGAAAGTAGTCAGTTATGCCTGGTGGTGTATTATATAATATCTTCTTGTTGCCATGATAATAGTCTATCTCACAGATAGGCCAAAATAACACTGACCCACAATAAGAATCTTTGTATAATTCCCAACCTACCTGTTCTATAACAGAAAAAAAAAAATCGGGATGGACCAAATTTTTATAACTCAAAATTTTTAAATCAGCTGCATTAAAAAACAAAAAAAGAACATTTTTAACAGTTTCTTTCGTTTTTCTAAAACCTATAGAATTTGAGAAAGACCATTAAATGTTAGCCTCCTGACCATTTTTGAAATGACAAAGTAAAATATTATGTCTCCCACCCAAATTATGGTCAAATTCAAACCCACTGCATTCAAGTGGTCAATTTGTAATTGTGTCGTTTCACAACCATTATTCAACATACACTGTGATCTACGTCTCTTTTGCTTTTTTGCTTGTATAACAATCCTCTCCGTAAATTATAACGTATTGACTTTAAAATTATCAACTAAAAAATGAAAAAAAAGGTAAAAATTACAGCCTGCATAGGTTTAATAATAACATTATTTTTAATTATCAAACATACTAGTCATTGTGGCATCTTTCCTTCTAGTCCTACAAAACGATTAAAAGGAATACAATTTCTTTTTCTTTTTTTATGAGAACCCCCAAAATTAATTTAAATTAAAAAAAAAAAAAAAAAAAAAGTAGAGAGGTTTAAAAAACTGAGAAGTATGTAAAAAACAAGCATAGCAGTATCAACACCAGTTGTTTCAAATAAGATCATTGTGAAAATAAACAAAACAAAACAAAACAAAAATCCCAAAGATGGAGAGAAGAAAAAAAAATCAGTGGATAATTTAGAAGCCCAAAACCCTTAGCTCAGTTCACAGAACGCGAGATCAATTTTAACGCCATGAACATTATTATAATGTGCCCCACATCATAGGAAACAAACGGATCATAATGAATAAAATATGTCGTTCAGATCACGAGAAAATGAAACGATCATTGTAAACGAAACCTGTGGTGGAGCTGACAGGAACAAAAAAGATCATTATTGACAATCATTGGGGCTCAAGAAACCCAAAGATCATTATTGACAATCATTGGGGCTCAAGAAACCCAAAGATCATTATTGACAATCATTGGGGCTCAAGAAACCCAAAGATCATTATTGACAATCATTGGGGCTCAAGAAACCCAAAGATCATTATTGACAATCATTGGGGCTCAAGAAACCCAAAGATCATTATTGACAATCATTGGGGCTCAAGAAACCCAAAGATCATTATTGACAATCATTGGGGCTCAAGAAACCCAAAGATCATTATTGACAATCATTGGGGCTCAAGAAACCCAAAGATCATTATTGACAATCATTGGGGCTCAAGAAACCCAAAGATCATTATTGACAATCATTGGGGCTCAAGAAACCCAAAGATCATCGAAACCTGTGGTTGAGCTGACAGGAACAAAAAGATCATCATAAATTAAAAAAACGAAAGCTGTGGCACAGATCACAGGTAACCCAAAGATCATTATTGACAATCATTGTGGCTCAGATAACAGGAGACAAAAAGATCATCATGAACAAAAACTGTGGTTGGGATTACAGGAGACAAAAAGATCATTATGAACAAAGGATGTGGCTCACATCACAGGAAGCCAAAAGATCAAAAGATCAATATGAACAGGGACTGTGGTTGAGTTCGCATGGACAAAAAGATCATTGCAAATAAAAAAAACGAAAACTGGAGTTCAAATCCCAAGAAACCAAAAGACCTTTTTTAACATGAACTATATTGCTCAGATCACAATAAACAAAACGAATCATCGTAAACGAAAACTGTGGCTCAGATTACATGAAACAAAAAGATCATCATGAACAACAACTGTGGTTTCGATCACAATAAACAGTTGTTTTTTAAAAGTAGTACTTTTTGAGAAATCAGTGACCTTGGACAACACTGTATCATAAATCCTTTTTCAAGCCAGGTTGAGAGAGAGAGAGAGAGACAGAGACAGATAGAGAGAGAGAGAGAGAGAGAGAGAGAGAGAGAGAGTATCGTCTTCAGACTATCTGGATGGCAAATCTCGCTTTTGAGATATGCTATCCACCAAAATATCATATCCACAGCAGCCATATCATATCCTATCCTGAAAGATATGCAATCAACTGAGATATGTTATCCACGTAGATACGGAGACACGTTATCCACAGAGATAAGCCATCCATCTAGTGCAGTGACAGTAAGTTTATCCGAGGAGTGTTGTGGATTCCCCTTTAAAATGCGTCCTTGATATTGCTGAACGGTCGGACTGCGAGATCCACAGGGAGGTTGAAATTTATCACCAGCAGCCTTTCTAAAGAGCGAAGAGCATCTTCAAAACCTGAAAGAAATGAAAAAAAGCATGAATTATGATAGAAGAAACTTTTAATAAAATTATAATGTAAAGTTATTATATTGCTTTGTTTTGTTTCAAAATTATTATTTTTAACATTTCATAGATATTCGGTCTTTTTGTTTCATTTCAATGACTACATTGTTACAGACTTCAACATAAACTTGAAACTGTTCTGGTTGTGATCTCCATTTTCAACTTAATTACAATTTTATATAATGATAAACCCACAAATAAGTTTGTGGACAACGAAGAAAATGATTTTAAGAGAGAGTTCGAAAAGTTAAAACATAAGAGCTATAGGAAGACAAGATAGATATGGAGAAAGGAAAAAGAGGGAATCAACCATACCCGCAGACAAAGATGAACAAAGATATCTATATATATATTCAAAACAGGAAAGAACTATAGTGAAGGGATATCGAAGTTTCACCAACAGACATTGACAGGCAGAGCTTTAATAATTCAAACCTTACAACACAGAAATAAAAATGTAGAAGAAAAATGAACCCAAGACACATCTTTTTTTGTCTCAAATACAAATGGTAGGCAAACCTGTTCGGGCCACATAGCTCCAGTCTTGGTAGTATGTATCAATCAGCGACTGAGTGCGGAACAGGAGTCTCAACCAAGTCACTAATTTTCTTTCACTGGGGTGGACATTTAAAAGGTAAAACAAAGCAGTTTAAACACCAAAGCCTAAGCCAAGTCACAAGTTTTCTTTAAATAACAAGCAAAACAGTTAGAGGTCGTAGCCTGAGCCATGTCACAAGTTTTCACTTACAAGCATAGAAATTTAAATAGCAAGCAAATTAGTTAAAGGTCATAGCCTGACCCAAATCACAACAACAAAAAAACCCTTCACACTTTAGAGCCATAAAGAAGAAAGCCTAGAGGTGATACCATATAACAATGGTTTCATAAACCAACCATTACTTTATAAGTACATAATATTCTTCAAGCTATAAAAAAATACCGCAAAAAATGATCTGCATTCCCTAAATTTGAATTCTATAATAATAAAACAATAGAAAATCATTCTGTGATCTTTTCAACTCCAAGTCATAATGGCAAAGTAAGTAAACATGATATTGTTTCTGTGCTACAATTATGCCAAAATGCGATTGATATATCATTTTAAAGGTGAAAACGAAATCTTTCTTTCTTTAGACAAATAATTGCCTTATAGATTTTTGGTTTATCTTATGAGATACCTGCGTCCAGTTTAAAGCAGAAATAAGTAAATAAAATAATTTAGTTGATTATCTTAAAAGTATCCACAATAGTTTCATTCAATTATCTAAAAAGTAACAAAAAAGACTTAAGCCAAAACCGAAGCACAGTTACGATATTCTTCCGCCCCTCACTTTAGCGCCATGCAGATGAAAGCCTTGAGATGAGTGTCCTCGCTGCGTTTGAACGGGGTGTGGGAGTTGATCACCGTGTCTATGGCGCCCAGCAGCGTCTGCTTCGCCGTGATGGCCTTCCCGCCGATCATGTCCAGGTGGAAGGATTGAGACAACTTGCGGGCCGGGGACTCGTTGTACTCGCGTCCGTGCTGGGGAAAACACATTGTAAATAATGTACATTTATACAATAGTGTTCGTTTATATGTTAGCATTTATAAGCATTCTTTCTTATGCTGTATAAGATTAAAAGCACTGGTGATATAAAGATAATGTAACTAGTTTTAAAGCGTAGTCTGTGTATAATTCTATTAATGTTCATTGTGGTGTCTCACTATTATTGTAATGTTATTTTTGAAGATGTCACATTCAACATTATATATTTTCGATCTAACACACATTGACTGAATAAATTTGAATTTGAATTTGATTTGAAACACTGACAGAGTCAACGGTTATTTCACCAAAAAACTTAGAGCTAGCGACCAGTATTATCGCTGTCCGTGCTGAAGAAAATACATTGTAAATATCGACAGAGTCAATACTTATTTCACAAAAAACTTCAGAGAGAGTGACTAGTAGAATTGTTGTACTATTGTTCTTTCTGAGGAGAGTAAACTGTGAAAATTGACAGAGTCAATACTTTTTTCACCAAAAAACTTCAGAGCTAGTCTAGTGACTAGTACACTTGTTGTACTCTTGTTTTTTCTGAGGACAGTAAATTGTGAACATTGGCAGTTAACGATTCTCTTACCACAAACTTCATAGCTAGTGAACAGTATTCTTGTTGTACTCCCGTCCGGGCTGAAGAAAATAAATTTTTAATATCGACAGGGTCAATACTTATTTCACCAAAAAAAATTTCAGAGCTAGTGACTAGTACAATTGTTTTACTTCCGTCCGTGCTGAAGAAAACACATTGGAAATATCCACAGAGTCAATACTTATTTCACCAAAAATACTTCAGAGCTAGTGACTAGTACAATTGTTGTACTCCCGTTCTTTCCGAGGAGAGTAAATTGTTAACATTGACAAAATCAAGTGTTCTTTCACAACAAACTTCAGAGCTAGTGACTAGCACAAATGTTGTACTCTCATTCTGTCAACGTTTCTTTCACCAAAAACAAACTATATCAAAACTGAAAAGGGGGCGCAGAAGCTCTAGACTTGGAGCAATGGTTGATCTTAAACCAAGACAGAGCATTGAAACTGAAGACTTCTCAAGGACAAAGTAATTGTCAGAAACTTTACAGATCTATCATTGTGCGTAGAGCCTACCTTCATCTCATAGAACTTCAGGAAGAGATGGCTTCCGCATGGCAGACGTTAAACCAAGACAGAAAGCAAATGAACTGAAAACTGCTCAAGGACAAAGCAATTGTCAGAAAATTTACAGGTCTACCATTGTGCGTAGAGCCTACCTTCATCTCATAGAAATTCAGGATAAGCATGGTAAACGTTAAACCAAGAGAGAGCATTGGAACTAAAAACTGTTCAGAATATTTACAGGTCTACCATTGCGCGTAGGGCCTACCTTCATCTCATAGAACTTGAGGAAGAGGTCCCAAGCGTACAGCATGGTTAACGTTAAACCAAGAAACTTTACAGGTCTACCTTGTGCGTAGAGCCTACTTTCATCTCATAGAACTTAAGGAAGAGGTCACAAGCGTACAGCATGGTTAACGTTAAACCAACTCAACAACAAGTGCGTACGGCGTACCTTCATCTCATAGAACTTGAGGAAGAGGTCCCAGTTACTGTTGTTATTAACAACTCTCCGAAACTTTACAGGTCTACCATTGCACGTAGAGCCTACCTTCATCTCATAGAACTTGAGAAGAGGTCCCAGGCGTGCAGCATGGTAAACCTTAAACCAAGAAACTTTACAGGTCTACCATTGTGCGTAGAGCCTACCTTCATCTCGTAGAACTTGAGGAAGAGGTCCCAGGCATGTAGCATGTGTGTGGCCTGGGCCGACCGGCTCGGGAAGCATCCAAACGGCACCAGGCTGGAACTCTGGCCGACCTCCATGAGGCCGTGCTGCATCAGGTCTCGGATGAGCCATGGCCAGGTCTCGGCGCACGGGCCTGAACCAGGGCTGGACTAGACTGGTGCAGGAGCTGGAAAAAACATGAAAATTAATAGGGAGTTAGAGGGAAAAATATTAAATTTTAGTAGTTAATGTTACCAATATTCTTGGTCACCAAAGGCTTTTGTAATGAATTGGATTAGATTTACAATTTACACTAGGGCCGGACTCGAATGGTGCAGGAGCTGGAAAAAACATGAAAATGGGGAGTGAGAGGGGAAAGAAAAAAATAAACTTTTCGTAGTTTTACTGTGATATGGAGAAATGTTACCAATATTCTTGGTCACCAAAGGCTTCTGTGATGAACTGGATTAGTTTACAATTTACACTAGGGCCGGACTCGAAGGGTGCAGGAGCTGGAACAAACACGAAAATGGGGAGTAAAAAAGAAGAAAAAAATTAACTTTTAGTAGTTTTACTGTGATATGGAAAAATGTCCCCAATATTCTAGGCTGGTCACCAAAGGCTTTTGTAATGAATTGGATTAGATTACAGTTTACTGTACATGTATAAAAAGTTAACTTTTTGCGTTCGCAGACAAACATGTGCGTATTGATTTGCTCTTCTGCTAGCACCATTTTTTACTGACCTGCACACCTTCTTTTTTTCTTTTTTAAATTCCATAATCAAAGCTTTTATCTTTCATACATTATTGAAAATTCCCCAAAATAGTGCAAACACAAGCAATATGCCTTAAACCATGGAATGTGAACGGTCCAATCCACAGCAAGGTTAAGGAACACCAGCTGCTAGTTTGATAAACTCATCGAAGACTGAGGAGAAATCCCAGGCATCAGGGTCTCCTCTTTCTTCTTTTTGCTTTTTGTGAACACAGTGTACAAGGACAGAGTAACAAGCTTACTGAGCATGCATTAAAAGTTCAAATAGCTGAGCCCAACTGAGTTAGACAAAAAGAGAAAGAGAAACTTGACAGCTTTAGGCGCATCTCAGGACTGAAAGACGATTGGTGGTTATTTTAGTCACCCCACAGCAAATTTGCAGGTAGTTAAGAACAAATTGCCAGGGCTCAAACCCAGACCTTTTGCGTCGGAGGCCGATGTTCTACCCCAGGACCACCGCGCCGAGATAATAATCTGAGAGAGAGCTTTGGGTATTTGAAAACTGCTAAACTCCAAAACAAACTATTGTGCGTACCTTCATCCAATAGAACTTTAGGGAACAAGTCCTAGCATTATCCATAATTAAGTGACCAACTAACTATATCGAAACTGAAACGGGAACATGGTAGCTCTAGGGTTGGAGAAATGGCTTCCGCATTGTAGACGTTAAACCAAGAAAGAGCATTGGAACTGAAAACTTCTCAACTCCAGAACATACCATTATGCGTACTTTAATCTCATAGAACTTCAGGAACAGGTCCTAGCATTATCTATTATTATGTATGCAACTAACTATATCGAAACTGAAAAAGAGCTCTAAGGTTGGAGCAATGACTTCCGCATGGTAGACCAAGAGAGAGCATTGGAACTGAAAACTGCTCAAGAACAAAGCCATTGTCTACCATTGTGCGTAGGGCCTACCTTCATCTCATAGAACTTTAGGAAGAGGTCCCAGGCGTGCAGCATGTGCGTGGCCTGAGCCGACCGGCTCGGGAAGCATCCAAACGGCACCAGGCTGGAACTCTGGCCGACCTCCATCAGTCCGTGCTGCATCAGGTCTCGGATGGCCATGGCCAGGTCTCGGCGCACGGCCTGAACCAGGGCTGGACTAGACTGGTGCAGGAGCTGGAAAAAACATGAAAATTAATAGGGAGTTAGAGGGAAAAATATTAAATTTTAGTAGTTAATGTTACCAATATTCTTGGTCACCAAAGGGAAAACATTACTTAACCTAATCTAAATGTATTTACACTAGGGCCGGACTCGAATGGTGCAGGAGCTGGAAAAAACATGAAAATGGGGAGTGAGAGGGGAAAGAAAAAAATAAACTTTTCGTAGTTTTACTGTGATATGGAGAAATGTTACCAATATTCTTGGTCACCAAAGGCTTCTGTGATGAACTGGATTAGATTTACAATTTACACTAGGGCCGGACTCGAATGGTGCAGGAGCTGGAACAAACACGAAAATGGGGAGTAAAAAAGAAGAAAAAAATTAACTTTTAGTAGTTTTACTGTGATATGGAAAAATGTCCCCAATATTCTAGGCTGGTCACCAAAGGCTTTTGTAATGAATTGGATTAGATTACAGTTTACTGTACATGTATAAAAAGTTAACTTTTTGCGTTCGCAGCACAAACATGTGCGTATTGATTTGCTCTTCTGCTAGCACCATTTTTTACTGACCTGCACACCTTCTTTTTTTCTTTTTTAAATTCCATAATCAAAGCTTTTATCTTTCATACATTATTGAAAATTCCCCAAAATAGTGCAAACACAAGCAATATGCCTTAAACCATGGAATGTGAACGGTCCAATCCACAGCAAGGTTAAGGAACACCAGCTGCTAGTTTGATAAACTCATCGAAGACTGAGGAGAAATCCCAGGCATCAGGGTCTCCTCTTTCTTCTTTTTGCTTTTTGTGAACACAGTGTACAAGGACAGAGTAACAAGCTTACTGAGCATGCATTAAAAGTTCAAATAGCTGAGCCCAACTGAGTTAGACAAAAAGAGAAAGAGAAACTTGACAGCTTTAGGCGCATCTCAGGACTGAAAGACGATTGGTGGTTATTTTAGTCACCCCACAGCAAATTTGCAGGTAGTTAAGAACCTATCTTGGTGCAGTTATGTAATAGTGAGCTGGGAAGCAGTCATTGGGAACCACGTGGCTAAAATAGACTGTGGACTACATGCTCTACATGGTGAATATAGACAGTTAATAGACAGCAAAGTTAAAGTTGTCGTTGAGTTAATTTAATGTCCAACATCAGAATAAATTTGAATTTGAATTTGATTTGAAACACTGACAGAGTCAACGGTTATTTCACCAAAAAACTTAGAGCTAGCGACCAGTATTATCGCTGTCCGTGCTGAAGAAAATACATTGTAAATATCGACAGAGTCAATACTTATTTCACAAAAAACTTCAGAGAGAGTGACTAGTAGAATTGTTGTACTATTGTTCTTTCTGAGGAGAGTAAACTGTGAAAATTGACAGAGTCAATACTTTTTTCACCAAAAAACTTCAGAGCTAGTCTAGTGACTAGTACACTTGTTGTACTCTTGTTTTTTCTGAGGACAGTAAATTGTGAACATTGGCAGTTAACGATTCTCTTACCACAAACTTCATAGCTAGTGAACAGTATTCTTGTTGTACTCCCGTCCGGGCTGAAGAAAATAAATTTTTAATATCGACAGGGTCAATACTTATTTCACCAAAAAAAATTTCAGAGCTAGTGACTAGTACAATTGTTTTACTTCCGTCCGTGCTGAAGAAAACACATTGGAAATATCCACAGAGTCAATACTTATTTCACCAAAAATACTTCAGAGCTAGTGACTAGTACAATTGTTGTACTCCCGTTCTTTCCGAGGAGAGTAAATTGTTAACATTGACAAAATCAAGTGTTCTTTCACAACAAACTTCAGAGCTAGTGACTAGCACAAATGTTGTACTCTCATTCTGTCAACGTTTCTTTCACCAAAAACAAACTATATCAAAACTGAAAAGGGGGCGCAGAAGCTCTAGACTTGGAGCAATGGTTGATCTTAAACCAAGACAGAGCATTGAAACTGAAGACTTCTCAAGGACAAAGTAATTGTCAGAAACTTTACAGATCTATCATTGTGCGTAGAGCCTACCTTCATCTCATAGAACTTCAGGAAGAGATGGCTTCCGCATGGCAGACGTTAAACCAAGACAGAAAGCAAATGAACTGAAAACTGCTCAAGGACAAAGCAATTGTCAGAAAATTTACAGGTCTACCATTGTGCGTAGAGCCTACCTTCATCTCATAGAAATTCAGGATAAGCATGGTAAACGTTAAACCAAGAGAGAGCATTGGAACTAAAAACTGTTCAGAATATTTACAGGTCTACCATTGCGCGTAGGGCCTACCTTCATCTCATAGAACTTGAGGAAGAGGTCCCAAGCGTACAGCATGGTTAACGTTAAACCAAGAAACTTTACAGGTCTACCATTGTGCGTAGAGCCTACTTTCATCTCATAGAACTTAAGGAAGAGGTCACAAGCGTACAGCATGGTTAACGTTAAACCAACTCAACAACAAGTGCGTACGGCGTACCTTCATCTCATAGAACTTGAGGAAGAGGTCCCAGTTACTGTTGTTATTAACAACTCTCCGAAACTTTACAGGTCTACCATTGCACGTAGAGCCTACCTTCATCTCATAGAACTTGAGGAAGAGGTCCCAGGCGTGCAGCATGGTAAACCTTAAACCAAGAAACTTTACAGGTCTACCATTGTGCGTAGAGCCTACCTTCATCTCGTAGAACTTGAGGAAGAGGTCCCAGGCATGTAGCATGGTAAACCTTAAACCAAGAAACTTTACAGGTCTACCATTGTGCGTAGAGCCTACCTTCATCTCATAGAATGCTGCATCAGGTCTCGGATCGCCATGGCCAGGTCTCGGCGCACGGCCTGAACCAGGGCCGGACTCGACTGATGTAGGAGCTGGAGAAAACATGAAAAATTAGAAGTAAGAAAAAAGAAAAAAACTATTACTGTGATATAAAAAAAAAATTATACCAATATTCTTGGCTGGTCACCGAAGACTTCTGTAATGAATCGGATTACCTGGACAAGCAAGAAAATGGGGGGTAAGAAGGAACAAAATTAACTATTACTGTGGTAATGAAAAAAAATGTTAACCAAAGACTCTTGTAATGAATCGAATTACATCAGAACTGAAAGACGTTTGGTGGTTATTTTAGTCACCCGACCGCAAATTGGCAGGTAGTTAACTTATCTTGGTGTAATAATGAGCTGGGAAGCTGTCATTGGGCAAAACATGGCCAAAATAGACTGTGGTCTACATGCTCTACATGGTGAATATAGACAGTTAATAGACAGCAAAGTTAAAGTAGTTGTCGAGTTGTTTTAATGTCCAACATCAGCACTATATAGGCTATATTGTGGACGGGCTCCAAGACTGACGTCTGAGAATTTATGTGCTGCCACACACGAGACAGGGCGGGGATTCCATGACTCTTGTCTCGGACTCTCACATTAAACTGACACCGACCCAACCAGTAGGGACCGCAATCGCCAGGGCTCGAACCCGGACCTTCTGCGTCGAAAGCCAATGTTCTACCCCAGCAAAGTTAAAGTACATCAGCCTCAGTTTACTAACCTCATTTGTCTTTGTCTTCCCTCACTTCTTGCTGTTGTCTTGTTTCATTTTTGTTTTTTTGTGAACACAATATACCCGGACAATGCAACAGGTTTACTGTATTACTGTACATGCATGAAAAGCAACAACAATAATTTTTTATATCAAATGTACATGAGCCGCAGTTTGCTAACCTCATTTGTCTTTGTTTTAACACAATATACCCTGACAATGCAACAGGTTTACTGTACATGCATGAAAAGCAACAACAATAATTTTTTATATGAAATGTACAAAAGCCGCAGTTTGCTAACCTCGTCCGAGTCTGAAGAGTAATCCTCTGTGTCTGTGTCTTCTTTGGCTTCCTGCTTTTGCTGCTCTGCCACCTCGATACATTTGTTGATTGCCACCTCAAGTTTCGCTCGTATATCCCTGAAACATCAACAAATGTTTTCATTTTTTTAACTTCTTGATCATAGTTATGCTCGTATATCCCTGAAACGTGGACATGTTTTGATTTTTTAAACTTCTTGGCCATAGTTATAATGCTCGTGTATCCCTGAAACGAGGAGAAAGGTTTTCATTTTTTAAACTTCATGGCCATTGTTATAATGCTCGTATATCCCTGAAACGTGGACAAAGGTTTTCATTTTTTAAACTTCTTATTCACTATAGTTATAATAATGCTCGTGTATCAATGAAACGTGGACAAAGGTTTTCATTTTTAAAAATTTCTTATTCACCATAGTTGTAATGCTCGTGTATTCCTGAAACGTGGACAAAGGTTTTCATTTTGTTAAAACTTCACTGCCATAGTTATAATGCGTGTGTATCGCTGAAAAGTGGACAAATATTTTCATTTTTTTTACTTCTTATTCACCATAGTTCTAATGTTTGTATATCCCTGAAACGTGGACATGTTTTGATTTTTTTAAATTCTTGGCCATAGTTTTAATGCTCGTATATTCCTGAAACATAGACAAATGTTTTCATTTTTCAAACTTCTTATTCAACATAGTTATAAATAATAATGTTTGTGTATCCTTGAAACATGGACAAAGGTTTTCATTTTTTAAACTTCTTGACCATAATTAAAATGCCCGTATATACCTGAAACATGGACAAAGGTTTTAATTTTTTTTTAAATTCTTGGCCATAATTAAAATGCCTGTATATACCTGAAACGTGGACAAATGTTTTCATTTTTTAAACTTCATGGCCATAGTTGTAACGCTCGTGTATCGCTGAAACATGGACAAAGATTTTAATTTTTTTAATTCTTGGCCATAGTTATAATACATGTGTATCCCTGAAAAATGGACAGAGGTTTTCATTTTGTTAAACTTCATGGCCATAGTTATAATGCTCGTATATCCCTGAAACGTGGACAAATATTTTCATTTTTTTACCTTCTTATTCACCAAAGGTATAATGTTTGTGCATCCTTGAAACATGAAAATGTTTTGATTTTTTAAACTTTCCAACTTTACATAATTTCTATGTAATAAAATTTTGAAAGGGTTTGTAAACTTTTGTTTGTTGTTTAAAGGCCAGAGTCAGCAACTATATAGGCTATATTGAGGACGAGCCTCAAAACAAACACCTGACAATTTTATGTGCTGCGACACAAGAGAGTGTGAGTGTGGGGGGGGGGGAATACTTTCACTTCTGTCTCAGCGAGTCGTATACTATAGACTGTGACTGGGTTGGTCATCCCCCTACCTTAGACTGTTTCCTAAAAGATAATGTCACTACGGTTGACCTAGTAATAATTTTTTTTTTTTAACTGAACCCCTCTCTCTGTAAAGCAGCATGAGTCACAAAGGAGAACTCCATGGCAGATCTTCACTGAACTTTGCCCTGCCGACTTAAAAAAACAACTGAAAATCAGTAAATTTACAGAAATTGGCAGAGTACGGAAAGTAATTCTCTGAGTGTGAGTCTTCTATTGCTTTTTATGCTTTTATGAACACAATAGACAAGGACAAAGCAACATGTTTATGTTGTTGTGATTGAGTTGGTTTAACGTCCAACATCAGCACTATATAGGCTATATTGTGAACGGACTCCAAGACTAATGTCTGACAATTTTATGTGCTGCCACACACTAGACAGCAACATGTTTACTGTACACGTATAAAAAGGTTAACTAGCAAAAACAATTCTGGTCTTTTTGTTTGTTTTTGTGACCACAAGATACAAGGACAAGGCAACAGATTTACTGTACACGTATAAAAATGTTAATGTTCAAAACAATTCTCGTCTTTTTTTTTTATTTACCCCCAGTGGTTTCCCCTCGCTGTCTTCTTCAGGAGGTTTCTCTTGAAGTCTCGACTGCCGCAGCCCAGCTGACTGATGACGTAGATCTGCAGCACCGTCAGCGCTTTCTTCATGATGTTTGCCGCGGACTCGTTTGAGAACTGAAAATGATTGGAAAGAAAAGAAAGAAAGAAAAAGTTGAGCGATTCTTGAAAGTATAAAAAAAAAAAAGAGGAAAAGAAATTTGATTTCCGACAGAAGTGGTCCATTTGTTTGGCTCTGAGAACTGAAAATGATTGGAATGAAAGAAAGAAAAAGTTTAGCAATCCTTGAAATTAAAGAAAAAAAAAAGGGGGATAAGAAATTTGATTTCCTACACAGGTGGCCCATTTGTTTGGCTTTGAGAAATAATACGATTGAGAAAAAGAAAGAAAGAGTTGAGCAATCCTTGAAAGTAAAAAAACAAATAGAGTAAGAAATTTGATTTCCTACACAAGTGGTCCATTTGTTTGGCTTTGAGTTTGAGAACTAGATGATTGAAAAAAAAAAAAAATTCTGCGAACCTTGAAAAAGTTGAGTTGAGATAGTTACTTAGCGTCTAACAGTCAGAACTACAAAGGATATATTGTGGACAGACCAGAAGACTGACGTCTGACAATTTTATGTGTTGCCACCGATAGAGAGGGCGGGGATACCTGATCTAGAACTAGATGATTGAGGAAAAAGAAAAAAGTTGTGCAATCCTTGAAAAAGTTGAGTTGAGTTGGTTACTTTGCGTCTAAGGTCAGGACTAAATATAGGATATATTGTGGACAGGCCCCAAGATTGATGACTGACAACTTATATGCTGCCATATAATAAACAGGGCAGGGAATACCTGAACTCCTGTCACACAGGGTCACAATATACTGACACTGATTTAACCAGCAGGGAACAAAGTCGCCAGAGCAGGGTTCGAACCTCCTCGGTCGGAAGCTAATATTCTACCCAGAGCTACCGCACCCCCCTGTTTCAGTCACTGCTTATTACCAACTATGTGTAAAAAAAAATCTGAATTTTCAAAAAATCTGTAAAATTGTTTAATTGACTGAATGGGGAGTTAAAAATGTACATTTAAAAAAAATTGTATCAATGGAAGTGCACTATATTAATGCAATATATTATTATTATTATTATCATTATGATTATGATTGAGCGTTATACGTACTTAAGACCGTGTGTTATTATTATTATTATCATCATCATCATTATCTCACCACAAAATTAGATTAGCCAGACGCCATTGTAAAAGATTTTCACGTAAACTATTTTACTACTTTTGCGTAAACTGTTTATTTAACCACAAAAACTTGAAGGAACCTACCTTCGCCTGATCGTGACTCTCCTTTGCTGCGCTCCCCGGTCCAAAATTAAACTTTGATTTTGATTTTGCACCGTTAGATGCTCCGCAGTTCTTATGGCCTCCCGTACTTGTGCTAGGACCCTTCAATGAGAAAAAGATAAGACGAGATAAGATAAAACAAGATAAGATAAGACAAGATGAGAAAAGACAAGATAAGATAAGAAAAGCCTTTATTAACCCATACGGAAATTTGTCTTGGTCATACATATACACTTTATTCATTTTAGTGACATCAATACATGTGTAATAGAAAAATAAAAATTAAACATTTTACATACTTGTGCGACACAAGATAAGATAAGATAAGCCTTTATTAACCCATACGGAAATTTGCCTTGAATGTACATATACATTTGATTCAATTTAGCCAGATTGATACATGTGTAATAGAAAAATAAAAATTAAACATTTTACTTATTTGTGTGAAACTTTTGCAAACACACACTGTCAATCTTGGCAATCAAAGCAACAAAAATATGGTTTAATTCGTCTGCATATGATCTTTCATTTTGTAATATCAGGATGTTTTGGACTTAGTTTTCAAGGTGTTCCACATGTATTTCATACATTTTCTTTAAACTTAATTTCAACCTTATCTTTATATTTATCTTTACATTCTCTGACCTTTCATCGTTTTCATATCTTCCATTTCACCAGGTTTTTTTTTAATTTTTAAAAGCTAACTTCTTTTCTTTTACAAGCTCTTACAATCTCTTTGGGGGAGTGGGGAAAGGGAGGTCTTAGGACTACAGTGAATTAATTTAATTTATAAAAAAAATTGTTTTCTCACATCTTCATGCATTGGGCAAAGACATCGGTCTTTCCCGAGTGGCCCAGGGCTTGTTGCCTCACCTGAGAGAGGAAGAATAAGGCAATGATCAAAACATGTTGTTTATGGTAATAAATAATTATTGATGTTTGACGTTTTGATGATAATGATGGTGATAATAAAAATAATAATGATGAAGATGATGATGATGATAATAACTGTTATAATTATAATATTCATAGGGGGGGTCTTAGGTCTACAATGATTTTATGAAATTTTAATAAACATGTTTGCTCACATCTTCATGCATTGGGCATAGACATCGGTCTTTTCCGAGAGGGCCAGGACTTGTTGCCTCACCTGAGAGAGGAAGAATAAGGCAATGATCAAGATGTGATGTTTATGATAATAATTAATTGTCGATGTTTGACGTTATGATGATGATGATGGTGACAATAACAATGATATTAACAACAACAACAATAAAAATAGTAGTAGTAGTAGTAGTAGTAGTAGTAGTAGTAGTAGTAGTAGTAGTAGTAGTAGTAGTAGTAGTAGTAGTAGTAGCAGACTGAAATGCCATCAGAGCAGCAACAGTGCTACAAACTAAGTAGAGCTGGGTTTTTTAGGTATTTTTCCAATGGTTAGAAGTAAACTTAAAGTGAAAATGTCAGAAAAATCATTGCGCTTTGTGGGATGAGAAACCTCCTCTGTTGAAAAATAACTAAAAAATCCAGCTCTTCATATTGCTATTCCAATGGCCTGGCTCTACTAAAGCTAAAATTCATAAATTACACTCTGAGCTGTACAGCTTACCCTGTAAAAACTCTATGAATCTCTCCAGATCGACAATCTGAGTCTTGAGTTGGTCCACAAGTTTCTCCTTCACCTTGGCTGGATTCACAATCTGTAAACACAGAACAATTCATAATCTGTAAGCACAGAAAAATTCACAATCTGTAAACACAGGAAAACTCACAATCTGTAAACAAAGAACAATCCACAATCTGTAAACACAAAATAATTCATAATATGTAAACACGGAATAATTCACAATCTGTAAACACAGAACAATTCACAATCTGTAAACACAGAAAAATTCACAATCTGTAAACACAGAAAAATTCACAATCTGTAAACACACAATTCACTATCTGTAAACATACAATTAACAATCTCTAAACATAGTACAATTCATAATCTTTATATGTTAGACAACCAGGGTGAATCAGGCACAAGTCTGAAATTTTACTTTTGGAATTATTCATAGTGTGTTTAGCAGCATCAAATGCAGTTTAAATGGTTGAACAATTTTAACTTTGTCAGTTCTAGAACCAGAGATAATCCTTTTTCTTTGAAGATGAAAAAGGTCAAAATGTCGTGTTTTTCTTATGTTACAGGGCTCTAGCACAAAACTCATATCAGCGACTTGTGCCTGATTCACCCTGGTTGCCTTAGATATACCGATTATGAATTGAACAATTCATAATCTAAAAACACAAAAAAAATTAAAATTCACAATCTGTAAACACTCGACAAACAAAATCAACGTAAAACTAATAACAGTGATGCAAACTGGTTCATTAATTTCTTACTCTCTAGCACAGGGCGGCATATCATATTGGATTACAAAGCATGACCCCTTGACAGAACTTTGCTGAACTCTGATCTACCAACTTTTTTTTTTCAAATATGTAAATGTTAAACTTGCATTCCTAATAACACAACATTATCAACATATCTCGACGTACCTGTCCGACAGCGTGGTCAACAACTTGCCTTAACTCTTCCGCACTGAAAATTCAAGGAGAACAGGAAAAATCAATCATGCAAATTCAAGGAGAAGAGGAAAAAATCAATCATGCAAATTCAAGGAGAAGAGGAAAAAATCAATCATGCAAATTCAAGAGAAGAGGAAAAAATCAATCATGCAAATTCAAGGAGAAGAGAAAAAAGCAATAACTGATTCACTTCTAGACCACATTTCGTTGCTTGCAAAAGGGTTTTTCAGTATAGTGAAATCCGCTTTTGAAAGATAAACTATGATTTTACATGAACTATATCCGAGGCACCATTTCCCTTTATTAGTCACTGTTTAATACATATTTGGGATAAAATAAATTTTTAGGCTGTCCCCAAGACTGAAGAGGTTAATCTTAAGTAGACTCAACAGTATTGTTTAAAATTGTTCATAAATCGAATTTTAACATAAAAACCATGAGCCGGTAAAGCCAGAGAGCAGTACAAAAATTAAGTTATTGTTATGATTTTTATTATCCCTTTATTAGTCACCTTTAATATATGTTCCCAAGAGGGTTATCTTAAGTAGATTCCACTGTGTTATTTTAAAATTGTCCATAAATCGAATTTTAACATAAAAATCATGAGCCGGTAAAGCCGGAGATTAGTACAAAAATTAAGTTATTGTTATGGTTTTTATTATCCCTCTATTAGTCACTGTTTAATACATGTCCTTAAGTGGGTTATCTGAAACAGATTCCACAGTATGATTTAAAATTTTTCTTAAATCGAATTTTAACATAAAAATCATGAGCCGGTAAAGCCAGAGAGCAGTACAAAAATTAAGTTATTGTTATGATTTTTATTATCCCTCTATTAGTCACCTTTAATATATGTTCCCAAGAGGGTTATCTTAAACAGACTCCACAGAATTATTTTAAAATCATCCATCCATCGAAATTTAACATAAAAAACATGAGCCGGTAAAGCCACATAATGCTGCACGAATTAAGCTATTGTTATGATCAGTATTCTTGTTATATATTTTTCAAATCCTTGTTGAGAAAAGCCTCTCACCTGAGACTGTCAAAGTTCTCCAGGTTCAGATCCAGCTTGTGCTTCAGTTCCTCCAGAACGACCTTCTGTTTCTCCATCACTTTGCTGGTCGGGAGCGCGTCAGCGTCGCCAGTCTAAGGAGACAAACACACACTTAGAAATAATGATGATGATATCAATAACGATAATAAAAAAAATTTAATAATCAAAATGATCATAACAATTTAATAAAAATAATAATAATAATATGATGATGATGATATCGATAACAACAACAAATAATAATAATAATAATAATAATAATAATAATAATAATAACAATAATAATAATAAGAAGAAGAAGATAAAGAAAAAGAAGAAGAAGAGGAGGAGGAGGAGGAGGAGGGTTACTGATCCAACTCTATTCTTTTCCCCGACCTCTATAAGATACATTTTCTCTCACCTCATAGGCATAGGTCTCCAAGTCCTCAAGTTGTGACTTCAACTGCTCAATTAATTCACGTTGTTTCTCCCTCTGTTCTGATATCTTAATCTCATGCTGTTTATCGCTCTACAAGAAAAACAAAACAAAAAGAAATGCCATGAAAATAGTAACAATATTCAAACAATTTTTTCCAAGTAAATAAGATTAATAATTTATTAATAAACACTAAATCATGCGCTAGATGCAAATTTATCCATAATTTCTAATAATAATATCAAACACTTTGATTTTCACACAATTTCATAACTTTAGCTCTCTCTTTACATGCTATTTTATTACAAATCCAAATTATTGTATCAAAGTTTCTTTTATGATTTATCTTTAGTGCATTTTAGGGGATATCAATCAATCACAGACGAAAAAATAGATAACTTAACTTATTCTTTTCAAACAGTCATGCGTGTTCGTTTGACTGTTTTTATAAATTACAAATTAACATTGAGAACTCAATATTACATTTACAATCATTATACTCAGTGGTTCATGATCAACTTATATACAGTATTTTTTTCTTCAAATAAAGTAAAGTTGGTCCCATTTTCTCAAAACAGCATTGTGTAACCAAAATTTAGGGTCCCGATTGTACTAGGCAAACAGCATTTGTGAGATAGGTTGCCATTCCTTTCTCCACCGCACTTTATTTTTGCACTGCAGTGACTATAGAGTGTCAGTTACCCATTCCGTGCTGAGAATAAAATCTGTCCGGACCAGGGATCAAACCCAGCACCTTCACAAAGGTGGCCCATCGTCCTAACCATTGCGCAAACAGTATACCCCCTGGGGTAAATATTTTACTCGTATTTGCTTCGTATTTGCTTACCATTTCTTCTAACATCTGAGCATCCTGAATCTTGCAGCCTCTCACGTCAGGAATTCCTTTGAACGCAAACTCCTCCAGTTCCTTCAGCAGAGTCTGTAAACATGAAAAAAAAAAAAAAAGATGAAATTTTGAATTTGGTCCTCGAAAAAAATTTTATATTTTAAATTTATTCAATCAAATATTAACAACATCAGCAACATAGTTTTTTTTTTTTCCGCAAAAAGCCACCTTAAAAAGACATTAAATATGTCCATGTCTTTTTGTCCTTGCTATCTAACCTCCTTGTCGTCGGGCTCCGCACTGACTATCTGCTTCAGCCTGAACTGGACCTGAGCGAAGTGTGTGGTGAGAGCCAGCAGGGAGGAGTTGAGCTGCTCTTGTTCCTCCTCCCTCTCTCTCTCTCTCTCTCCCTCCCTCTCCCTCTCTCCCCCCCTCCTCCAGTGTCTAACCTCCTTGTCGTCGGGCTCCGCACTGACTATCTGCTTCAGCCTGAACTGGACCTGAGCAAAGTGTGTGGTGAGAGCCAGCAGGGAAGAGTTGAGCTGCTCCTGTTCCTCCTCCAGGCGACGCAACTCGTCTGCGTCATTGACATGGCTGAAGCACACGGAAAGTAATATAAATTCAAATTAAAAGGAAAGACGCTAAAAATCATAGATGGCAGAAATGACATGTTTTGAAAATGATTTGTAAATACAGTGGAATTAGTTTTTAAGATATTTTTACCCTGTTTAAGACACCATTACCATTCTTTTCAGTCACTCTTTAACATAAACTTGACATAAAATAGACAAGAGATTTATTTAATGCCGCTTAAGATAAACTATGACTTTACATAAACTATAACTGAGACATAACCCATGTTTTTCAATCACTGTTTAACATAAACTTGGGATAAATTAGACAAGACATTAAAGCTGTAATTCAAATTACTTTAAAAAAATCTTTATTCCAGTTTAACAGCTTTTAAAAGGTGTCATCATGTCTGTTGACAATGTCACAGCACAGACCAAGGAGATGGACCTTACAGACCCTTCGGAGCTCGACCTTGACCTAGATTATGACAGTTTTGACGAGGGAGGTCAGAGAGGCCCGCGGAAAGATGGGCACCGTTGGGAGCAGCCGTCAGCCCGACCCCATCCCCTTATGAGCCAAGGTTTGTTAGTACACAAAGTTAGATGTGTAGATAAACCTAAGGCCAACCCCATCCCCTTATAAACCAAGATTTGTTAGTACATGAAGTTAGATGTTTAGATCTATAAACCTCAGCCCAACCCCATCCCCTTATAAACCAAGGTTTGTTAGTACATGAAGTTAGATGTTTAGATCTATAAACCTCAGCCCAACCCCATCCCCTTATAAACCAAGGTTTGTTAGTACATGAAGTTAGATGAACCTCAGCCCAACCCCATCCCCTTATGAGCCAAGGTTTGTTAGTACATGAAGTTAGAGACCTCAGCCCAACCCCATCCCCTTATGAGCCAAGGTTTGTTAGTACATGTATGAGCTAGATGTGTAGATGAACCTGCATAAATAAATA
>RQTK01000167.1:529775-540032 GCA_003991915.1 Elysia chlorotica
AAATTATGTTTATTGGTTCGTGTTTATTTTAATTGTATTGAGAGAACTTCGAAATTATACATTGCATAGCGAAGTTGGAGCAAATGGGGGTGATTAGCCGACCTGGCTAATTTTCAAAGCTTCATGAGCACTGATGTGTTATTTTTTGCATGGCTATGCAGCGCCCTTTTTGCCATTGGAACACTAATTGCCTCTAGTTTTACATAAAATGACGTAAGCCACACTAGCTTAACTTACGGTAGTAATCCGATAAGAATTCGATATTTGCGTCTTTCTTGTCTAACCAATGCCAATTTTCACTCCTTTATCAATTTCTTTAATGTCTATTGGACCAACACGCTTGACGAATTCCATCACGGACCAAACTTTATTTATAGATCTAGATTAGATTTTGATTCTAATCAATAAATCATGAAAGTCTAGTCTAGATCTACATGAAGTCCTTAGATCTAGATACTCCTCCTACTGCCGTAGTTTAAACCTAGACCATGTATATGCAGTGGCACTTTGAATCACACAAAATACATGTGTGATTTTTTTTACGGAACTTTGACGGACGATTATTTTTTTTACTGAATTCCGTAAATTTACGGAAAATTGGCACCACTGTATAACCTAAATAACCTTTGGTTCATCAAAGTAATCAGTTGATTTATGTATGTATGCAGGTTCATCTATACATCTAACTACATACATGTACTAACAAACCTTGGCTCATAAGGGGAGGGGGTCGGGCTGACAGCTGCTCCCAACGGTGCCCATCTTTCCGCGGGCCTCTCTGAGCCTCCCTCGTCAAAACTGTCATAATCTAGGTCAAGGTCGAGCTCCGAAGGGTCTGTCAGGTCCATATCCTTGGTCTGTGCTGTGACGTTGTCAACAGACATGGTGACAACACCTTTCAAAGCTGTTTAAATGGAATAAAAGTTTTTCAAAATAATTTGAATTACAGCTTTAGTAAATACACATGTGTTCCAATAGTTATTATAGAGAGTGGGAAATAGAATACTAGAGGGGTTTCACGGTCATGATTTTGCATATTGGCTTAAGAAGATTTTAAAGGGTGTTACTTTTTTTTCTTTTAACCTTAGTAATGACTCATTTTGAGAATTATTCAACCGCTTTAATTTAAATAAAGAAGTTAGTAGAGTGAGCTAGCTTTCAGTATCAATAACACTATAGTATGAGGTCTTTTTGGGAAATGTCTAACTTAATCTACAGTCTCTGCTATTACCATAAAAGTAGTTCTAAATACTTGACAGCTGTCACCCACTGTCAGTTTTATTGTTCTCCCTTTTCTCTAACCTGACTAGCATTGTGCTAATGACTAAAGGAAACAGGTAATTTCTAATGTCTGTGACTGTATTGACATACAAAGTACTACACTACTACAGTGACAGTCACAGTGTAACTTAAAACGTGTTGAAAGCAGGCCCTACTTTTTAGATGTTATTTTCCCTTTGTAAGTCTGAAAGCCGGTCATTGAGTGAGTCATCAAACAAGTCTGGGTGAGTGGAGCAAAGATCTTGTCTCAGGTTTCACGTCTCTTAGGTTCCCATGGAGAGAGGGAGAGAGAGAGAGAGAGAGAGAGAGAGAGAGAGAGAGAGAGAGAGAGAGAGAGAGAGAGAGAGAGAGAGAGAGAGAGAGAGAGAGAGAGAGAGAGAGAGAGAGAGAGAGAGAGAGAGAGAGAGAGAGAGAGAGAGAGAGGAGAGAGAGAGAGAGAGAGAGAGAGAGAGGGAGAGAGAGAGAGAGAGGGAGGGACAGAGACAGAGAGAGAGTATCTTTTCCTGCCAAGAGCAGGGATCAGTTTACAATATTTTACTACACTTATAATGTTAATTGTCATTATTGTGTTGGCTTGTAAACATTTTTTTAAATGATGAAAATAAACATAAAGATAATTCATAATAATAATTATTCTGAAAATCTTTAAAAAAATAAACACTTCATGATTTTGCTTTTCCTATATATTAGAATATGTGGTGTAACTAAGTGTTCGTACATTTTTGCCTATCACAAACATGTTTCTTATGTCCTGCATCCAGACTTCTCTTTAGATATCAATTTTTGTTAGAAATTACTGTGAACTTTCAAAATAAAATCTCACTAACCAAATTGTTTTATGATTATAATTGGGCTGAAGAATAGAAAGACTTTTTTTTACAAACAAAAAAATGTTGTAAATTTAAAAAAAGAAAAGAAATTTAAACAATTTCATACAGACATTACACTTATATTTTTTAACAGTTTTGATAGGCTCATTTATTATAAATAGTTTTAAAGAAAAGTTTATTTTTAAATACTAAAATCTAGATATATCAAGACCAAGATTATTGTTAGGCCTAGTCTCTACACCTTAAATGGGAATACATTTTAGGGTTGTTTTTTTGTTTTGTTTTTAGAGGGGGAGAGAGAGAGAGAGAGAGAGAGAGAGAGAGAGAGAGAGAGGAGAGAGAGAGGAGGGGAGAGAGAGGAGAAAGAGAGAGGAGGGGAGAAAGAGGAGAGAGAGAGTGAGAGATAGAGAGAGAGAGTTAGTGAGAGTATCTTTTCCTGCCAAGTGCAGGGATCAGTTTACAATATTTTATTACACTTATGTTGATTGTTTTGTAGGCTTGTAAAATTTAATGATGAAAATAAACATTAAATGTATAATTCATAAAAATAATTATTCTGAAAATCTTTAAAAAAAAAAAAAATATTTCATGATTTTGCTTTTCCTATATATATATTAGAATCTGTGGTGTAACTAAGTGTTCTTACATTTTTGTTATGTCCCACATCCAGACTTCTCTTTAGATATCAATTTTTTTAGAAGTTATTGCGAACTTTCAAAGTTAAATCTCACAACCAAATTGTTCTATTATTGTAATTGGGCTAAAGAATAAAAAATATAATACTAGTTTTACAAACAAAAAAATGTTGTAAATTTAAAAAAAGAAAAGAAATTTAAACAATTTCATACAGACATTACACTTATATTTTTTAACAGTTTTGATAGGCTCATTTATAAATAGTTTTAAGGAAAAGTTTACTTTTAAATACTAGAATCTAGATCAAGACCAAGATTATTGTTAGGCCTAGGCTCTACACCTAAAATGGGAATACATTTTAGGTTTTTTTTTTTTCAGTTTTAAAATAAAAATTTAATGGTTGCACATACTGGAGTAGAACTAGAAGAATCTAGAGGTCTAGATCCTGAGGACGTCACTGGTCAGTTGACTTCTAGTTAAGGGGCACAAAGGAACAAAATTTAAACTTTAAGAAAATTATAGGAACTTCCTATTTAAATAAGATACATGCAGTGCTTTCTGACGTTTCTATTTTCACTCTGTGCCAATTGACGTTGTCCATGCTGTGCATGGTGTCAAAGGCTTTGGCAGTTTGCTCAGTCATGACGAGAAACTAAGAATAATCCTGGATTTTGATCTAAATTCTAAGACACAGCCATTTTATATAATTGTGATAATTTCGTTGTCCTTAGTACCAGCCATATTGTTACCCATAGTATAAATTGATTTACAATTTTTTTAACAACAATTAATTAAACAAAAAAAGGATTTCCTCCACCTTGCTAAGTCAGTCTACCGAGACACTTTCAGAGTTAAAAAGACTTTAATTTTTGTGATCTCTCTCTCTCTCCCCCACTTAACTCGCTGACAATCTTGCTCAGGACTTTTAAAATCTAAATTCCTCCTTTTTTGGTCCAATATATAACATATTACTCCTGGCGATTTAGCCTCTGAATGGTGAATTCCTTTTAAAGATGAAAATGCCCTTTTCAAAGCAATGGAATATATTGCTGATATATATTTCTTTCACCCCTGCATACCTTAAGGTGAAGTTCCTAGTAACCTTTTACTTAGGTCCTGGTACAGGGTTTTTTATAGTGAATGTACAAACTACCACAAAGTAGGTTTAGGTACAAGATAACCATGTACAAATACATGCCATTATATTTTAAAAATCTAAATCAAATCGTCACTGTGCTACAATTTTGGCATTTAAAGGCAATTTTGTTACTATTATTTCCAAATTCCAATTCTTCTTGACAGTGGACACCAAGTTTCATCTAGATCTAGATTCTAATTTTAGGCGAAAACTTTCTCTCTATTAGTGCATTTTTAATCTGAAAATTAGGTAAATCTAGATCTCATTTTCAACTTTACAATGATATGACCTGCATTTTGGCATTTAAAAGTCTCACTTATATATATGTATCTGAATGTCATATAACGTAGCACTGACCAAATGAACATAATAAAATTAAGTTAGTAACTGTGAGTGTGATCTCGACCAAGATCTTGAAGATAGAATCTAGAGTCTAGAATATAATGAGATTTTAATTTAGAACAGATATATCTAGATCTAGATTCTATATCTCTAAATCTTAATTACTTGGAACTTCCTTATTGTTACCTGTTGCTCAGATAAGTTGATGCTTTGAGAGATTGATTTTCCAGATCTAGATCTAGATTCTAATTGTAAGTTAGTTTAGGCCTACACTCTTGTTCTAGATCTAGGATACTCTTGGTTTAAACTTGATCTAAATCTAGATCTTGATCGGGTAAATGTGTTGCAGAAGTAATTCCATTGTACTATGGTTCCACTCTGATCTTATCTTTTGATTTGATACAGATCTAGATTCTAGACTCCTAATTCTAAATAATACGAAACTTAGTAGAAGTAGATCTAGCTTGATCGTGTCTCATTTGCCATGATTTGGCCAAGTGTTTTGTCCATCTTGTTGACGTTATCATGGGATGATTTCGATAATATTATCGTATCCACAAAGAGTGTGTCCTGAAATGTTGTTTGGGTTTTGTTTATACTTTTCAAAACAAACCGTTATCTCAAAATACCATTCAACCTAGATAATTATTTCACATGTCTAGCTTAGAGTTTGTTTTAATATATCGCATAACACCTAATGTCAACAAGTGGCCGATTCATATCACTACTGTTTGGCCGATACTGCCATACATAAAATTATAATCTGAACGCCCACGCGTTACTTGCCAGACAGGCTAATCCCTGATCACAGAGGGAAACATGCCAATAACAGTGGGTTTTTTTTTTAAAGATAAAATTATCAATAATTATTTAAACAACAACAACAAAAACAAAACAACAACAAAAACAGCAGCAGCAGTAGCAGCAGCAGCAACAACAACAACAATAGAAACATTAACAATGCCACCAGCAAAAAACAACATTGTATTATAACCATACTATTCACCTAGAGAGAGAGAGAGAGAGAGAGAGAGAGAGAGAGAGAGAGAGAGAGAGAGAGAGAGAGAGAGAGAGACAGACAGACAGACAGACAGAGACAATTTTATTTGATAAGCTTTGTTCCCATCTTATTTAATTGGTAGCAGTTTGGTAAAGAAAAAAGAAATGTCGTGGAACTGTCTGCACCATCTCATAATTTATGTTTAAGAATAAGGCAGAGGCATTCCGAGGTATGGAGAACACCTCTTGATTACGGAGGAATAAGTCACAGATGAATCATCTAATAATGAGAGAGTAGAGTATTTTTTCAGTTTATATATGATTTCCTAACATCTTAAGAGTACAGATTAAAAATATTCACCCGTTTCACTTTCAGGTGCATTTAAAATGTCTTATAAAGAGATAAAAACCGCAGCACAGACACTAGTAGGCCTACTCATCAAAAGTCACAATAAACAAACGATTTAAAAATCCAACTCTGCCAATAATTCGCATAGTCATTTTGAGTGCTATTACAATAGTACATAATATTGTAATCATGTAAGTTGGAAATCGGTTTCACGTGGGTCTGTTTTTTTTTCTTCTTTTAATCTTCTTAATCTCCCCCCCTCTCTCTATTTTTTACTTATTATTTCTCTTCCCCCCCCCCCCCTTNCCCCCCGTAACGCGCCTGTTTCTGTATGTCTGTCTGTGGCTATTTTCGGCTATCATGTGATAAAGTTCAACTTTCAAAATGTAAACACGGAGTTGACGAGGGTAAGCTTTAAGTATGCATTGATCGTTGAAATTCAGAAACAAGTTTTCACTTGGATTCTAACATAAATGAAGATCATTGTTTGATCTGATGGAATGATAGTAAAACCGAAATTTAAATCTGTTCTCACCTCTAGATCTAGATCTAGATATAATCCTACAAATTAGGCCTAGATGGGTTTAATGTAGCCTACTGCATCAGCCAAATTTTATTAGAAGCTCATAGCGCCTGCGGACTGTAGGCTATTTGAGTGCTTTTCTTCATTCTTTGGTCTGGCCGTTGAACTAAGCAAAGCTAGCTCATAATTTATCATTTCATAGGTCTAAAGAAAGTTTATACTGTCTTAAGTAGAATAATTGCGATAAACAGCGTATAACCATATTTAGACAGACTTTACGTTTGATGTAAATTCCAGACATTTTAAAACTATTTCTAATAGCTTCAAAGTTTCAACCCTTAGGTCACGTCCTTTTGCGGCCGATTTTGTTGAATTAAAAGTTTCCCCGACAGCTTTTGTGCGTTCATCTCAATATATCCTATTGCTGAAATTGGAAAATATTAAAAGATAACGTTTACATCGATTTAAAAATGCACAGTTGCCGCTGGTAATGGCCGATTGCGCATTAAGTGTTAGGATACATTTTTTCTCAGTTTGAAAATATGACATATATAAATAATCACTTTTTGTGGTCCCTTTTTTCACTTTTTTATTGCAGGCATCAGAATGCAGCGTTTACACACAGTTGTACGCCACTTAGCATCTGCAGCACAGTCTCAAAAGTCTTACATTCAGCCAAACCGCCTTTCCTCAACAGCTGCAAACACAAACAATGCACCCTCAATTGTGGCTGAACCTAGGGTAAGAAGCAGCCTTCTTCTTCTTTGAACAGATATTTCCTGTGGCTAAGTATGGACATGCATGTTTTCAAACATTTGGGGAAAGAAGCGTAAAAAAAAAAGAAAAAGACTTGTCAAAGATCTAAGGTAATATTTTAGAAGGTGAGATGAAAAATAAATTGCTGTTGTAAGAAGATTGAAGACTACCAAAATATGAAGTGGATAAGTTATTTATAAAATTGTATAGCCAGCATTAAATTAAACAATTTATTTGAACATTATATGACATCAGGACTTAGTTGCAGATGTGCGATGCAGTGCAAGTAAAGAGATTTTAAACATAAGAGCTATTAAGGATGTTTGTCAAAATGTATAACATAAATATGACGCATCCTGTGTGAATCATGCACAATTGGAAAATTTGACTTTTTCAGCTATTTAAAATATTTTATAAAACATCAAAGTCATTTAAGAACTTAATGTGTAACTCTATCATTTGTAGAACCATAGATAAGCAACTTTATATGAGATAAAAAATAATGCCAATAATTTTTTTTTTTATACTATGTTTAGAGGGCTTTAGGTCAAAACTTCTATTACTTTTAGTGACTTGTGCCTGATTGAGCCTGTTTGCTTCACAAATTAACTAGAAACTACCAAGAAATGTAAAGGGAAAACTCACACAAACTAACTAGAGGAGAAAAAAGGGTGAGGGGAAAACTCAAATAGCTACCAAAAGATGTAAGACTAGAACTATAAAACTATAAACTATAAAAACTATAATAAATTATCTACAATTCAACAGGCTGCTCTGTATGATGAGGATGTTAGGATATCCCTTCACAATTTTCCACCGGAAGCAAAAGTGACATTACACGGTCAAGTAACTCAACAATACAGCAAAACAGTTTTTGCGTCTTGTGGTCACTATCTCTCCAATAAAAGTGGACTAATAGATTTAGCTACAGACCCATCACAGGGAGGAACTTATTTTGGTAATTTAATATAATTATTTAATATTATTATGTAGTTTAGAAATATTTTAGATGCAAGTTCTTTGTGTAAATCATGAACAATTTTTTTTTTATTTGCTAAGTCTGATTTTTATGCAACACAAAGTCATTTCTATAAAAATTTTCTTTTTAGAAGATATTTTTTGTGGATATAGTCAGGTAGAACCTTTCTGTTCTTGTTTCGAAAATTCAAACAAAAATGAAGATATAGTATTCTTCACATAAATCAATGCTTAACAAATCGTCTCTGGGCTACAATTTTGCTACTTTTTAGATAATCAATAAAAACTGTTTTATTTCCTTATTTCTGCCTTCAAATTCAACTAAAATTTCTAATGAGATGAAACAAAAACCTTTACGCCCAATTTTAATCTGAAAATTATTGTAGATAGTCATAGATCTCATTTTTGCCTTTACAATGATTTATCATTGGCATTCTGGCATAATTTTCACTTATCACGTAATCCTAGCACAGTGACGGAATCATTTCATCACCTCCTTGACCAGGTGTCGAGCCTATGGGGTTTCTCTGGAGCTTGCAGTCCGCGCCGGGTCACCCAACAGATACTCGTATGACCATCAACGTCACAGACAAACCCATCGTCATCACTTTGAAGGCTTATCTAGGCCACCTAAATCTGGAACAAATCTACACTGGCAAAGAAGGGCAGGAAGAAGAACAGGTGTCGCACTCGGTGGCCCAGTTAGACCTAGAGCGTTTCTCCAAGGCTCGAGGAGTCATGCGCCACGAAGTGGAGGAGGGAAATGTCAGGGGAGCTCTATACCTGCCTGCAGGTTAACTAATTGAAAGGCAACCAGGGTGAATTAGGCTGTTATAAAGTTGCTGTTATAAGCTGTGAACTAGGAGACCTGTGAACATAGAACACTACCTTATATTGAGCTTCTTCATTTGAAAGTTGTAAGAATTATCTCTGGTTTTAGAAATCATAGTTATAATTTTTTTCAACCTCTTAACTCTTTAAGGATATTTTTTTCCATTTTCCGTCATTTTGGGGTGATTTGACTGGCCGCTCACGTTTCAAGAGTTAAAGTGCATTTGGTGTATCTCAACACACTATAAATAACTCAAAAGTTCCAAGTTTTCACTTGTGCCTGAATCACCCTGGTGAAGAATCTCTGACCATGTTTAATGTCTCTTAGGTTCCTGAGATGGATCCTATGCCGCAAATTATCTTGAAAGAAATGTCTAGCAACCTTTATTTTTATTATTTCTACTATAATAATAATAATAACAATAATAATAATAATAATAATAATAATAGTTCTGGGGTAAAAATAGAATATCAGCTTCTGAAGCAGGTGGTCCATGGTTCCAGCCCCGTTCCAGCGATATTGTCCCCTACTGGTTTGTCAGATGTCAATATAAAGTGACCAGCTGAGACAGGAGTCATGGGACTCCTGCTCTGTCTCTTGAGTAGCAATACTCAAAATTGTCAGACGTTAGTCTTGGAACCTGTCCACAATGTAGCCTAAATAGTGCTGACATTGGACAAACCAACAAAACAAACAAACAAACAAACATCAAAACTTTGTTTCTGACCAGGTGAAGGACCCTTTCAAGGTGTTATTGATATGTTTGGTTCGTCGGGCGGGTTGACAGAGTACAGATCTGCTCTGCTGGCGTCCAGGGGGTTCGCAGCCCTCAGTCTGGCCTTCTTCAAATACAAGGATTTGCAGGAGCATATGTATGATCTCAAGTACGAATATTTTGAGGTGAGATATTATACTTTATAAATTAGCTTATTGTCTGATATATTAAGTCATAAAATACAAAATTCGCTAAGTTTTTGAAGTTGCTGTTATATACCTCATGTTAGACAAATTGCTGTTGTCTTATTTGTTAGGAAATATTTATTAAGGATTTGTTGTTTGTATCTGAGCTAAAAACAGGCTAAAATTATTAGTAAAAATAACTTTAAAGTTATATCCAAATTCAAATACAAAAGCGCCTGATTCATCCTGGTTGCTTCACATGCTCATGGTATTTTTTTTTCTCACTATCAATTATATTTTTTTTGGTCAGGAGTCGATAAATTGGCTAACCAGCCACCCTAAAGTTGCCAGCGGTGGTATTGGAGTCATAGCAGTCTCCAAGGGAGTAGAAAATGCACTGATCATGGGAGCATATTCTTCTAAGGTAAGCGTCTGAAGAATTTTTAAAGTTTGAAATAAAAGTTTTTAGCTTTCTGATACTATGTCAAAGATGAAAGAGAACGTGGTGATAAGAAATGGTCTGTGTGATTAGATTTAGATCTCCTAGCGCTGTTTTTTGGGGTTTTTTTGTTGTTGTTTTTTTATTAACCCTTTCTCATCACACCACACATATGTTGTGCACATTGATATGCTCTTGTGGTAGCACCCCTTTGTATTGATATGCACACCTTCTGTTTCAAAACAGTACTAATT
>RQTK01000167.1:540122-567744 GCA_003991915.1 Elysia chlorotica
TACTGTTTATTATATATATATATATGATGGAGGGTGGATCAGAGGGAAAAAGAGACAAACAAAGACCACGAAGAAACTGGTTGATTGAGCAACATAAAACACTGGTTGGATAGGAAGCTATCAGGTGGGAAAGTCTAGGATAGAGAGAAGTGACACACCCTAATAGTTCGGCCTCTTCAGAGATAACACTGGACAATAATGATGATAATAAAACAGCTCAATGATAAAAGTCTTCCCCCAAGCAAATGTCATCTTTCTGTTCTCTTCACCTCTGTTAGGTTTTTACCTGAAGCTTCTTTTTAGGAAGACTATTATTGAGGAAAAGGCTTTTCATTTCTTATCAATGCTCTTAATATGCACCTGATTATAAATTTATATTTATATTTATACTCTCACCATAGCTATCTCCTTTTAGAGGAAGAAAGAAAACCCCAAGCTGTAATGAAAATGAATTTATGTGGAAAGACAGAGATTACAAAAAAACTTTACTAATCCCAATGGGAAATTAGGTTCCATTATCGCGCCCCCCTATTCACTTAGTCTTTCTGGTAAACTTGTAGGAGGAAGAAAGAAAACCCCCAGCTGTACATGAAATTGAAGTTATGTGGAAAGATACAGAATACATAACAACTTTACTAATCCCAATGGGAAAGTAGATTCCATTGTCTACCAGACAGACAAAATTTTTTATACATGTACATATAATATTATTACTATTAATCTTTCAATAAAAAAGAAAAATTGTATAAAAAAGAGGACATAGAATTAAAATTCTTTAATATTAAAAATCCACAATATAGCCTATAAAGTGCTGAGGTTGGATGTTGAAACCAACTCAACTCAACTCAACTAAGTGAGTATTATAATTTCCATGTCTCTGGTTACTAATTTTTGGTAATTCATCTTCATGATTTGCGCAGGTTGCAGCTGTCGTCGCTATCAACGGATACTGCTTTGCCACTGTTGGGAATTACCTGCGCAACAATCAAGTCCTCCAGAAAGCTCAAAAGTAGGCCCATTAACACTTAACACTTTACTTATTTCGTAAAAATACGAATTTTCAAAATGATTAACATACATCTATTTTTAATTACGGCAAGATGCATAATTATAATTTTTTTTAAGATTAAAGTTAAGTAAAAGTACCATACATTTTGAAGAGGTTTGCAAATTTTGTAATTTAGTCCCCTACTGGTTGGGTCAGTTCAGTATTATATGACCGGCTAAGACAGTAGTCCTAGAATCCCTGCTCTGTGTATTGCAGCTCTTAAAAATTTTTGGCGTTTGTCTTGCAACCTGTCCACAATATCGTCTTGCTGCTTATGTTGGATTTGAAGAAACCAACTCATTCACTGGCAAATTTTATATAAAAGAAGCAGAGCATTTAATTGTCAAAATAATCAGTTAAATATGACTTTGAAAGGTCTACCAAAGCTTCAAACAAACAAACAATGCCTTTTTTAACTTGCTCTTTTTTTTCTTTTCAGTGTAGATCTAGAGAAAATCAAAGTCACAGAGGAAGGTTTTGATTTAAGAGAAGCAATGGCAGAACCTACAGATATCATCCCAGTGGGTACTTTTGAATTTTGTATATAACATTGCATCCATTGTGAAAGTCCTAAAAACATTTTAAAGAGATATTTAAGAAGTTGCCATAAAACAATACAAACGGAACTTTATGAATCAACTAATATGAGATAAGGCATAGGAACATTTCTGATCCTATTCGTAGGCCTCTACATAAATGTTTTTGCCATCAATCCATCTTAATGCAACTATCTGTTTTCTTATTGTGTCATTCCTTATCTTCAATCTTCATCAATTTTTTTTTCATCATCAGGTGTGGCAGGGCCAAGCCAAATATTTACTATTTGAGTCACTGGATGACTACCAGACCAAACCTAACGCTCACAAGGATCTCCTTGACAAGTGTCCGGAATGGAAGCAACGAGACATTCAGGTCGTGCAGTACGAGGGAGCGGGCCATCTTCTGGAGCCGCCCTATAACCCACTGTGCCGATCGTCCATCAATAAAGGGATAGGTACGTTCTAGATCTAAGTTCTAACATAACTGATTCACTATCAAGGTGTCTTATTTTTTTTTATCTCTCCAAGCATCACGGGTAAAGAATGTGTTTGAGGTACTGAGATAGATCTATCTATCATAAAAATTATAAAGAATTTATGCAGCCATTTCTTCCCAGTAGAGATTTCTAATAATTTTTGAATCTTTTCCGTCAACCTTCAAGGCGCATTAACTGATCAAGCTTTTCATTATGTTTAATTCTGTCAAAAGCTTTTGTTTAATCGATAAAACATAAATGAATATCTTTCTTCACCTAGAGGGCTCGTTCTGATATTGTCTGTTGTGTGAAAATTGCGTTTGAAGTACCTTTTCCCTTGACATAATCACTTATATCAGTGTCATTAAATCTTTAACCTCTTCACATTGCAAAATTCAAAGCATATTCTCTATGTGCACACTATTTTTAAGACTTTTTCAGAACTTATAAAAGGTAAAAGCTTTATTATTTCCAAGTGGAAGGTGGGTGTGCAATTTAATGAGAGTTGAGTTGAGTTGAGTTGGTTTAACGTCCAACATCAGCACTATATAGGCTATATTGTGGACAGGTCCCAAAACTGACATCTGACAATTTTATGTGCTGCCACACACAAGACAGGGTGGGGATACCATGACTCCTGTCTCAGCTGGTCACATAAAACTGACACCGGCCCAACCAGTAGGGAGCGAAATCACCAGGGCTCGAACCACAGACCTTTTGCGTCGGAAGCTGATGTTCTACCCCAGGACCACCGCCCCACCCCCCCGTGCAATTTAATGCGAAGATGTGCATACCAATGTGTACAACATGTGTGTGTGTGTGATGTGATGAGAAAAGGTAAATGTATTCGTTATGTTCTGTTTTCTTCTTTCTATCCAGGAGTGAAGATGAAGTGGGGAGGTCGACCCAGAGAACATGCGTATGCCCAGCTTGACGCGTGGCGTCGGACTCTGGAATTCTTTCACCAGAATATTCCATCTAGTTGAGACCAACTTTTGGATTTGTGAAGTGAGCTTTTAGGTGATTTATGACATGGGAATCTACGTTCTTTCATCAAAATGAGATTTCGACAGAGAGCTTTTAGGTGATGAGTGCGATGGGACTCTACACTTTTTTCCTCATAACATTCCATTTATCTGAGATTAAATCTTGAGATTTTGACGATGAGTCGGCAAGAAACTCTGCACTTCTTTCATCAACTTGTTCTTTCAAGCTGAGATCAACCTTAAGATTTGGGCAGTGAGTTTCTAGTTCTGTGTAGCATGTGACAAGAAATTTCAGAAAGAAGTTTAGTTTAGTCTAAGCCTCTTGATTCCCGGTGGAACACAAGGCTGCAGCAAATCCCCTCCACCAAACTCGGTTCTGGCTAGTCCTCTTCAGTTCGGCCCATGTACTACCCGCTGCTTTTATCTCAGCATCAGTGCTTCGCCGCCAAGTTAGAAAGAAGAAGGCAGCAAAAGAAAATATATCAGAAAAAGTCTACAGTTCTTCACATTCAATGTTTTTTTGGACTATGCAAAGTCATTTAACATTATAATTTTAAATGCTGTTTAGAATATTAAAATAATCAACTTGATCTAAAGATATGAATTTATTCCAAATGACGGGTAGAATTGAACTTGAATAATGTGATTCTGATACATATGATCAAACTGAACTGTTCATGTAATGAATCTTTTTTATATGACTACATTTATTTTATATTAGACAATACATATGCTTTTTTTTTCCTAAAATTTAATGTTCTACGTATTCTCCACATTAAAGACCAATACTTTTTACAGAAATTTTGAAAGAGTTTTGATGCTTGTCTTTGGATTTAATGCCGTTATTTTTGCCTTTTCTTAAGTCATTTTCTTCAACATAGTTGAAAGTTTACTACATACTTTTGATAGTTTTATTATTACTTTAAAAAAAAAAAAGAAGGTTGTAAGACTATTGTTTCTTAAAAAAATATTCGGGTCTAATGGATTTCAGTTTCGACTTGGCATGTTAGTGTTTCTTTCTTGAGACTTTCATTTCAATATTTTAAATACCGTATTGGTTAAATTCTAAGTACCAGGTTCAAACAAGGTTTTATGCTTAAGAGAAATTTCGAAAGTCTATAAATTACAAAGACAAACTGATTAGGAAATCTACATTTTAGTTACCTTAAAATTGTGCAAAGCATTATATATCTGTATGAAAAGTGGAGCTTTGCTCAAAATAATTGCTCTGTTTATTCAATACTTTAAATAAGATATGACATTCTACAACTGATGAGACATACTGTTGATATTTTATATGCCTTTGTTTGAGCCCACTAATCAAATGTAATATTTGAAAGAAAAAAAAAAGGTATTGTAAATGATATCCAAGAATCAAGTTATTTCATGTTACTTTCATATCAAAATATTTTTGACTGCACTTGGGTTTTTGGCTCAAATTGTATTTTTATATCTCTCAATATTTAGCTTTAGTTTAAGACAACAAAGTATAGCCTTTATGAACAAAAAATATTATAAGCCATCTTTCATTTTAGAATGTTGCATAACATTTATTGAGGATCAATGTATTTTCCTCTTTAATATTTTGACTTCAGTTTACATTCAGGGCTGGAGCCAAGGATTGAAAAAAAAAAATTCTGAACTTTTTCCTCCTAAAAGTATCAACCTAGCTAAAAACAAAACAAAAATAAATTAACTTAAAGTGTTTGTCAAATCTCAGTATTTAGCTTTAGTTTCAGATAACAAGGTATAGCCTTCATAAAAATAAATAAATATCATAAGCCATCTTTCATTTTATAATGTTGCATAACATTTATTTAGGATAAATGTGCAAGTATTTCTCTTTTTAATATTTTGCCTTCAGTTTTCAGTTCAGGGCTGGAGCCAAGAATCGAACCAAAAATCCTGAAATTTGTTCTACTAAGAGTATCAACCGACTTAAAAACAAAACAAAAATAAAAAAAACTTAAGGTGTTAGTTTAAATATCGGTATTTAACTTTAGTTTCAGACAACAAAGTATAGCCTTCACAAAAAAAAATAATTATACACCAGCTTTCAATTTAGAATAGTGCATAACATTTATGGAGGATAAATGTATTTTTCTTTTTAATATTTTGCCTCCAGTTTTAAGTTCAGGGTTGGAATCGAGGATTGAAAAAAAAATCCTTAATTTTTTTCCTACTAAGAGTATCAAACGACTTAAAAACAAAACAAAAATTTATAAACTTATGGTGTTTGTCGGATCATATAAATACCTAAGGGGTGAGTTTGTACCCTTGGATCTTTTTAAAGCATAACAAATAGAATAGCAAAGGATACTGAGTTTTTCAGTAGGTATTCCTCAATAATTCAATTTGTAAAGACTCTAAAATAAATAAAAAGTATACTGATCATTCCTGATTTCTAAAAAAGCTTCAATATCAAGCAGAGGAGAGAGACACACACAGAGAAAATCAACAAGATAAAGAGTGGGAGGGAGGGAGTGTGTGTGAGAGAGACACACACAAAGAGAGAAAATCAACAAGATAAAGAGTGGGAGGGAGGGAGTGTGTGTGTGAGAGAGAGAGAGAGAGAGAAATAGAAGAGGTTAGAAAGCCAAGATACATGTACTTTTTACTAACCTATCAGTAAATTTATCACTGGCCCATTTCACATTTCTATTTTAGTTGGATAGTACACATTCTTATGCTCTTAATAAGTTCAACATGTTATAAAGGCTAAGTCAGCTATTACGCTCTTATAAGTTCAACATGTTATAAAGGCTAATTCCGCTGAATTAATTATGTTTTGATTTAAATGACAGAAGAGACAATTGACAGTGAACAACTTTCAATTCATAAATACTTTAATAGCAAGGTTTACAAAAAAAAAAATATGCATGAAACAAAGATTTACAGGATAATTTGAACAATCACAGATAGTTTGTTAGGTGACTTCAAAAAGGTTCCATCGTCAGTTTTGGTAAAATTAGAGATAACCGTGGGATAAGGTTCTATCTAAACAGGAGAATCGTCAAAACAAAACTGTAGAGGTTGGGAGCCTAGTTATGAAATAAAAGAAACGTTAGGACTAATGGCCTAGTCATAAATGTGTTATATTTTAAACCTTTAATCGCGTTTTTTCTCAAAAACCTAAAAAGTATATATGGAACCTTTTTAAAGTCACTTCGAGTTGTTTCGATATTCATTTATAAATAAGCATATACAATCAAATTGCTCACTAGATTGGTTTAGGCGACAGTTATGTCTCGAAGCGTTGTAAGGATTACCTTTAGCTCATTTTCCTGTAGTTGGTTAATTACATATCGTTACTGTGCTACAATTTTGGCATAAGTCATTTTTTGCTTCTTTTAAAATGGTCAACAAAAATTGTTTCATTAATCAATAAAATGTGTTTTATAAATCAATAAAAACTGATTTATTTCCTTATTTCTGTTTTTTATTGGACACAAGTCTCTATAAATATAAATAAAAAAACCTATTAGCCCATTTTTAATCTGAATGTTGAGTTGGATATCATTTCACCTTTACAACAACATATCACACACAAGTCTCACATACGCCATAGTCATAGCCCCGTGACGATTTATGCATAAATTAGGTGACCTCAGGGTTCAATATCTGTAAAAAAAATTTCTTATAACAATTATTCAATTCACAGGAAATAAATATTATCATAGAGAAAATAAAAATAATAAGCAATGGAATGTTAGAACTAATCTGAGCAAAATAATGACAAAAGCTCATGAATTTGAAGGGATGTTAGAGCGTGAATAATTAAATTTAAAAAAACAAAAACAAGAAAAGAACAAAAAGGATTCTTGAGGTGCCAAGTTTTCCTATATTGAAACTATAGTCTTGAGTAAAGCTCATTTGATAAAATGAAAGGCATTTCATGAGGGTCATTTCAAACATATTATTACGGTATACCTATTTTGGGACCTTTTGCCCCCCTCCATCCTTTATTACATATGTTTTCTGCTTTTCCTAACACAATTCTCGCAACAACCAATGACCCTCTTACTCTAGGTTGTAATAATTATTATATTTGAATTTTATTTAATGCACCTCATTAACCATTTCCTCCATAAATACATCAGATATCATTTTCACAATTTTCTTAACAAATTCAATTGCATGGTTAACCAACATTAAATCTGTAATGCACTTCACTCTTCTGTTTTTTTTTAAATATTTCTCTCCCTAAAATTCACTTCAGTCAAAAGTACATGCATAAATATTTCTGTATTTTTTCAACTTATAAATGAAATGTGAAAATAAATCAATCAGTTACTATGTATTAATGTACATATTCATGGTGTAACATAGGTCCCAGCGGAAATGACTTTCTTGATCCCTGGAAGTGTCATGTGGCAAGGAGAAAAAAAAAAATATGAAAAATATAAATGCATTTCAAATTTCAAATAACTGAATCTGAATTTTCAACATATACAATATTACATGTTCATTTAAATATATGTGCAAGATAAATAAAAAGAATCAATATTGGGGCCACATGTTTTTTTCCCCACAACTGATAGATCTACCTTTATGGTGATGGTGTTTGATGGAAAACAAAAACAGAGAGAAATATAAAATGTGGAATGTTGAATGTATTGCACATTAGTAAAGTCACAATTCATCCAAAGATTAAAACCAAAATGAAGATAAAGAAATTGTTCACCACCAAAATTGTATAACAATGAAGGTTTAAGGATATGATTTTCATTGAATGTAATGCTGCAAGGATCATGGTAAAATAAATTCTTCCGTTGTGAAAAAGTAATATGTAATACTAATAGTTATTTTCCAAGACTTTGCATGTTTGTTTCTTTCACTTTCAGAAATACATTACAAACCTGGAAACATCCATCTTTAAAAACCAAAATCTTTGGCGGACAATTACATCATCAAATATTTTATTTCTTCAACAAAGATCATTAGAGGAAAACAATCCTATGAAGAGATGCTCACGGGAACATATATAAAAAACACAAATAAATATACAAAAATAAATTAGAAAAATTTTGTTGACATAGAAGCAATACATTAAGAAATCCTTTTTACAATAGTATAAAGACCTCTGCATCATTTTTATAATCAAATTCATGTGTGATTTTGTGAAAATTCACCAGATTCAAATCGCATACTTGTAAGCAGTTTATTAGACATTTCCTTTGAAAGATAAAAAGAAGAAGTTTTCAAATCTGCAAAATAATGTGTTCTATGTTTATTGGTTAAAAAGATATGACTGGAAAAACCCTAAAAATAGTGCAATTTTATGAGCATGGCTGGGAAAACACTATGAGTTAATCTGAACTGAAACTTTGCCACTTGATTGACACAGTGAAGGGGTGGTTGAGTTGAGTTGAGTTGGTTTAACGTTCAGCATCAGCATAATATAGGCTATATTGTGGATGGGCCCCAAGACTAACGTCTGACAATTATATGTGCTGCCAGGGTGGGGATGCCATGACTCCTGTCTCAGCTGGTCACAATAAACTGACACCGACCCAACCAGTATGGAAAAAAATCGCCAGGGTTCAAATCCGGACCTTTTGCCGATGTTCTACCCCAAAGCCACCGCACCCCCCAATTGGTGAAGGAGAAAAACCCACTTGTAAAATTAAAATATCACTGTGAGATTAGTAAGTCTCTGATGAAAAAAGAAAGCAATTCAGTCTCCACAGTTTTAACATCTCTTACGTTCCCTTGATGAATACTGCCAAGCTACAGGGTGAGGTTAGTGTTAGTGATAGATCATGTGATAAATCTCTCAAGCTAAGTCCACATAAGACACTCAATGCACAAATAAAATAAAACTAGAAGGCATTATATTTTGAAAATGACATTTTCCCAAGTATGACTATAAATAAATAATGATAATCGCATGAATCTCTCAGAATGATGTGACCACGTGTAATTTTTTTTTTTTTTTTAATTAAGTGAAAAAATTATTTAACAACTTCCAAACTCTTTAATTTGTACATCTGACTCATATGATCAAACTATCTGATAAACTTTAAATTTTATCACTCAGTATTCTGACAGTGGTTATGGGAGAATAACCACTGAACAGATTCATTAAAAAATAAATTTGAGAAAATTTTGAATAATATGGACGCTAATTTGCTCCACAGATCCTATATTTCTTGTTGAATGGAACAATGTGGCTACAAAAGTTTATTTTCATTAATATAATTATACCTAAAGCTAGCCTTAATTTAGATAGAAGTTTTAATGCATAGAATCCATAATCATATCCATCGATATTTTCTAATGTTATAATGCAGTTGCAATTACATTTTTGTTGTATGTAACTCTTCACTCTTCTTGTGGGAAATCTATAGGTTCAAACTAATTTTAACAAATTTAAGTCAGTACCAACGAATTGCTTCGTAGTTCTCTTTTTGTTTCAGTGTTTTGTTAGAATTTTTATTTTTAATTTTTGGTTGCTTTTTAGGTTGTTTGTTAATCTAAAAAAAATCGTTTTATTTGGTTGTTTTTTTTTTAAATAGTTTTTTGTTTCTGTTTTTTTTTGCTTTTTAAGAAACTTCATATTCGTGGAAAAATCTTTAACCCATAATGACACACATTGGGTGCATAACTGCTCCTCTGCACAAGAAATAATTCAATGCATGAGAAAAAGTTAGCAAATAAATAAGCATGCAATTTGATAAATTATTTGTTGTTAGGCCTATAGGCAATAACTCCATGGTCGGTCCGTTGTCAGGCAGCACTTGGAAGAAAGATTTTTGTTCGTAGAGTAGTAGAGAGATTAGCAATTTGATAAAAGTTGTCGTTAGGCCTATGATTATTTAAAGGCAATAACTCCATGGTTGGTCTGTTGTCACGCAGCATTTTAAAGAAAGATTTCTGTTCGTAGAGTAGTAGAGAGAATAGAGAGATTAGCACCATCCGTCGCTCCAGATTGACAAAATCCATATGTTTAGCACTTTGTCTGCTCCGCAAAGTTTGTCCAGATTTATAAAAGAAACATCAACCGGATAAATCGTTGTGGTCCACATCATATCCAACCCAGCAAATCATGGAGGTCCTGATTCAATTCAACCTAAAACTGCCGACCCATCGCGTCATAAAAGCGTACTAATTTATCCCCAAAAAAGTGTAAATAATACGTTGTTGTTGTTGAGTTGGTTTAACGTCCAACATCAGCACTACATAGGCTATATTGTGGATGGGCCTGAAGACGGACGTCTGACAATTTTATGTGCTACCACACACGAGACAGGGTGGGGATACCATGATTCCTGTCTCAGCCGATCACATTAAACTGACACTGACCAAACCAGTAGGGAGCGCAATCGCCAGGGATCGAAAGCGGACCTTTTGCGTCGGAAGCCGATGTTCTACCCCTGGACCACGCGTCCCCCCAATAAATCTTTGAGGTCCTCGTCATATCCAACCCAGCAAATCATGGAGGTCCTGATTCAATTCAACCTAAAGCTGTCAACCCATCCGATCATCAAAGCATACTAATTTAGCCCCAAAAAGTGTAAATAATACGTAAAAATACACTTCTTTTGTCAGAGGGTTGGCAGAATATTTATTTCAACAGATCATTGCAGTCCTGGTTGAACAGAGGCTTGGGTGTCCGCTGTAGAACTTTGATCAGAGCAACGGACCCATCCAACCAGCAAAACGTACTGCTCGAGCCGAAAAAGTGTACATTAATTAAATGCATACAAATACACACACTTCTTTTGGCACGAGGTTGGCAGAAATAATTATCTGTCCCGACAATTCAGGGTCCTTGATAGATCTAACCCAGAATATCATAAGGGTCTAACGGTCCAGAGCTACCAACCCATCTAGCCAGAAAAGTGTAAATCGTAATTCAATACGTATAAGCACACCTCTTTTGGCATACAGTTGGCAGATATATCTATCCCAACAATTCATTGAGGTCCTTGATAAAACTAACCCAGGATATCATTATGTTCTACACCAGAGCTGCCAACCCATCAAGCCAGAAAAGTGTAGTTCAATACGTATAAATACACTTCTTTTGGCATTAGGTTGGCAGAAATATCTGTCCCGACAAGTCATCGATGTCCTTGGTAGATCTAACCCAGAGCTGCCAACCCATCCAGCTAGAAAAGCGTAAATCGTAATTCAATACGTATAAATACACCTCTTTCGACATAAGGTTGGCAGATATATCTATCCCAACAAGTCATCAAGGTCCTGGTTTGACAAAGGCTTAGGTGTCTGTTGCTGCTGCTGCCAACCTATCCAGCCAGAAAAGTGTAGTTCAATACGTATGCCTCTTTTGGCATAAGGCTGGCAGAAATAATCTATCCCAACAAATCATCAAGGTCCTGGTTCGACAAAGGCTTGGGTGTCTGCTGTTGTTGCTGCTGCTGCTGAGGTCTTTGTGGCTGCATCATCAAACCTGGCTGGCCAGTTGGCATCGCTCTCGCTCCGATAACTGGACCACCAGAGCCTCCCCAGTTCACCGAGGGGTTCGACTGGAACAGATTCCCGCTACCTCCCACTGCACTACCACCACCACCACCACCACCACCACCGAAATAAGGCCCTGGTGGAGGGACAGAGGAGGCAGAGGAAGCTGCCATGGGAGGAAATACACTTGAGGCTGAAGCTGAGGCTGATGCTGAAGCACCCCCTCCCCACTGCGACATTGGCACCGCGCTGGTGTTTTGCATCATGTTAGGGCGAGGCTGGCCCATCATCATGAAGTTTGCGTTGGCCCCTCCTCCTCCTCCTTGCGGCTGCATCACTGAGCTTGGCCTCATCGGGGAGACCCCTGTAGGTCCACCGCTTGCAGACATCATCCCCATGGAAGGTTTGTTTCCACCACCACCACCACCAACTCCACCAATGCCACCACCTCCAAGTCCTCCTCCTCCAAACAGCGAATCAAAAGACGACGCGTCAACAGACCCCCGCCCCGCGGAGGCGATCGATGAAGTTGACGAATTGAGCGACGACTGGGCGGTATCGTATCGCAGCGACACCGTCGAAGATGCCGAGCCCCAGTTGATGCTCGGGGCCAGACCCATGGCGCTGTTACTGTTGATGTTCTTGGCCGGGGCGGTGCCGGCTATTCCTGCCTGGCCGTTGTAAGCTGAGATCCCCCGCCCCCTGCTGGGATATTGCTCACCGAGTTTGCCTTAGAGGCCATGCTCAGGTTTCTCATGTTGGAAGCCATGAGGGTGGAGGTGAGATCTCTGGGTCCCGAGCTTCCAGGAGTACCTCCCCCTCCCATTCCTCCTCCTCCTCCCAATACTCCTCCAGATCCACCCACTGGAGTAGTAGGAGCCGATGGTGAAGAGGTTGCGTGCGTGCTCAATGGACGAGGCACCAAGTTCTTCTGAGACTTCAGCATGCGCTCCTGATCCTGTTGTTTGGCCAGTCTCTGCTTCTCTTCTAGCGACAGCGTTTTCTGTACAAGGAGGAAAAAAAGGGAAGAGGGGATTTTTGGACACATGTATTTTATTTGATTTAGTTTTATTGGTGAAATAATTGTTAAGAAGAGCAGTTTGAAAGTGTAGATGTTGCATTGCCGTTCCAAAAACAAGAAATTAAAAAGAATCAGATACACATCTTTAACCTTTTGCAGAAATATTAAGAAGAGCAGTTTGAAAGTGTAGATGGATGTGTTAAGTTTGCATTGCTGTTCCAAAAAACAAGTAATTAAAAAGAAGCAGAAACAAATATTTAACCTTTTGCAGTAAGCCAATTTAAAATTCTATCCAGGTTTGTCTTTTACAAAACTGCTTAAGAGGATTTTGAAGATATCAAAGAGAGATAAGTTCGAAAAAGTAATAGTTATGAGTAACTACCCCTCCTTTCCCCATTCCACCATCATCCCATTTAAAGCAAATCCAGTGTCAGTACAAATAAGGGGGCGAACTGGCTCATGTGGTAGAGCGTTGGTCTTCAGATCAGGAGGTCCGCGGATCTAATCCCATGATCGGCAGATTTATTTGTCCGATATTCGTCCCCTGTAACTGGTTGGGTCGGTGTCAGTATAATGTGACCGGCTGAGACAGGAGTCATGGTATCCCCGCCCTGTCTCGTGTGTGGCAGCACATAAAATTGTCAGACGTAAGTCTTGGGGCACGTCGCTGTATAGACTCCCTAGAGGAACCTAGGAGACGTTAAACCCTATAGAGAATTTTGAACACGCTAAGGTACAAATAGAAATGCATTTCAAGAAATATTTCAAACTCACGGGTGGGGGAGTGAAGGAATCGCCCTTGTCTGGCGTGCCGGGAGATACAGCCGTGCCTGAAGGAGCTGAATTCTTGGCGGGCTGGGCTGGCTTTGAGGAGTTCTGGGTGAAACCTCCGAGACCGACCCCAGAGAGGAATTTATCCATCTGGAGGATGCAGAGCAAGAACAAAATAAATATTGGTGTTGGTGCTGTTTCTTCATAAGGAATGACAGAGAATTTGAATGTCATGATAGGGCAGAATAGTAGGTTCCTTTAATTTCTAACTTTAGACTCCCCTCGATCTATGTACATGGTTTTCTTTTTGCTGTTTTTTTTCCTTTAGGGGTGGGGAAGGGGGCCATTTTTCCCTTGTTTAAAATATGGTGCAAACTTTGATACAGTCAACTTCGATCGTAATCACAGATCTATAAGCTGTTTTGTTGTTGTTATTGCTGTTGTTGATGCTGGTGTTTTTACTTGTTTTTTCTGTCCAACATTAATTGCCATGCCCATATTCCATGTTAAAGAAACCTACATCTTTACAATTAGCAATCTTTACCAAAGTCCGCATTTACCTAATAGTTCAAAAGCAAAAAAATAACAGGGAAAAATTATGCGATGTAGAGAAAATGCTGAATGTATTTTCCTGATTTTTTTTTTATATAGATTTTTCGTCTAAACTTTGATTACGGTGCCAAAAATCCTGCAAAAAGAATGAAGTAGTACACTGCCACCTTATGATTTACCCTTGCATACCAGTGGTAATAATATTAATGCTTTGATTTACCCTTGCATACCAGTGGTAATAATATTAATGCTTTGATTTACCCTTGCATACCAGTGGTAATAATATTAATGCTTTGATTTACCCTTGCATATCAGCGGTAATAATAATAATGCTTCGCTTCATTTCAACATTTTACTCATAGCAGATAATAAGAGTTGAGTTGGTTTAACGTACAACATCAGCACTTTATAGGCTATATTGTGGACGGGACATAATTAGAGACAATACTTACAAAAGAATTGTGCTTGTCATCAGCTACTCCATTCTCTCCAGTGATTTTGCTGATCTCCAGCGTCCTGAGATAAAGAGTAGAATGGATAAAAACTTCCATGAAAAATACAAGTTAAAGCAAAACTTCCATGAAAAATACAAGTTAAAGTTAAAGCTGTGGAATTATGAGTAAAAAAGACTTATGATTATATGGAGCAACAGAAAAAGGTATTTGCAAACTAATATAGCAAGCTGTACACTACTTTAAACCACTATGGTGGCTTTCCTAAAAAATTATTTGAGTATCTGAATAGAAATATATTAAAAAAACAAAATTACTCATTTTAGGACATAAAAAAACGAGTATGATATTGAATCGTAACTTCTGAAAAAAAAATATAGGTTAACATTATGCTGTACATTACTTTAAGGCACTATGGTGGCTTTCCTAAAACATTATTTGAGTATCTGAGTAGAAATATATATTAAAAAAAAATTACTCATTCTAGGGCATAAAAAAAGAGTATAATATTGAATCGTAACTTCTGAAAAAAAAATATAGATTATAATTATATAAGTACCAAACATACTTATGTTCTTGCTGGATCTGATCCAACTGCTCAAGCTTCGTGCAATTCAAGTCACATAAAGAAACTGTATGTGTAATAAAATTTTTTAAATTGATAAATTAAGGAAGCAGAAGCATTATTTTTGTTGGTCACACTCGAGTAAGCATTGAACTGGTGGGAAACAAACACAACATAAGAATTCATTTACCTAAAGAAACTGTATGTGAAATACTTTTTTTTAAATTGATAAATTAAGGAAGCAGAAGCATTATTTTTTTTTATCACACTCGAGTAAGCATTGAACTGGTGGGGAACGAACACAACATTAAGAATTCACTTCACATAAAGATATTGTATACACCGTATGTGAAATACATTTTTTAAAGTGATAAATTAAGGAAGCATAAGCATTATTTTTGTTGATCACACTCGAGTAAGCATTGAACTGGTGGGAAACGAACACAGCATGAAAATTCATCGCACATAAAGACACTGTATGTGAAATACATTTTTTAAATTGATAAATTAAGGAAGCAGAAGCATTATTTTTGTTGATCACACTCGAGTAAGCATTAAACTGGTGGGAAACGAACACAACATAAAAATTCATGTCACATAAAGAAACTGTATGTGAAATACATTTTTTAATTGATAAATTAAGGAAGCAGAAGCATTATTTTTGGTCACACAAAGTTGATGCGCTATAATGAAAAAAGCAATCAAAACTGATATGGAAAAAAATTAAAATAAAAAGGTCAAGTTTATTCGTGGAGGTACAAAAATTTTACCAAATCAAAGAGGTATAATGTATTTCTCGCCTACTTTTCCTAAAACTGAATTCATAGCCATGCTTATGGCCACAAAATATTGGTTTCAGATTGCTCAGTGGATAGGGCGCTGGACTGACTACTGGAAAGTGCAAGGTTTTAACAATTAATTTTAGTCTGGTGCTCTGTCTTGAACTTAAAAAACAAAAGAAGCTTCTATCTTTGGACAAGATTCTCCATGAATTCTATGGAGCATGAATTGATCAAACTTCTCTCTTTGTAATGATATTGACTTTACAGTTAGTTAACTCTTTAAACCCTCATGCCCATCCAATGTTTTGACGGAGGGTTTGAGATACATCTATAAATGGAAAGACAGTATTTCTTACGCTTTCCGTCATTTTTTGTGTGATTTTACCTGCGTCACACACACTGCGGCCGCTCAGGTTTTAAGAGTAAACAGGAATAAACTTAAGCAGCCTGTCGGATAACGCCCCTGGTTTTACCTGGTGTAGATTGAGATTGCTGTCGATGCTGAGAGGGATCAGGAACGGCAACACTTTGTTGGCCATCACATCCTTTGTGATTCCGAGCTTAGCCTCTGATAACGCCACTTTGTGGATTCCTAAAAAGAGATATTGGTGAAATTGTGTTAATTTGACATGGCATTATTTCACATACGCTTACACTGTAGAAAAATCATCTTTCAAAAAAATATCAAGCATTAAAAAAACCAAAAAAAAACCCATCAGCATGAGAATTAAACATCAAACCTGGACATTTGAAACTAAAATGCCAACTACACTAAAAAACAACTAAATGTTATTAAGACTTGTGGACGCTGTGATCGTCATAACTTATTATTATTATTATTATTATTATTATTATTATTATTATTATTATTATTTTATTATTATTATCATCATCATTATCTGTGTATTGTGCATGGGTTTTACCCTCTGCTTCAGCCAGCAAACAATGAAGTGTCAAGATTTCTCACCCAGTATGCTCATCAGCACCGCAGGCTCCCGACTCGGGATTTCTCGGAGGAACGGTAGAATCTCGTCCAGCACAAACCATTTGTCCATCTGGTTCATCAACTTCCCGAGGCATAGCAAGCAGTTTACCCGCACCTTCACGGAACAAACAGAGCAAGAAAATTACGGTTTTACAATGACGGTCAATAGACAGGTTACTAAATCTCCGAGTTCAGAGAAAACAAAAAAAGCAAAACACAACTAGCAAGCAAAGCAATAAAATGGTGAAAAGTCACGAGGATGCAGGGATTGAGTTTTCTAATTTATCAACTTTCTAATGCACCTCCAAGTAGAAAACATTGCATGAAAGTTGTGGGAATTTAAACAAAAAAAAAGACAAGAGCACAGTGGGCCTAAGGCATAGATACTGTAATAGAGAGATTGTTAAAATCCTTCTTGTAACGTAATGTCGTAAACATAATAAGAGGATAATGGTTTTACTATAGCTATGAGGTAGATAGATAGACACAAAAATAACACGCTGAATCAATAGGTAAAATTATTGATACATTTTTAATGTTTTTTTGTTATATTTATAACTATTATTACTACTAGATTCCCACCTTGAGCACTGTAGTTGCCAAACACAATTTTTTAATCCTTGGCACTAAAGACTTCTTGAGAGTTGAGTATTCTATCAAATCGGCAAATGTGGGGATGATGCCCAAACATAGCTCCTGTAGGGGAAGTTGAAAAGAAAAGAAAAAAGAATATTATTTTATCTTTAAAAAAAAAAGAATTGTTTTCAGACATGAATCTCGACATGATTACTTCCAAATGGAAATAAAAAAAAAAAAACATTTCAGCACTATGTTAAAATATATGAAATGGAATTAAGTTTCACTATTCAAAATCATCTAAAGAAAATAATTTTAAAGTTTATGAACTCTTTGTTATATAGGCTACCCAGTATATGTTCAGTGAAATAAAATTATAAACAAATTGGTTTGAATTTACAATGGTCTAAAGTTTTGTGCTTAATTTATATAGTTTCAAAGCTCTCTTTGTTAATCTCTAAAAATAGAAACTGAGCTGCAATTATTATTTTTATAACTCATGATAAATGATATTATTATTATTATCATTATTATTATTATTATTATTATTATTATTATCATTCTTATTCTTCTTATTATTTATTAATATTATTAAATCAAGGCACACACAAAAATGTTGATTTTAAGAGTTTCATTCAAGCTAAAATAACGTCACCTGGATTTGCGAGTTGTCTGCCTCCAGTGCGGCAAAGATGAGGGGAAACACGTAGGTCTGGATCTGCTGTGTGGGCGTCTTACTTAACAAGAGATTCATATTCTGCAGGAACATCAGAGTAATCTGGGGGGACACATAGAAAAATGGACTTTGGACTCACTTCTAACTTCTCAAAGGGGGCAAACTGGCTCATGTGGTAGAGTGTTGGTCTTCAGATTGGGAAATCTGCGGATTTATTCTTACGATCGGCAGATTTATTTTTCCGATATTCGTTCCCTTGCAACTGGTTGGGTCCGTGTCAGTATAATGTGACCGGCTGAGACAGGAGTCATGGCATCATCACAGTGTCTCGTGTGTGGCAGCACATAAAATTGTCAGATGTAAATCTTGGGGATTGTCGTCGTATAGGAATCCCTAGAGGAACCTTGGAGACGTTACACCCTATAGGAGCAATACTTCTAATTTGTTTTCACTCCCTGCATCAAATTGTACGCTATTTTTTAATATTCAATACTTGAACAGAATTGTAAAGATGATCCTACAGAGCAAGAATTACAATAGCAAGACAAATTGTTCCCCTTTACCTGTATAGGCTCCCGCAGTTTGAAGAAAGGAATGAGGTTGTTTCCCCTTTACCTGTATAGGCTCCCGCAGTTTGAAGAAAGGACAATAACAAGACAAATTGTCCCCCTTTACCTGTATAGGCTCCCGCAGTTTGAAGAAAGGAATGAGATTGTTCCCCTTTACCTGTATAGGCTCCCGCAGTTTGAAGAAAGGAATGAGATTGTTCCCCTTTACCTGTATAGGCTCCCGCAGTTTGAAGAAAGGAATGAGATTGTCCCCCTTTACCTGTATAGGCTCCCGCAGTTTGAAGAAAGGAATGAGATTGTTCCCCCTTTACCTGTATAGGCTCCCGCAGTTTGAAGAAAGGAATGAGGTCTGGTATAACCCACAATGACCAGACAAATTGTCCCCCTTTACCTGTATAGGCTCCCGCAGTTTGAAGAAAGGAATGAGATTGTCCCCCTTTACCTGTATAGGCTCCCGCAGTTTGAAGAAAGGAATGAGGTCTGGTATAACCCACAATGACCAGACAAATTGTCCCCCTTTACCTGTATAGGCTCCCGCAGTTTGAAGAAAGGAATGAGGTCTGGTATAACCCACAATGACCAGACAAATTGTCCCCCTTTACCTGTATAGGCTCCCGCAGTTTGAAGAAAGGAATGAGATCTGGTATAAACCACAATGACGAGACAAATTGTCCCCCTTTACCTGTATAGGCTCCCGCAGTTTGAAGAAAGGAATGAGGTCGGGCAGGACAAGGGCGCAGTACTCTTCCTGCGTGGACTGCTCCGAGATGGTGAAGATGCTCGGCAGCACGAACGGCACCATGTTGGGGTTGTGACCTTCTTTAAACAGAGCTGGGAGGATTCTCTGCTGACCCACTCGCTACAGAGAAGGAAAAAAAAAAGAAAAAAGCTCCATGTTGGGATTGTGGCCTTCTTTAAACAGAGCGGGGAGGATTCTCTGCTGACCCACTCTCTAACAGAGAAGGAAAAAAAATGAAGAAAAAAGCTCCATGTTGGGATTGTGGCCTTCTTTAAACAGAGCGGGGAGGATTCTCTGCTGACCCACTCTCTAACAGAGAAGGAAAAAAAATGAAGAAAAAAGCTCCATGTTGGGATTGTGGCCTTCTTTAAACAAAGCTGGGAGGATTCTCTGCTGACCCACTCGCTAACAGAGAAGGAAAAAAAAGAAAGAAAAAAGCTCAATGTTGGGATTGTGAGACGTAAGTCTAGGGACCCGTCACCGTATAGAATTCCCTAGTGGAACCTAGGAGATGTTAATCCCTCCAGAGAAATGAAAAAAAAAGTCGAGGAAAGGTAAGTTGATTGTCGGTAAGGGCCTTCTGTTTATTTAAGAGCAGAACTAAGCACTTTGTTTAAAATAGTTTGATGATATATAAAGCACAATTTAAAATTTAAAGAAAGGTGTTAGTTAAAGATAGAAAAAGGAAACACTATACAACCAATACAAACGTGACCTTATAAAAAAAAAATCAGTACAAATTCAATTAAAATTTGATTAAAAAAAAAAATATAGATGTAACATATCTTCATGAACTGTGAAAGGATATACATTCATGTTGTTCGTGTTTGTTTCTTTTAAATATTTTTTTACGGTTTTGTCAAATAAAGCTGTTGTCATTTTTAATTTTTATCAAGTTGGCTCACAATTTTCCCCTCTAGCACAAAATGTTCATATGGTGCACATATATTGCAACAACAACAACAGCAACAACAATATTATTTTTAGACCAGGCAGCATATAAAAGGCAAAAAATTTTTTACCTTTGGAAGGTGGTCAATAACTTTGGGAAGGCCTTTGAAGAAATTTGATTTTTCGATGTTCTCTCGCTGGTACAGCGTGTCTATGTATTGTAACGCAATGCAGGCCATGTCTTCAAAGAAAGGAATCTGGACATAAAAAATAAAGGAACCTTTAAATTTATAGCTATGTAATAAATATTTTTACTGGCCACAGTACTTAAGTTCTGATAAAGAAAGGAATCTGGACATAGAAAATAAAGCAACCTTTAAATTTGTAACTATGAAATAAATATTTTTACTGGCCATAGTACTTAAGTCCTGATACATTAGAATCAAGTGAATGGATCAGATTTGTAAAAATACTGAAAAAAAAACCCACTAAATAAACAACACAATAAACATACAATAATTTTTAAAACTAAAGTATTCCACCTAAAAACTCATCTCATTAAAAAAACTATGTCAGAATTTTATGAAATCACTTTTAAAAATGATGGAGGATATGATACAGTTCAGGCTGCCAATGACAGGCTAAATGCGGAGGGAGTGTAGTGGTCTAGTGGTATAAACGATTCGGTGCCACTGCATCTACAAGTCGAGGGTTGTAATCTCACTGCTCACTACAAGTCCAGGGTTTTAATCCCACAAAGCGCAAACACTGCTCAGCCACTTTCACTAAAAGCCTACTTCTATCACTGTGGTAAAATACATAAAAACTCCAGATCTGCTTCAATGTACATACAATACTACTGCATGTACTGTCTCACCTGAGCCATCTGCGCTGCGTCTGGGCGTATGGTGGGTTCCGTGTTCAGCAGCAGCTTCACGTGATCAATCAGTTCGTTGGGGATACTCTTGAGCAAGGATCCTCTCACACTGCTTAGCTGGAGGACGAGGGAGAGGATAGAACTAACATCAAAATGTTATATCTATTGCAACAAATATACTGTTACGTGGATAGAACTAACATTAAAATGCTATATCTATTGCAACAAATATATTGTTACAAACACTTAGCTGGAGGAGGAAGAGTGGATAGCACAAACATTAAAATGCTACATCTATTGCAACAATATACTGTTACGTAGATAGAACTAACATAAAAAAAGTTACATCTATTGCACCAAAAATATTGTTTCAATTACTTAGCTAGAGCAGGAGGAGTGGATAGAGCAAACATCAAAATGTTATATCTATTGCAACAAATATACTATTACGTGGATAGAATTAACATCAATATGTTATATCTATTGCAACAAATATACTATTACGTGGATAGAATTAACATCAATATGTTATATCTATTGCAACAAATATACTATTACGTGGATAGAATTAACATCAATATGTTATATCTATTGCAACAAATATATTGTGGCGAACAGTCAGCTGGAGGAGGAAGAGTGGATGGCACAAACATTAAAATGTTATTATACTTATATCTATTGCAACAATTATACTGTTATCGACACTTAGCAGAAGGAGGGAGAGGATAGATCTAAAATTAAAATGTTATATCTATTGCACAAAAAATATTGTTATAACACTTAGCTGAAGGAGGATGAGTAGGTAAGTACAAACATCAAAATGTTATATCTATTGCAACAAATATATTGTTACAAACACTTGGCTGGAGGAAAAGGGAGTGGATAGCATTATAATTAAAATGCTATATATATTCCAACAAAAATATTGTCACAAATATCTAGCTGGAGGAAAAAGAGCGGATAGCACAAACATCAAATGTTATATCTATTGCAACAAACATAAAATATACTGTTACAAACACTTAGCTGGAGGAGTAAGAGTGGATAGCACAAACATCAAAATGTTACACCTATTGCAACAAAAGTATTGTTACAATTACTTAGCTGGAGAACGAATAGTGGATAGCACAAACATCAAAATGCTATATCTATTGCAACAAATATACTGTTACAAACACTTAGCTGGAGCAGGAAGAGTGGATAGCACAAACATCAAAATGCTAAATCCATTGCCAAAAAAGAAGAGTTCTGATATTACTCAGTTAGAAGCAGAAGAAAGAACAGCACTAAACATTACAATATTATATTTATTGCAAAAAGTTATTACTAAACCATCTATTGCAACAATAAAAAGTCTTAGCTGAATGAATTTAATTTTCTGGATTAAATGTTGGAGAGGAATAGATTGATCACGATGAACTTGTCCTATTGTGGGACGAGGTGGGTCCCCTGGATGAGCATGAGGCCTTTAGTCAAGTTGCCCAATTTGATCCCAGCACACGCCGATTTGTTCCATAGTGGTTCGATTGGTGTCAGTACAAACTATAACGTAACGGCCCAGACAAAAGTCCTGGTAATCCTGCGCAGTCTCTGACTGGCAGCACGTTAAATGTCACCCTTAGTCTTGGGAGCCAACCGCCATATTGACTAGCTGTTGATATAAGCTTTTAAAAAACCAATCACAACTATTGTGTTGAGTTGAGTTGGGTTTTTTTAACGTCCAACATTAGCACTATAAAGGCTATATTGTGGACCGAAATATAGGCTTTATTGTGGACGGGCCCCAAGACGGACGTCTGACAATTTTATGTGCTGCCTAACACGAGACAGGACGGGGATACCATGACTCCTGTCTCAGCTAGTCACATTATAACTTTCAGTAAAAGCCTACATTTAACCACTGTGGAAAAATACCTAAAAATTCCAGATTTGCTTAAAATGTGTAGGAATAGCCACACGATAGTACTACATGTACTGCCTCACCTGAGCCATCTGGGCTGCGTCTGGGCGTATGGTGGGTTCCGTGTTCAGCAGCAGCTTCACATGATCAATCAGTTCGGTGGGGATGCTCTTGAGCAAGGATCCTCTCACACTGCTCAGCTGGAGGAGGAGGTAGAGGATAGCACAAACATCAAAATGCTATATCTATTACAATAAAAATATTGTAACAAATACTTAGCTGGAGGACGAGGGAGAGGATAGTATTATCCATTACTTATATCTATTGCAACAATTATACTGTTAAGGACACTTAGCAGGAGGAAAAGGGAGTGGATAGCATTATAATTAAAATAATATATCTTTTGCAACAACAATAGTTTTACAAATACTTAGCTGGAGGAGGGAGAGAATAGAACAACATTACAATGCTATATCTATTGCAACAATTATACAGTTACAACTACTTAGCTACTCGGGACCTTTTACGTCAGAAGCCGATGTTCTACCTCTGGACCACCGCGCCCCCCTACAACTATTGCAAGATATACATTCCTCATCTCACTCACCTCTTCTGCATGGTTACGGAAAGCCCTGACGTCGCCCTTGTTTTCAAAGAGCGGTTTTCCCTGGTTGTAGAGTGAGAACATGAGGACTCCGAATGAAAACATGTCCGACGCGGGTCCGCATAGATGGGTGATCTCGTACTCCGGGGCCATGAAGTCCAGGTTGGGCTGGGCCTCTGGCGGCGTGTCTGATCGCCATTCTACACAGGTGTAGGTCGGCTGGTCACAAAATATAGAGACGAAGGCTGGTCACAAAATATAGAGATGAGAGAGGCTAGAGGAATGATAGCTAAGTGGTAAAAAATGGTTTGTGATAAAGTGAATTGCGGTAATGCTTTGATATAAAAGAATTTCTTTCTTTCAAAACGGATTACAGTATTCAAAAGTTTTACATACTATTGAACAAAGCGCGCTTGACAAAACGAAAGGCATTTTATGATAAAACTGTGCACGTCAGATATTTGAATTATTTTAACTCATGTCATCACTTTCTAACATTCAACAGTATTATCTTGACACTAACAATGACGTAAAACAATTGAAAATGGATAGAAAAGAACAGCAAAGGATATAATATGTGCATTAAATAAACAAAAATCTACATGCAAAAAATTTTACCAAGAATTACTCAAGTTTAGGAAATCTCATTAATATTAGCTATGCATTGACCAAAAAGTAAAACAAAAAAAAAAAATGGAGACTTGAACAAATCTTGTTGGAGGGAAGAGATGATAAAAAAATTCAGAAATGACTTGTGGGCTGTGGAAAGCTCATAATAAAATTTCAACCACCAGCTTAAATTATGTAAAAGACTGATCAAGTATGTTGGAAAAGAGGCAGCATACTCAAGTAAAAAGAAAAACAAGTTAACTTTATCATCTATGAGACAGAGATAGAATGCTACATTCTGAATTTGAGGGAGTTGATAAAACATTTTTAGCACAATATGCAACCTTTTCATTATTCTAAATTATGATGAAACCAAGCATGTTACCAAGTTAAATCCACAAATGTGTAACTATAACCCCTTTTGTCTTTTGTTATAAAGTTTGAAAAGAGTTCTTTTTATACAACGAATAGTAAAAAAATAAGGCAGCTTACAATGACTTCCGACAAGAATGAGGCAAATCCAATAAGCCTTTTAATCATTTAATATAAAAAAATCAAAGTGTTCAATTTACTACTAAAAGCCTACATATCATATTTTAGAAAAAAGATTGTGAAAGAGCAAAAAGACCAAGAAATGTATAAAACAAAATTATGAAAAGGCAAAAGTATAATAAAAGATGCTTTTTTTAAAGAGAGAAAATATGTATCAAAATTGATTCAATTTTTGCAATCATTTAAAAATCATATATAAGAAAATAGCCCGAGCAATTTCAATGAAATATCTTGCACAGTACTTGTAAAAGAAAAGAAAAAATATTTAACAAAGAGGAAACAAATTTTCAAGCCCTGAAGAATATCAATGAGTTCTAAGAGAACGCAGGGTTAGAACATAGTGGGTTTTTTTGCGCAATTTTGAAAGTTATAGATTTTTTTGTGAGAGTATTTAATTTTGCAAATCCCTTTTTTTATATATATGACTAGGTCTGTACCGTTCATTCTCAATTAATGCACACAGAAACCACAATCAAAGCAAACATTCTCTCCTTGATTCAACCGAGCAACAATAATTCCTTTCTATTCCAATTTTTAGTCGGTCTAAAATCTTAAGCAGTCTTTAGTAAAAACTGTAATTGTGCATTTGAAACATTACTGTGAGTGAGCTGTAAGCCTCCTTATTTTGATTCGGTTGATAAGTTTTATTACTGATTTCAAATAAGGCAGCGCTATCAATGAAGAAAAAAATTTAAAAAAAAAGTTTACATGTTCCCCATCAAAACCTGTTTGTTTGATGGATTTCTGATGGATATGTTGGTTCTCTTTCTGTTTTGTGCGTGTGTGTGTGTGTGTTTTCATTTTTTTATTTTTTTTTTGTCTTCTTTGTTCTTATTTCTATCTTTTATTTAATTTTATTTTTTTGTTTTTTTGTGTGTGTATGTGTGTGTGTGTGTGGTCAGGGGGGCATTGCTAATCCTTGTTCATATTAACTGAAAAAAAGAGAAGGATAGTTGCAAGGAAATTTAAAGTGCTCCCTTATGCATCAAAAAATTATTTTAAAAAATATTTTGTTCATATCATACTTACAATACGTTGAGCCTAGAGTTATGATGATAATGATATATATATATTTAAACCTAAACCTTCACCTTAGCTAGTGCAATGGTTGAAAAGCTGCAGTTATGACACACTCTAAATGTATAATGAATGTCATATTGGTAAATTAACGAGTGTGGGTATATTGTGTTAATGCTTCAGAATACAGATTGTGTGGCTTATGGTCCTTTGTGCAAGAGAAACTTTTAATTAAAAGTATTAGGCAGCTAATATAAACAAGATGAACATCATGCAACTGTTAGTTTTAGTTATTAATAACCATCTGATAATACATAAATTTATGCCGGCAAAAAAACAAAAAACAACACAATAAATATCAACAAAATAAAACTACAGCAAACAGGAATGTTATGGACAAATTCATAGAAATTTCAACAAAAAAAAAATATAAAAAAAAATAAAAGATAAAAATATCAAAAAGAAAAACTGAAATGCAAACAGTGGTAACGGGAGGTTTCTATTCACCACTTGTTGTTGTTGTTGTTGCTGAGTTGGTTCAACGTCCAACATCAACACTATATAGGCTATATTGTAAAAGGGCCCAAAAACTAATGTCTGACAATTTTATGTGCTGCCACACTTGAGACAGGGTGGGGATGCCATGACTCCTTTCTCAGCTGGTCACATTATACTGACACCAACTCAACCAGTAGTGAGCGCAATCGCCAGAGCTTGAACCCGGACCTTTTGCGTTGGAAGCCAATGTTCTACCCCAGGACCACAACGCCCCCCTACCATTTGGGCTGTGGATGTGGAAGGGAGAAGGGGCTCGAACTGGTGCAAGTGGTAAAGCGTCGGTCTCCCAATTGGGAGGTCCCCGATTCATAACCCATGGTTGTTCACATTTTTTTTCTTCTGATTTCACCCCCTCCTGGTAAGATGGGCGTCAGTATAATGTGAATGACGGAGACAAGAGTCATGGCGTCCCTGTACTGTCACTCTGTGTGGCAGCACATAAAATTGTCAGACATTAGTTGTAGGACCTGTCTACAATAAAGCCTATACAGTGTGGACGCTTGGTGCTTGCACAAACAAACAAACAAACATCTACTCACCACTGCATTTGCAACATTGACTGCCTGGTAGACAAACTCACAAAAACACACTACAAAATTATTCCAAACTAGAAAGATAATAGTAAGCAATAACAATGATAACACAAGCATTTGTGACAAAATGAGAGAAACGTACTACAAATACAATATTATAACAAACACACCAAAGTTCAATACAAGCAACAACATTGGTATCTTAAGCATTTGACTCATCCCTCGTTCTGCAACGTAGAGTTCTAGCTGCTCAACAAACTCACCGGAACGCACTACCGTATCATTCCAAACACAAAAGGTCAACGCAAACTACAACGTTCCTACCTAAAGCAATCGACTCACAGTCTGATCTGCAACGTAGAGTTCTACCTTTTCAACAAACTCACCGCAACGCACTACCATATCATCCCAAACACAAAACTTCAATACAAACCACAGCGTTTTTGACTAAAGCAATCGACTCACCGTCTGATCGGTAACGTTGACTGCCTGCTCAAACTCAGCGGATTGCACTACCATATTATTTCAAAACAAAAAAGTTCAATGCAAACTACAGCGTTCCTAACTAACGCACTACCATATCATTCCAAACACAAAATACCAACGCAAACTACAGCGTTTCTAACTAAAGCAATATCAGCTCACCGTCTGATCTGCAACGTAGAGTTCTACCTGCTCAACAACTAAGACGCACTTCCATATTATTCTAAATACAAAAGTTCAATGCAAACTACAAAGTTTCTAACTAAAGCAATCGACTCACCGTCTGATCGGTAACGTTGACTGCCTGCTCAAACTCGCCGGAACTCACTACCGCATTATTCCAAACACTAAAGTTCAATGCAAACTCCAGCGTTCCTAACTAACACACTACCGCATTATTCCAAACACAAAAGTTCAATGCAAACTACAGCGTT
>RQTK01000167.1:567958-610458 GCA_003991915.1 Elysia chlorotica
CCGTCTGATCGGTAACGTTGACTGCCTGTTCAACAAACTCACCGGGACACAATACCATATCATTCCTAATTTGAAAGCGCAATGTAATAAAACAACATTGATAACTCAAGCATTCCTCACTAAATGACAGAAACGCATTACAAATACAATATTATTCCAAACACCAAAGTTCAATACAACCAACAACATTTGTATCTGAAGCATTTGACTCATCGCTTGATCTGCAACGTAGAGTTCTACCTGCTCAACAAACTCACCGGAACGCACTACCATATCATTCCAAACACAAAAGTTCAACGCAAACTACAGCGTTTCTAACTAACGCACTACCATATTATTCCAAACACAAAAGTTCAACGCAAACAACAGCGTTTCTAACTAAAGCAATCGACTCACCGTCTGATCTGCAACGTAGAGTTCTACCTGCTCAACAAACTCACCGGAACGCACTACCATATTATTCCAAACACAAAAGTTCAATGCAAACTACAGCGTTCCTAACTAACGCACTACCATATTATTCCAAACACAAAAGTTCAATGCAAACTACAGCGTTCCTAACTAACCCACTACCATATTATTCCAAACACAAAAGTTCAATGCAAACTACAGCGTTTCTAACTAAAGCAATCGACTCACCGTCTGATCGGTAACGTTGACAGCCTGCTGAACAAACTCGCATCCCGCAAGTTTCCACGTCCCGTTCTTGGCCAGCACGATGGAGCTCGGGCAAATGTTCCGGTGAATCATCTTGGCGTCGCTGTGGAGAAAGCCCAGGCCCTCCAGAATCTGGAAGGAAGCATTGGACGGAGAAGAATAAAGAATAATAAATTGTTGATTTGATGTTTATTGCAAGAATACTGTTGATTTGATGTTTATTGCAAAAAAAAAGGGGAAAAACAACTCAGAAAACATGTACCTAGACATAATATTTTTTTTTATCAAAAAAGAAAGCTAGAAATGCAGTTGTTGAGTTGGTTTAACGTCCAACATCAGCACTATATAGGCTATATTGTGGATGGACCCCAAGACTGACGTCTGACAATTTTATGTGCTGCCACACACGAGACAGGGCGGGGATACCATGACTCCTGTCTCAGCCGGTCACATTAAACTGACACCGACCCAACCAGTAGGGAGCGCAATCGCCAGGGCTCGAACTCGGACCTTTTGCGTCGGAAGCCGATGTTCTACCCCAGGGCCACCGCGCCCCCCACTACACTTTAGGGGGCGGAGCTGATAATGTGACAACAGAGAGAGAAACCCTAGTATGTATGCTCTGTGTTTTTATGGTAGCGAGTAAATTATCAAACCAGTCTGCAATTTAGCCTAGTTACTGACATTGGACTATAAGAAACCAACCAAAAACACTAACCAAAAACCCCAAACATAGTTATACCTGCAACAGCCCATGCTTGATCTCCACCTCAAACAGGGTGAAATTCTCCAGGAACTTTGGCGGGCTGCTGCCCATGTTGTCGCGCCTGCCGAGGACATTGGCGAGGCTGGAGAACACGGGCTCGGTGGCAAAGGCTAGTGCTTCCCTGGTTTAGGTAAAGAACATAAAGAACAGTTTTACTTGTGGTAAGACTAACAGTGAAAAAAATGATTATTACAGTGACTAGACTAGACAGTTGATTTTAAGTCCGTAAACCCATTAAGTATACATAATAATTTTCGAAAAAATTCTATAGGCTCGGTGGCAAAGGCTAGTGCTTCCCTGTTTTAGGTAAAGAACATAAAGAACAGTTTTACTTGTGGTAAGACTAACAGTGAAAAAAAAGATTATTACAGTGCCTAGACAATTGATTTTAAGTCCATAAGTAGACAATTCATTTTAAGTCCGTAAGTATACATATTAATTTTCGAAAAAATTCTATGGGCTCGGTGGCAAAGGCTAGTGCTTCCCTGGTTTAGGTAAAGAACATAAAGAACAGTTTTACTTGTGGTAAGACTACGAGTGAAAAAAATGATTATTACAGTGCCTAGACAATTGATTTTAAGTCCATAAGTGGACAATTGATTTTAAGTCCGTAAGTATACATATTAATTTTCGAAAAAATTCTATGGGCTCCGTGGCAAAGGCTAGTGCTTCCCTGTTTGAGGTAAAGAACATAAAGAACAGTTTTACTTGTGGTAAGACTAACAGTGAGAGTGAAAAAAAATGATTATTACAATGACTAGACAGTTGATTTATAATAATTTTCGAAAAAATTCTATGGGCTCCGTGGCAAAGGCTAGTGCTTCCCTGTTTGAGGTAAAGAACAGTTTTATTTGTGAAAAAATGATTTGGACACGGACTAGATAATTCATTTCAAGGCCATAAACCTACAAAGAATATTTTTAAAAAATTGTTCTTTTTAAATTCTATGTGTAAAATTCTGTCATAACCACATGACACGTATAGAAAATTATATCAAAACAGTTACTGATCGCGGATGAATATCACTACGATTATTCTTTTAACTACATAAGGGAACCTGATTAAGATAAACCCTGTTTAAGATAAACTATGCCTTATGTGCACTATTTCTGATGCACTAATTCCTCTTTTTTTGATTCACAGAGACTCTTTACTCTGTTGTTGTTGAGTTGGTTTAACCTCCAAAAAAGAGGTGGTCTATCTAAAGAGAATTTTACTGTATAACTACAAACCAGCAGCACCAAACCTCGTCTCTTCCAGCGGGTGTATGACAGAGAGGATCCTGGGATGCCATGACTCCTGTCTCAGCTGGTCACATTAAACTGACACCGACCCAACCAGTAGGGAGCGCAATCGCCAGGGAACTCTTTACTAAAAACTAAATAGGTCCTCCCAAAGAGGTGGTCTATCTAAAGAGGATTTTACTGTATAACTATAAACCAGCAGCACCAAACCTCGTCTCTTCCAGCGGGTGTATGACAGAGAGGATTCTGGGATGTCTGAGCTTGGTCAGCTGCTAGACATTAAACTGACACCGACCCAACCAGTAGGGAGCGCAATCGCCAGGGAACTCTTTACTAAAAACTAAATAGGTCCTCCCAAAGAGGTGGTCTATCTAAAGAGGATTTTACTGTATAACTATAAATCAGCAGCACCAAACCTCGTCTCTTCCAGCGGGTGTATGACAGAGAGGATTCTGGGATGTCTGAGCTTGGTCAGCTGCTGGACATTAAACTGACACCGACCCAACCAGTAGGGAGCGCAATCGCCAGGGAACTCTTTACTAAAAACTAAATAGGTCCTCCCCAAGAGGTGGTCTAGATCTATCTAAACAGGATTTCACTGTATAAATCAGCAGCACCAAACCTCGTCTCTTCCAGCGGGTGTATGACAGAGAGGATTCTGGGATGTCTGAGCTTGGTCAGCTGCTAGACATTAAACTGACACCGACCCAACCAGTAGGGAGCGCAATCGCCAGGGAACTCTTTACTAAAAACTAAATAGGTCCTCCCCAAGAGTTGGTCTAGATCTATCTAAAGAGGATTTCACTGTATAGTATAACTATAAACCAGCAGGACCTAACCTCGTCTCTTCCAGCGGGTGTATGACAGAGAGGATCCTGGGATGTCTGAGCTTGGTCAGCTGCTGGACCCCTCTCCGCAGGGAATCGATGATGACTTCCTTGTCCCGCTTGTGGTGCTTGTCTATCTGCTTCTTCTCAAACAGGAACACAGATGCTTCCTAGAGGAGAAGAGGAGAAGAGATGTCAGAACTAACTATATACAATGCAGAAACTATTAAAATGACATTTGCAGTTTCGCCGCATAGGATTCCCCAGGGGAACCTAGGAGACGTTAAACGCGGAGAGAGCGAGAGAATTCTTGTGCTTGTCTATCTGCTTCTTCTCAAACAGGAACACAGATGCTTCCTGGAGGAGAAGAGGAGAAGATGTCAAAACACATGATATACATGCAGAAACTATTAAAATGACATTTGCAGTTTCGCCGCATAGGATTCCCCAGGGGAACCTAGGAGACGTTAAACGCGGAGAGAGTGAGAGAATTCTTGTGCTTGTCTATCTGCTTCTTCTCAAATAGGAACACAGATGCTTTTGGAGGAGAAAGGAGAAGATGTCAAAACCCATGATATACATGCAGAAACTATTAAAATGACATTTGCAGTTTCGCCGCATAGGATTCCCCAGGGGAACCTAGGAGACGTTAAACGCGGAGAGAGCGAGATAATTCTCTCCCTCCCTCTATGGAGAACATGCCATATGCAGCTACATGTACTAGCAGCCACTGTATATTAAATGTATTATGTTATCTTTTAGAAGTTTCTAATTTCGTCGTAACCTTTTTGACATTGCATGATTTAAGGACTATTCATTGGGTGCGCACTATTTGGGGGAATTTTGAAAAATTTAAGAAAGTTAAAGGCTTTGGTTTTTATTACTTCAAATTGGAAAGTGTGCGGATCAATACAAATAGGTGCTAGCGCAAGAGCATGTTAGTAGACTACTGATAAGTTGATGCGATGGGGGGACTAAAATAGTATCAATACATCCAAAGTATAACCTATACATTAGAAAATAACAGAGAAAAAGAAGGCTTGGTGTCAAAGATGAGGAAAAATACAGATGGAAAATCAACTGACGCAAGTTCTGTACAAGTGGAGTGCCCTGTAACTCACTCACTCATTCACTCACCACTCATTCACTCACTCACTGACTCACTCACTCACTCACTCACTCACTCACTCACTCACTCACTCACTCACTCACTCACTGACTCACTCACTCACTCACTCACTCACTCACTCACTCACTCACTCACTCACTCACTCACTCACTGACTGACTCACTCACTCACTCACTCACTCACTCACTCACTCACTCACTCACTCACTCACTCACTGACTCACTCACTCACTCACTCACTCACTCACTCACTCACTCACTGACTCACTCACTCACTCACTCACTCACTCACTCACTCACTCACTCACTCATTCACTGACTCACTCACTACTCACTCACTCACTCACTCACTGACTCACTCACTCACTCACTGACTCACCTCTTTCGTGCTTTTCTTGGCGGCCGAGAACACCTTCCACATGAGCGAGGGCCCCGTGCTCACTCACTGACTCACTCACTCACTCACTCACTCACTCACTCACTCTCACTCACTGACTCACTGACTCACTCACTCACTGACTCACTCACTCACTCACTGACTCACCTCTTTCGTGCTTTTCTTGGCGGCCGAGAACACCTTCCACATGAGCGAGGGCCCCGTGCTCACTCACTCACTCACTCACTGACTCACTCACTCACTGACTCACTCACTGACTCACTCACTCACTCACTCACTGACTCACCTCTTTCGTGCTTTTCTTGGCGGCCGAGAACACCTTCCACATGAGCGAGGGCCCCGTGCTCACTGACTGACTCACTCACTGACTCACTCACTCACTCACTCACTCACTCACTGACTCACTCACTCACTCACTCACTCACTCACTCACTCACTGACTCACTCACTGACTCACCTCTTTCGTGCTTTTCTTGGCGGCAGAGAACACCTTCCACATGAGCGAGGGCCCCGTGCTGGCCACCTGCCCGTAGATGTCAAAGTCCCTCACTCACTGACTCACTCACTCACTGACTCACTCACTCACTGACTCACTCACTCACTCACTCACTCACTGACTCACTCACCTCTTTCGTGCTTTTCTTGGCGGCAGAGAACACCTTCCACATGAGCGAGGGCCCCGTGCTCACTCACTCACTCACTCACTCACTGACTCACTCACTCACTCACTCACTCACTCACTCACTCACTCACTCACTCACTCACTCACTCACTCACTCACTCACTCACTCACTCACTCACTCACTCACTCACTCACTCACTCACTCACTCACTCACTCACTCACTCACTCACTCACTCACTCACTCACTCACTCACTCACTCACTCACTCACTCACTCACTCACTCACTCACTCACTCACTCACTCACTCACTCACTCACTCACTCACTCACTCACTCACTCACTCACTCACTCACTCACTCACTCACTCACTCACTCACTCACTCACTCACTCACTCACTCACTCACTCACTCACTCACTCACTCACTCACTCACTCACTCACTCACTCACTCACTCACTCACTCACTCACTCACTCACTCACTCACTCACTCACTCACTCACTCACTCACTCACTCACTCACTCACTCACTCACTCACTCACTCACTCACTCACTCACTCACTCACTCACTCACTCACTCACTCACTCACTCACTCACTCACTCACTCACTCACTCACTCACTCACTCACTCACTCACTCACTCACTCACTCACTCACTCACTCACTCACTCACTCACTCACTCACTCACTCACTCACTCACTCACTCACTCACTCACTCACTCACTCACTCACTCACTCACTCACTCACTCACTCACTCACTCACTCACTCACTCACTCACTCACTCACTCACTCACTCACTCACTCACTCACTCACTCACTCACTCACTGACTCATTCACTCACTCACTCACTCACTGACCCACTCACCTCTTTCGTGCTTTTCTTGGCAGCAGACTCACTCACTCACTCACTCACTCACTCACTCACTCACTCACTGACTCACCTCTTTCGTGCTTTTCTTGGCGGCAGAGAACACCTTCCACATGAGCGAGGGCCCCGTGCTCACTCACTCACTCACTCACTGACTCACTCACTCACTCACTCACTCACTGACTCACCTCTTTCGTGCTTTTCTTGGCGGCAGAGAACACCTTCCACATGAGCGAGGGCCCCGTGCTCGCCACCTGCCCGTAGATGTCAAAGTCCCTGGAGAGCGGGTTCCCAGGGATGACGTGGCTCACAGCGCTCTTCAGGCGCGTGAACATGTCCATCTTGGTGCCGGACTTCTGACCGCTGGTCTTGTCCGCTTTCTGCCGGGGATGGGCGACGGCCGTGGATGTGGATGTGGAGGTGGTGGTGGTGGTTGTGGTTGTATCCTCGGGCTCCGGCTTGTTTGGAAGTTCCGCGACTTGCTGTTGTTTCTGCTGGAGCTTGTGTTTCTTGCGGTCCTCCTATGAAGAAGAGTTGGATAGAGAGATGTGTGTGTTATAAAAACATAGGGAGGAGAAAGAATTAAATTAGGGGTACCCAGGGGTATTAGAGTAGAAGTGTGGCCGCTAAGTGGAAGATTGCTTGTTTGGAAGTTCCGCGATCTGCTGTTGTTTCTGCTGGAGCTTGTGTTTCTTGCGGTCCTCCTCTGAACAGGTAGATACAAAATTAGGATTGCCCAGGGGCTATGATATTAGAGTAAAAGTGTTGCCTCTAAGTGGAAGGTTGCATGTTCGATCCTCATTCTTTTGCCTGCTGAAGTTTCTGCCTCTTGTAAAGTTGTGGTCCTCCTGTGAAAAGGTGGGTGCGGAGATAGATGTGTTATGAAAACATAAAGAGGAGAAAGTATTAAATTAGGGGTGCCCTGAGGTATAAGGGTAAAAAGTGTGGCCTCTAAGTGGAAGGTTGCATGTTCGATCCTCATTCTTTTGCCTGCTGAAGTTTCTGCCTCTTGCAAAGTTGCAGTCCTCCTGTGAAAAGGTGGGTGCGGAGATAGATGTGTTATGAAAACATAGAGAGGAGAAAGAATGAAATTAGGGCTGCTCAGGGGTATTCAGGTAGAGGTGTGGCCTCTAAGTGGAAGGTTGTATGTTTGATTCTCATTCTTTTACCTGCCACTGTTTCTGCGGAAGTTTCTACTTGTGGTTCTCCTGTGAAAAGATGAATACAGCCAGATAGCTGTGAGATAAAAACAAAGGGAGGAGAAAGCATGAAATTAAGGGTGCTCAGGGGTATTAGGGTAGAGGTGTTGCCTCTAAGTGGAAGGTTGCGTGTTCGATCCTCATTCTTTTGCCTGCTGAAGTTTCTGCCTCTTGTAAAGTTGTAGTCCTCCTGTGAAAAGGTGGGTGCGGAGATAGATGTGTTATGAAAACATAGACAGGAGGAAGAATGAAATTAGGGTTTCTCAGTGGTATTAGGGTATAAAGTGTGGCCTCTAAGTGGAAGGTTGCGTGTTCGATCCTCATTCTTTTACCTGCTGAAGTTTCTGCCTCTTGTAAAGTTGTAGTCCTCCTGTGAAAAGGTGGGTGCGGAGATAGATGTGTTATGAAAACATAGAGAGGAGAAAGCATTAAGTTAGGGTTGCTCAGCGGTATTAGGGTAGAAAGTGTGGCGTCTAAGTGGGAGGTTGCATGTTCAATCCTCATTCTGTTACTTTCTGCTCTTTCTGCTGATGTTTCTTCTTGTGGCTCTCCTGTGAGGACATTAATATAGCGAGACAGCTGTGAGATAAAAACATAGGGAGGAGAAAGTATTAAATGAGGATCGCCCAGTGGCATTAGGGTAGAGTGGGTGGCTTCCAAGTGGAAGGTTGCGTGTTCGATAGGGAGGATAAAGTGGGAAAGTATTAAATTAGGGTTGCCCAAGGCTTCTGCTTCTTAAGGTTCTCCTGTGGGATATATACAAAGACTGAGGAAGACATTAAACGAGATACAGTAGAGAAGTACCCAGATCAAACCGACTGATTAGGCAAAAAATAAACTAGACCCGACTCATACGAGTCATAACAGACGCGCTAACTCACCAGCCATCTTCCTACACGGCCTTTCATTATTGCTTTTGCTTAAGGTTCTCCTGTGGGATATTATATACAAAGATGGAGGAAGACATTAAATGAGATCCAATTGAGAGGTACCCAGTTCAAACCCACTGATTGGGCATACTAAACTAGACCAGACTCATAGCAAGCGCGCTAACTTACCAGCCATCTTCCTACACGGCCTTTCATTATTGCTTTTGCTTCTTAAGGTTCTCCTGTGGGATATTATATACAAAGATGGAGGAATACATTAAATGAGATCCAATGGAGAGGTACCGACTGATTGGGCAAAAACTAAACTAAACCCGACTCATACGAGTCATAACAGACGCGCTAACTCACCAGCCATCTTCCTACACGGCCTTTCATTATTGCTTTTGCTTCTTAAGGTTCTCCTGTGGGATATTATATACAAAGATGGAGGAAGACATTAAATGAGATCCAATCGAGAGGTACCGACTGATTGGACAAACTATCCGACTCATACGAGTCATAGCAGGCGCTCTAACTCACCAGCCATCTGCCGACACGGCCTTTCTTGGGAGGCAGGGCCGCGGGCGGTTCCATCTCCACTGGGGACTCTGGCGTTTCTGACACCTGCTTCTGGTACCGGTGGGTCATCTTAAGTTAGCGTCTTTTATCTAGTGTCTAGTGGAGCGTGGTGTTGTTCGATTTGGCTAATAATAGTACAACACACCAATCTCAATAGTTCATAACAGCTTCTGGTATTGGTGGGTCATCTTAATTTAGCGTCTTTTATCTAGTGTCTAGTGGAGCGTGGTGCTGTTCGATACGGCTGCACGTTATGGTAATAAGCACAGCACACTTATCTCTATAGTTCATAACACCTGCTTCTAGTACCGGTGGGTCATCTTAAGTTAGCGTCTTTTTATCTACTGTCTAGTGAAGCGTAGTGCTGTTCGATTTGGCTGCACGTAGTAATAATAATAATAAGTACAACACACCAATCTCTATAGTTCATAACAGTTTCTGGTACCGGTGGGTCATCTTAAGTTAGCGTCTTTTTTATCTACTGTCTAGTGAAGCGTAGTGCTGTTCGATTTGGCTGCACGTAGTAATAATAATAATAAAAAGTACAACACACCAATCTCTGTAGTTCATAACAGCTGCTGGCCTCTCATCTTAAGTTAGCGTCATTTATCTAGTGTCTAGTGAAGCGTAGTGTTTTTCGATTTGGCTGAACTTAGTAATACTAATAGTAAGTACAAAACACCAATCTCTATAGTTCATAACAGCTTCTGGTTCCTTTTTTTCATCTTTAAGTTATCTTTCTAGTTTATCTAGTGCGAGGGTACCAGATATGTTTCAGATAGCCTCGATCTAGTGTCTAGTGAAGCGTAGTGTTTTTCAATTTGGCTGAACTTAGTAATACTAATAATAATGAGTATAACACACCAATCTCTATAGTTCATAACAGATGCTGGCCTCTCGATAGTAATTTAGTGGTGAATAACATAACACACACAAAACTGGACATGCTACATCCCAGATGCACTTCGGCGTGTCTGAATTGACACTTGCTGCGTGTGGTAGCAGTTGGTCATTCTATTGGTCATCCTATTGGTCATCCTATAGGGTCCAGTTTATAGCGTATGGTAACGCATACTCATTATAATTCATAGCAAGTTTTGTAATAGGAAATCTATAAAAAAAAAATTTGTCGGTGGATTAGATATGTTTCATGATGGCTGCTTTCCTCTCGATAAAGCTGAAGCTGGCAGTCTTGAACGTGTGCCCTTAGCTATAATGAAGATAGTTGAATTTTCCGGGGGAAAAAGGTATTTTCATGATGGCGAATTTTTCTTGATAAAGGTAGTTGTCTTGATCGTGTGCTCTTATCTATATAAATATATTTTAATGAAGATTGGTGAATTTTCCGGGAAAATATAATCTGAATTTCACTGAACCCTTCTTGGCGGATATTCACAACTTCACATCATGAATACACGTAATATCACAGACACAAGTGATAAGACTCTTGTAATATTAAAACTGTCAGATGTTAAGTGGTCCATTGGAAACTAAAAATCAATATTTGCCGTGTATGCAAATAATCAAATGCGTCAGAAAGTTCTTTCTGATCCTTAATTAAAATACTTAAAACGTTAATTAAAAATATATTATAGGTTTATAAAAGTAAAAAAGAGTGTTGTAATGCATTGTGTCATGATGTGGCGCATATGACCCATCCCATAAAGTGGTTTCTTTGGGGTTTTTTTATATTAGTGTTGCTACAGACTTTCCCATTAGAACATTATGTAATAATATTGGTCGGTGGTAGTGTAGGCGAGATCACAGAATGAGCTTAATTATATGGTGGAATTTAAAGGATGTTTTGAAAATCAATTCAGATTAGTTATTATAAAACGCTGAGGAAAGTCGTCAAGGGAGAGAGAGAGAGAGAGAGAGAGAGAGAGAGAGAGAGAGAGAGAGAGAGAAAGAGGGGGGAGGGGTAGAGAGATGTAGCGAGTAAAAAGAAAAAAAGAGAAGTGAGAGGGAGAGGAAAGATGAGAAGACGAAGTGACAGAGAGAGTGGTGTGTGTGTGTGTGTGTGTGTGAGAGAGAGAGAGAGAGAGAGAGAGAGAGAGAGAGAGAGAGAGAGAGAGACAGACAGACAGACAGACAGATAGAAACAGACTTCAGCGAATGACAAAGAGAGAAAAAGCTTTTATTTCATAGGAAAAACGACCATCTTCGGCAATACAATATACATGTAATTATAAATATGTATTACTTCTGCAGTGTAATCCAGTTCTATTTTTTAAATGTGTGGTAACTTAACGAAGTGCAGATGAAATCATGTATTATAGACCAAGCCCCAAAAAGGCATTTTAATGAAACAATTATAAAGTCGTCCTGCTTTTTTCACAAAAATTTAATAACGATCCAAAAGTCCAACCCCTATAACATGAAAAGGCTATACAATTTTTTTTGTCATTTTTGTTGGCAACTTGATTGCATTTTATCTACATTGCGTCATGAGAGATTTTAATGAAAAATCTAAAGTACATGTATTGTTTTACCATTGACATGACCGAGAGTTATGCTGGGCAAGCATAGAATTTAGAAGACATAGCATGTATGGTATCTACACACACCTGTTACTCAACATGCAGTATATATATATATATTTCGTTGTTGCTGGGTTCAAGTTTTTGTTTCCTTTTGTTTTTGCCTTCTTTTTTTTTTTTGTTTCTTTAGGGTTTCGTCAATGTTGTGGTTTCGGTTAACTGGTTGGTTAATATTTTTATATCATTATACGTCTGATATCACTGTTAATGACATAAATTAATTGATTTCGTTTTCTGTTTGAACATTATCATTCCGATACAAATATTAGGAACACAATGTCGTCAGCGAGGGAGCGTTCAGACAATAATAAATCATATCAATATGCTGAGATAATAATACATTATATCAATATACTGAGACAATAATCCATTATATCAATATGCTGAGACAATAATACATTATACCAATATACCGTTGAAGGTGTGTACATGCTAATTTCATAACACGATAAAATAGGTTATCGCCTACGCTGCAACCTTTAAAATACAGATACGCCAATTTTATTGCGAAATTCCTCCAAGCCCCAACAGTAAAGTAAACACGCAATTGACATACGATCTGCCATAATTATGGATATTATTATAAAAATAATGGCCACCCGATCCAAGGACTTCGCCGTAAAGGACAATGGGGGCGTTGCGTTAGCGGACCCATCTGCGTGTTTAGAATTCAGTACTTATTCAGTTATTGGGAGCTGACCGGTGTTTAATATTCTGGGGTATGGCATGATGCGTACATTGGCGTGTTAAAAATCCAGTGCGTCTCATTGGGAGCTAGACTGTGTGGCGGCTGACATTGTGCACCCATCAGTGTGTTTAGAATTCAGTACCTATTGGGAGCTAGACCGGTGTTTAATATTCTGGGGTATGGCATGATGCGTACATTGGCGTGTTAAAAATCCAACACTTATTGGGAGCTAGACTGTGTGGCGGCTCACATTGTTCATCCATCAGCGTGTTTAGAATCCAGCACTTATTGAGAGCTAGACTGGCGTTTAATGAATTGAGACACGACATGACTCGTACAATCAGCGTGTTTAGAATACAGCACTTTTTGTGAGCTAGACTGGTGTTTAATGAATGGAGGCATGACATGACGCGCACATCGGCGTGTTAAAAATCCAACACTTATTGGGAGCTAGACTGTGTGGGGGCTGACATTGTTCTTCCATCAGCGTGTGTTTAGAATCCAGCACTTATTGGGAGCTAGACTGGTGGGTAATGCATTGGGGTCTTACACTACGCGTACATCGGTGTGTTAAAAATCCAACACTTATTGGGAGCTAGGCTATGTGCTGACATTGTTCGTCCATCAGCGTGTTTAGAATTCAGCACTTATTTGGAGCTAGACATGTGTATAATGAATTAAGGCCTGACATACTCGTACAATCAGCGTGTTTAGAGTACATCACTTATTGGAGCTAGACTGGTGTTTAATGAATTGAGACATGACATAACTCGTACCATCAGTGTGTTTAGAATCCAGCACTTATTGAGAGCTAGAGTGGTGTTTAATGAATTGAGGCCTAACATAATTCGCACATCAGTGTGTTTAGAATCGACCAATTATTGGGAGCTAGACTGGTGTTTAATGAATTGAGGCCTGACATACTCGCACATCAGTATGTTTAGAATTCAAAACTTATTGGGACCTAGACTGGTGTCTAATGCTCTGAGGCCTGACACTGTTCGCCCATCACCGTGATTAAAATTCATCACTTCTCATTCTATTAGAAGTTCCAAGCTAGACTGGTGGTTAATGTACCGAGGGGGGCTTTGAGTCCTGACATGACGCATGTGATGATCCATCGCATTCGGGAACATTCATTCAGAACACCAGCTGGTGCTACAGCCTAAATAGACAGCATTGGATAACCAAGACAGAGGTAGAGGGAGCGAGAAAGAGAGAGAGCGCCAGAAAGAGAGAGAGCGCGAGAAAGAGAGAGAGAGAGAGAGAGAGAGAGAGAGAGAGAGAGAGAAGTAGATATGTAATTACTCTGCTCTCGTTGCAGTTAAATAGTGTTCCTTGCCATCAGCAAAACGTAGTACTAATATTAGCGAATTCAGAGAGTATGACGGAGGTTTGTAATAGTATTCTGCTCTTGTTAAGACCATTCGGGACCAATCTCCCACTGTTTTTTTAACATGACGCACAAGATCTATAGATTCTATGGACATTTTTATGGGATTTTTTTTTTCAAGACACCTTTCTCCCGGTTTGGAGTCCAGTAGGATTTAAGTCCTAATCTACTGGGAACGATGAAAAACGTAATCGAATGACCTCGCAATAACCCTTGTTCAGTCCAATACTGTAATAATGTAGACGGGTCTATACACAATAGACAACACAAAAGAAGGTTTCCATGTTACTCGGTTGTCAAACACATATGCGTCGATGGATTGTGCGACAGCTGCTGTGCACTCCCATAAAAAATGATTACAATGTGCATTAAATTTTGTATAGCGGAATTTTGCAAACGCTGTTCAGGGAGTTTTACATTTTGAGTTTATTGAGCAATCGATAAAATTACATATTCCTAAAATTTCATTTCACGTTAGTTCGATTTCGAAGTTAGATGATTTTGGTTAAATTACGGGATACTCGTCATAACGTTCATCCGTACTATTTCAATGCAACGATTTACGTGCAAAATACGGAATAAGCACACACACACAACGTTTAGTTGGTTTAACGTCCAACGTCAGCACTATATGGGCCATACTTTAGATGGGCCCCAAGACTGACGCCTGACAATTTTATGTGCTGGCACACACGAGACAGGGCGGGGATATCATTCAACCTGTCTCAGCCAGTCACATTATACTGACACCGACCCAACCAGTTACAATGGGCGAAAATCGAACAAATAAATGTGTCGATCGTGGGATCAGCTCGGGTGACCTCCTGATCTGAAGACCAACGCTCTACCACTTGAGCCAGTTCGACCCCCTTATAACCCTGTGACCCCCCCCCCCCCCCCCCCCCAATCTACAAGTATTACAAAATGGATGGCACCATAATAGTGCTGCTTTGTCCTCCAACAAAGTGGAATAATCTATTTATCTATTCGCGAACTATCATTCCCTATATAAACCTCTAAACCTGTACACCCCAGGAGATCGTGCAGCTCAGCACAATCATAATATCCTTTGCGAATCCTAGTTAGGCGGCATCCAAAGAATTAAAAAATATAAACACAGAGCACTTCACAAAGCATGCATAGGTATGTGCTATAAGGATGATTGTCATTGTGTGTATCATGATAAATCTACATACAGTCCGCAGGAATAACGTTGCTTTGGTCGTACACACAAAAGACAAAACTCCATACTGTGAGCACACAGAAACACATTCATCACAAAGAAATAATCTAAAATACATTGTAAAGCGTTAATGCCTTCAATCTGGATAAGCATGGCGCTAGACTAGCAAAGATGAAACGATCCGTGCTTGACCCAGAGATACATGTATAGGCTTCTATAATGCATATTCTAGATGTGCTAACCGTTATTAATAATGATCAGAAAGGTTGGATCACAACTATTGCAACATCACATCAAGTTTTCATTCGGGGATCAATAACGACGCATCCAAAAACACGTAGACATGTTAAAATTACGATATACCAGAAGTTAGATTGACCTTAAGAACATAGGAACTAATAAGGCAAACAAACAAGAAACAAGTGTGTTAAACCATATATACTAGTTTAGAGGTATTTGAACTGACACAATACGCTAAAACTACCATAAACAATCAATATCCACACAGTCGTCAATTTTCGTTCAGGGATCAATAACGACGCATCCGAAAACATGTAGAAATGTTAAATTTGCGATATACCAGATATTAGATTGACCGTAAGATATAGTACTAATAAGGTAAACAAAAACACCTCACACACACACACACACACACACACACACAAAGTGTGGTAAACTATATACATACGGTACTAGTCTAGAAGCATTTGAACTGACACAGTACGTTAAAACTACCAAACTACCATAAACAGTCGATATCCATGTTGGCCACCGCACAGCCAAAACAAACTAAAAACTAAAACCAGCGGAAACAACAGTATGTAAGTGCCTGGCTGCTGTCCTGTCTACCTCGAGACCAGCTGTTACTCACTTACTCAGTTACTGTGAGCAGGGTGAGTACACATATATGTACCACATAATCTCTCCAGCACGTCACCACATCAGAGCAGAGCGTTGCTGCCAACCGAGGCTTCTAAAAATAGAGGCAAAGTCACCAATGTTGTTGTTGGGTTGGTTTTACGTCCAACACCAGCACTATATAGGCTATATTGTGGACGGGTCCCAAGACTGACGTCCGACAGTTTTATGTGCTGTAACTGCCACACATGAGACAGGGCGGGGATACCATGACTCCCTTTTTCCATACAGACAAATGCTCTAATGATAATGGAAAGAGTATTGTTAATTATATAAGCAGAGCAAGGCGATTCTGTTTAACGCGCCTCGAGATCATGTGACGGACCTTGACGGAACATGGACCGGCCATTCTTTTATTTTCTTACGGAATTGCGTAAATTTACGGAAAATTGGCATCACTATATTGCATTAAATTCAGTTACTTTGAGTTTGACGGAACACGGACCAGTATTTTTTTTAACGGAACTTTGGCGGACAATCTTTTTTTTAAAACGGAATTTCGTAAATTTTCGGAAAATTGGCGTCACTGATTATGCGTTCTATCTATCGAGTCAATTCTTGTGACTTTGCCAGTTACTTTGAGTTTGAGTAGCCTCGCAACCAGCCAACAAAGTGTACATTTTCAGCCACAAAAAAGTTTGTTTTTAGTTGTGTGTGTGTGTGTGTGTGTGTGTGTTTCTACAGGCGCGCCGTTGGCAGGTTTGCTGTATCAAACTATCATGTACCAGGTGAGCGACTGACTTGCCAGACCTGGCTGGCTTGCTGGATCATTTATGGCTGGCTGGATCATTTATGGATGGCTGGCTGGATCATTTATGGATGGCTGGCTGGATCATTTATGGATGGCTGGCTGGATCATTTATGGATGGCTGGCTGGATCATTTATGGCTGGCTGGATCATTTATGGCTGGACTTGCTGGATCATTTATGGATGGCTGGTTGGTTGGTGTCACAACGATCATAGACTGCGGACTGATTTGCATAATCAGACGAGGCTCCCCGACTCTCTTGCTCACTCAAAATAAAACGGCGCTCTAAGTAATATCGTGCTCACCAAAATGTAATAGCGATGACAGCAGCGATTGACAAACAGACTCAGTCTGTGTTGTTGTTGTTGTTGTTGTTGCTGTTGTTGTACAGTGCATTGCAGAATAATAATTTTTAAAAAAACAACAACACCCAACAATGACATTCCTTAAACGTCGATTCCAAAAGTTACGGAAATGGTAACCGATTTGGGAAGAAGAAAAGTCCAATACTATGAATACGCCAAACAGAAGGCGGGACGCTCTACTTCAGATTACTTAAGATGGAAGTATAATTGTAAACGTCTCTGTTGTGGGAGATACACAAGCCGGTTGGAAAGTACAATGCGTTGCAGAATAAAAATTGTGTGAAATGCTTCATCCTCAACTGCACAGATAAACTTTAAAGAGACATTGTTCGTTTCCATCTAGGTATCGTGCTTGCAATTTCCCTAATATTGTCAGTCCATCGCTTTAACTATAAAAATATTTCACCTCCCCGCACCGTTCGTATAAACCATTTCCCCAAAGTCCTCTCATAAGAAGAAGTAGAAAAAACGTACTAAATTCATACAAAGTCAGAAGACAATTAAGCTTATAACAAAGTTTTGTAAGCACACAAACATTTTGTTTTTTCTTCAGCCACATTCATCCTACGTAGTTTTGATCCACATTAAATAAACTGTACAGTTACAGCTTGGGATTTTTTTTTAAACGTTTGGCTTGGCGTGTTGCCAAATTTAAGAAATGGGCATGCCATTTCCATACAAAAAAATGTATCTATAAATATAAATGAAATATTTATTTGTATTAATTCAATTATGCATGTGTTCTCCTGGAAGTCACAAGCTATCCGTATCACTGGCGGTCGATATTGATCTGATGACACTAGCACATTATATTAATTAGCATACAGTGCAATGCAACCAACTGAAGGTATCTGTGTACATGTAGTTTTAGAGTTTTTAGAGCATACAGTCCCGGCGTGTGTTTAGCGCAAACCAGCAAAATACTCGGAGTGGAAAGACACACTGTATAGAATAAAGAGCACGTAGGTTTAGACGCCCGACTTACAATGCATTCAGATGCCATGGGCGGACGACTAAGTATTCTCTCTTTTTGTACTTTCTTCAATTACCGGTACCTTAGATTTCCAGAGGAATTAGGATTTCAACGATGGGTAACCGCTGATACTGATGACAAAACGTGAAAGCAATTCAACGGCGTGTATCCGATGTGTATATAATGTGTATAGCTTAAAAGATCTATGGCTTTAAAGCCGGAAGAGCATGCAACTGTGCTTTAATTGCAAACCTATGACAAATCTAGAACATAGAGATACAGCTAGAGAAATTTCCAATGGTGAGTACAAAACCATGTTTACTTTAATCTTTATAAATTCCACTATTAGTATTGTTTTTATCATCATCATCATCATCATATATTATTATTATTAATATTATTATTATCATTTTTGAATTTTTGTATATAAAGCCAAGTTCAAGTTTGTGGTAAGAAAGACAGACCAGCAACAATGTTTTATATTTAAGTTTAACAATAGGTGTACAAGTTTAAAAAATTAGGACAGAAAAAAACAACAACAGGAGATGAGCCAAAGGATAAAGAAGCAAAAGAGAAATCAAATGAGAAATTCGAGGTTAGAAAAAGGAAGTAGTACAAGTAGAAGGTCCCTTTGAGATGCAGTTGTTTGAGTTGGTGATGGTAGCAAATAGAAATTTAAAAACATAAATAGCTACGTTGACATCACTTTGTTTAGGGGTGGTCTAGAAGAGGGAGAGAATATGAAGGAAATAGAAGAACAAAAAGAGAATGCAAATAAATTTAAAGAAAATGGATATATTAATTCACCTGAAAAGACTTAAAGAGATGAGCAGGTAACTGAGAAAAGATTTGAAATAAACTTTAGGACATGAAACTGCAAGTTAACTTAAATTCAACACTCAAACAGCCACAGAAATATATGCATAACTTTTTAATAATATCATCATAATATCACCACCCCCCTCCCTCCGGCCATTTGTCAAGTCATTCCATACAGGGTACAGATAATAATAAGAGGCTTTTATAATATTGTAAGATAGAAAACAGCAAAGTTAATTTTTTGAAAACATGGAACCAGAAAAAAATATTTTGGCATTTATAAAAAAAATATGTGACAGACTACAACAAGATGTTATATGACTTTTCTATGTTTTACAAACTTCTCCATCAATATAATATTTGAAATATTTTGAATCCTTGAAAAGAAAATCTGACAGTGCACTTTTACAGCAAAAAATCAAGCAATAGTGTCTGCAATTCATTCATAGGCAAGGCTGAGAGTAATAACACATGATATGTCTTGTGATGTCACCAAAATAAATAAATGGTATTGATTGCAACAAATTGAAAAAGACACCTTGGTTTGCTGATGGATTCAAATTTGATTCTGAAAAGATTTTTTACTGATAGTTTTAGTGTGTGCAGAGTATGAATTCATATACATGTTTATTATTTAAAAAATTACAATCTTGCTAAAAGATATCAGCGTGCAAAGTTGAGATGTTACATTTCACTATTTCCTTCTCAGTCGGTAGCTAAAATAGATCACAAAATTATCTCGCCTACTATATCAACTATGCCTACCATGTAAACAGAGCCAAGACCAAGGACTAGATCTAGAATCTGCCATTACGTACTATGTAGGCGAATTTTTTAAAATAATGATCACCGTAAAATATTTTAGAGTTGAGATTTCCTCTTCTAATAGTCATTGAAGGATTGAATGGAATAAATATGTGTTACGTGTAGAATTTTGTGATTGAATTTTAGAACATAACGTTATTTACAACAAAAAATCAAGAATAGATCATCTAGACTCTGTACCAGGGCCTACAATATAGACCTATCATTTTGACTGAGATTGAGAATCTAGTTTTCTAAATCGTCAAAATTGACTGTTTTACATAACGGAGTCTTCCGAGCGTCTAGGGAGACCATGAAAATAAGCGTGGCGTGCGCAAGCGCGATGACAGCACTTTTATTTTCTTGGGTTTTCCCTAACTATTTTTACTCCCTTAGCCGCTTAGTCCGACCCCTTGCTGGTCTTACTCTTACTTTGCCTTGTCTTACTAGCTTCTCAATCCCTAGATCTAAGTAATGGAGAGTACATAGATCTATTATAGGCCTTGTGGATGTAGAGTAGATATATAATAGTCGACTTCATGCTTATAAGTAGAGAGAGAGGAGGGGTGGGGGTGGAGATTTAGAGAGAATGTAGTCTCGCATGACTGGAGACTAAGCGATGATTAAATCTAGAAGAACCGCTATCGTGGTGTTCCTAGTTTGGAGTCTAGAAGGACCGCAATTGTGGTCTCCCTAGACTTAGGGTCTAGAAGGTCCGCGATTGTGGTCTCCCTTGACTCTACCTTTACATTATCATTATGATCTAATCTCTGCCTTACCCGTTAAGGATTGTATATTCTCATGATTCTCGCAGCAACTCTTTCCGCAGACTGGATTCTTCAGGCAAAAAAAGGAAATTGAAAAATGTATTTATATAAACTGTTTGTTGATATACTTTTAAAAACACCAAAAGGAGAAAATCTATATTATTGATATGATGTGTCCACCATCTTACTTTCGCTTTTAAATCGGCTGTAAAGTGGGCAGATTTCCTGTTAGATATAGGTAGCCGCTAGTGATGAGTTGTGACCTGCGAAAACGGATGATATCCTTACATCTTTGAAGCAGGATTTTTCCCGATCACTCGTTGGCTCCTTAGGTATTGGATAGAGCTATTATTTGATGCCGATGCATATTCCCATGCCTATTTCTTCATGTTTGGGTCCCGTAATCGCAAGGCCATCGGTGTCTGTACATGTACTCGATTAGCCTATGGACTTCTACTGCTATCTGTAATGGTAACATTTGATATCCAAAATCAACTAGATATACTTATATAGTTTAAACCTGTATACACCATTCTATTAACCCCGCATTACATTCTACGAGGAAATTCATCTAAGCAGTGTATCGTTTAATGTTACACAATTCATGAATCTTTTTATACACGCCATTAGCAAACATTAACAAGAAAACAAACAAACAAACAAAAAACAACAACAAGACCAACTGATCAAGACAAACGATTTGAGCATATTGTTTTCCGTTCCTATTCGTGAATATCCAAATGAATATATATGTGTGTATGTAAAAGTTTGTTAAGAAAATTGCACATGGATGAACCTATTAATTTTCGTGACATTTAATTTACCTTTCACAAGTTTTTAGTTTAGATAATATACTGCACATATATTACAGTAGTCTTATGAACTTTTTAAAAATCAGAATTAATCTTAAATGCATAGTTATATTTAATTTTGATAGGCAATAAAGATTTGCTTGTAACAGGCAGAGAGAAGAGAGGGAGAATAATTTAAACTTATCATGGATGGCCCAGGCACTAAATATAAAAATATTATAATAGTTTGTATATTTTCGATGGTATTGTAGATAAACAAATTAATGGTGCTGTTTTTTTTTCAGCTTTTGAGTGTTTCATCCGATAACATATTAACTTTGTTGCATAGAAAAATTATATGAATTCTTGGTAAACTTAATCTAAAACATATAACATTATTTTTTATGGTTTTTCTAAGCTTGCAATTTTATTCTCAAAGCCCAACAAAAAGAGCATTTTTTTATTGCATGATCTTCCGAAATTGTTTTGACCACTATTATAATTATATCACGTGTACCCACGTATCCTTTTGTGTGTTCTTTACTTTATGTCTATTAAAGTTATAACTGTCTTTAAAAAAGCATGTTATGTGGTGGGGAAAAAAAAGAAAGAAAAGAAACGTTAAACATGGCGCAGTAAAAGATTATTTTGATGGTCGATTCAGAACTATAGCGGTTACCCGACACCGGAAATGCCATTGCCCAAGATCGCTGCATAGCAATTGTAAACAACGGTCATGGCGCTGAATGGTCTAAGGAGCTTACTCGGCATAGAGTAGATGTATTTTAAAACCTTAGCGTATGGCTACATAACAAGAATATGATTCCTTGCCTTTCAAAATAACAAGTTAGTCATGAAGAATATTAAAAATCAACGCTTCCTTCATCAAAGCAATTTTTAGATACGCATAATTACATTAATAACTAAGCTTGCAAGTGCACCCCTTCGGTTAGTGTTCCAAAATAGATATATATATACTTTTAGAAAGTATGGTCGATTCTAGATCTAGATACGATTTTCTAGATCTAGTTAGACAAATTTGTGAATCTACTTGAATGTTTTATATCTATAGATTGATCGCTCTAGATTATCACCTAATAAGGCATTTCTAATTAACTTTAGCTGTAGTAACTACTTCAGTTCCATTGAGCTTTACTTGGGTGTTCACATCTTTAAGTCAATTGAAAGGCATAATTAGACCCTATACAAAGTGTGCATAAATGTATCTTCAGTAATTTTAGCTGAACAGAATAGATTCTTGTATGTTTAAAAACTTTTAGGCCTATTATCTGCATTTTTGGGGGTATTTGACAATGCTGTCTCAATATGCTGGTTATGGTTATGCACAGCTGATAACTTGTCTTGTTCTTTTGTTTGCTTATTGGGTATGCTGTTCATAATTATAAATAAGTTTGCAAGATTGTGTAAATTTTGATTGAGATTTTTGTTTTTTATTAGGTTGAAGAATATTAAAGCTTAACATTGAAATGGTGATTGGCATAACTTTTATAATATAATATGAATAAAAGATTAAATTTTTTATAATTTCTCATTTCTTTTCAGTAGCAACCAGGCAACAGCTGTGTCACAATGTCAGTCTTATCTGATGACAACTTTTCTATGTCTGCTGAAAAATATCTTGGTGAGAAAAGAGCCCTTTTAATGAACAAAAATGATTTTATTGCAGAATTTGATAACAGTTTACTCATCTTTTATCTAAATTATTTTGATAATGTTCTTATGAGCTGATAAATATGTGATCACTTTATCTTTTGAAAAAGCAAAGAATTTTTTTTACATCTTTATTTCTTGAAAATGTCAATATGAACACAGGGGCACTAGCTAAGATTTAAACCACAGCCTTTCTGCTCACTAAACAAGAGTTTTAACTGAGTTGGTAATAATCAGCCGTTAAAATACAAAAATTTGTTAGAGAATGCATCCTGACAGTGTAAACCAATCAAGAAAATTGATTGACAAGCATTGAGTGGGCTCAAAGGACTATTGACGGGTTGCAGTAATGATTCAACCTTCACCTCAGTGAAATGATACCCGCTCACACTTAAATTAAAACTAGCATGGTATTTTCTATGCACCTATAATTCCCAGACTGAAGTTATGCCTGTCATCTAAGGGAAGGGTATAATGTATTTAAACTCTCTGGCCTTGCTGTATTTAGTACAGACGCCTTCAGTCCGGTACAACAAAGTGATGGTGGAAGACATGCTTTTGTTAAAATCTCCCTCTACATTACCCGGATGTCCCATTACCATTCCTCTGTTCTACCTTTCTCGCCCCACACAAAAATGTTGATGTGTGACAGTCTTAGATAGAAACAGTGAGCTTTTTGAGTAAGCAAAGCAAACATTTGCCAGGAGAAAACATATTAACATCAACAATCTTAAAGCAGGTCCTAAACAGATTTCAATGTCAATATCAAGTTCTTAGACATGTTTAAAAAAAAGTGAAAACTTTGTTTAACGGAGATACCAAGGTAATCATGAAAATTATTGTGATGGATCGAATTGCTCTTATGTTTTCCAAAATCTGTGTTGAAATCTGCTTTTTTTTTCAGCCAAATATCATGTCTTGACATATATTGAGGACAGTGTGTTACAACTTTTGGAGCACAGAGAAGAAAATTCAAAAGTTGTTCCTTCAAAGTTTTTGTGTGAATAGTAAGTGTTTTCAAAATAAGAAAAAAAAAATAGCTTGTAATAATAAAAGCGGAAGAAATAAAGCCTTATATAAGCTTTAGACCATATTATCTAAGGCAACGGTAATAGTACCATTTATAGTCTAATGTAGTAGAATTTTGCCTGACAACAGTAATGTTGTATATTTTGTTTATACAGGGATTAGTTTTACCTCTCAGGTAGAGATTTACTCTATTTTATTGTTATTAAAAAGAGAGGAAAGTTATATATGACAAACAAGTTTTGATTTAACTTACGGAATGTCATAAAATGAGTCAGCTTTACTTACTTGACTTAGTCCTTTCTACATCCTAGTGTTACGAATGACATAGCTTGGTGGATAATTGGATAATTGTGTGTTGCTAGACTTATCCAGTTTTGTCTATCTTGTGTTTTCGGTTGTACCTAGGCATGATGTTCTTTTCATATTCCAGTTTCTGTAGCCTTCGAGATGGAAATCACACCATGTTTAGAGAATTCAGTTTCATCAAGAGTACCCCTCACAATAGAGCATCATTTGTTGTGCTTTTTTGGAAATGTTTCCGTCAAATAGGAAAGAAAGGAGGTACATTTTGTGTGTATGTGTATGTGTTTTTTTTTCTTCATAAGTACGATTTTAGACGAAAACAATTCTCAGTTGCACAATATCATAGAAAAGGATTTGGAGGGGATAGGGGTATCTGAAGATATGAAACATAGCTGTGTAAAACATGTAAATATGTAGTTTTCTAAACTTTTTCCATTTTTTTTTTTTTTATAATCATACAACCTTGGACCCTTTAATATCTTTTTTGAGGCACAACCTATTTTGCTTTTGCTAATGGTGTCTTTTTGGGAGTTATTCCCTTGACGATATGGAAATGTACAGCAATAAAAATTACATGGACTCAGTATGCATTTGAGAACAGGTGTAAACTGAAAAAGAAATAACATCAAGAAATGTAAACTCTTTCCCTCTAAAGAAACCAATTCAACACCTGCATCTTATATTATTATAAATCTTTGATATTCCTTTTTGTGCATATGAATTGTATTTTTGTTTTGTTTTATTAATCTTCCCAGATCTTTTAAGCATCCAGGAATATCACTCTTTATTGGGACTTTTGTGTCCTGATTTCCCATTCCAGCTTGTACAAAAAACAGCAAGGTAACTTTTAATTATTTGAAAAGTGGTGGTATAATTTCATCTACGAACAAAAAAGAGAGAAAGAAAGAGCCGAATTGTTTTGAAAAAATGTATAGGACTTATATATTTTTATGTGCTTTCATATAACAACATAAATTTTACAATATAATTTTCACTAAAATTAAAAGAGCATTGATATAATATTCGGCCGCGGGAATATTGAATTGAGCCAAGTTGGCTTATAAAGACACAGATAGATGTATTTCAAGTTTTAAGGCTGATCCATTCTTTTTTTTTTCTTTTTTTTTTTCCTCCAGAATTGTCTTGATTGATGATGCTTTAGAAAACAGCAAGGTAACTTTTAATAATTTTAAAAGTTGTGGTATCATGTCATCTACAAAAGAGAGAGAGAGAGAATTATTTTCACTAAAACTAAAAGAGCATTGATATAATTTTCGGCCGGTTGAAAATTGAATTGAGCCAAATTGGCTTATAGACACAGATAAATGTATTTCAAGTTTTAGGGTGGATCCATTCAAATCATGATTTGCTTTTTTTTTCAGGATTGTCTTGATTGATGATGCTTTAGACTGTCTCATATGCTTCTCTGACTTTATATATGCATTCCAAGTTCAGTTTTACTATGAAGGTAATCTTATCATTATTTTTGTTCATCAACATAACGCATTCATGTATTTTTCATTTAAGATTAACAAAACCCAATATTAAACCAGTTATATATATTGCTATTGGAGATTAGATCATTGTTATGACAAATTTTGTCAACAAACAACTTGTTAGGAATAAATAATGGATGTTATTTAGGATAAAGTTAAAAGACAAACTTTTCTTTTGATGCTCAAAACTTAACATCTATGGCAGATGTATTTAGGTGAAATAAGAATGACATGTGTGTAAAAATTAACCCATTTATGTTAAACGGCAATGCTCAAAACAAATTAATTTCCAAACTGGATGAATAAAATTTACCTTAAAATACAACATGAGATTTTTCCTTGAGCACAGGCAACATTACAATAGAAGATATACAAATTGAATAGAAAATGATCAGAAACAGTCTTTTTCTTTAACAGATGGCATAATTTCTATTTAATTCTTTTAAAAATGTGCATTACCTTGTGTACATTCTTTTATTTATATATTTTATTTCATTTGTTTTTGTGCTGTTGTTGGTTTTATTTATTAAAGAATTCCTAGAAAAGACAATGACGATCTACCAGAGCTTGTTGCAGACAATGCACAGCCCTCGCGACCCAGTTATAGTACCAACGTCGGGTGGAAGTGACACAAAGATTCATCAGAGCACCCACTCCCCAGCTGATGGTGTCGATGCCATGCAGTTTTTCAGAGCAATTTATCCAGTTCTGGACAGGGTGGACTACAGGTATTTAATGCTAATTAAAATTTCTCTCTTCTTTGGTTTGTGGTTTCTTGTAACGAGCAAGAATGTTTTCCCAACACTGAGTTAAGGCTTTTTAACTGCGATGTTAACATATCTTGCAGAGGGTGATTTATCTTTACCATCACCGAGAAATCAATTATCTTGTGTCTCATTAGGAAAATAAAGAGATCAAGTCAACTTTTTGTGCTTTGATGAGACAAAGGCAAGGGCTCTCCTAGGTTTCCAAGGAGGATCCTATATGGCTATGTGTCCCAAGACTTTTTAAGCCTAACAGTAGTTTATGAGCTGTCAGCCACATAGAGACAGAGCGGAGATACAAACACTTCTGTCTCAGCCTGTTTTATGACACTTACGCAAACTCAACCAGTGCAAAATTTGGCAATTGCTTTTTTTCCCCTGATCAAGGAGCTGTACTGGGGTCATTATACTTCAAGCTTTGCTCTTTTTTTTTATGTGTTATTTGAGGATATACTTTACCGTAAACCAAATATAAAGGAATTCATTCTCAATTTTTCCCTCTCCAGTACTCCACCTCTGCTTTGTCTGAAAGAGATCTTATTCAACCTGCCAAGAATTTCCTTCTATGAATTTATGATGGCTATTGCAAAGTCTGACTCAATAAATGCTCATATCGGTGAGTTCTAGCTTCAAAATGTCTTGAAATGTTAGTTCTGTCTGCTCTTTTCATAAGATATTTTGAAAAAGCTTTCTCTTGTGATTGTGTTCCCATAATAAATAATTGAAATAATAATAAAAGTGATAATATAATTGTATATTGCTACAATCAACAGAACTTAAAACCTTGAAACATTTCTGAGTACATGTATATTGAATCTATTAATTAAAATTAAACTTTGTAATGGTAAATAGAATCTAATATAATCTCTTTTATGGCTGCCATTACAGACTTATTAATCCTTTGTACTAGTTACATTTCTAAAATATATTTTTAGAACATACTCTAATGATGAGACCTTAATGGTATTTACAGCTCTGATTACTGTTTGAATAATTGTAAAGGTATGTGTATTATATATAAAGAGTATAAAACTTTGTGTAAACATCACTATAGATTCATTGCCGAATGAATCTCAAGTCATAATTGCTTTTATTCTTTCAGGAAGGTTACCTGGAAAAAGTGAACTTTTGGAAGGGGCAGATATTGAGTTGACTTCGTAAGTAAAAAATAATATGAGGTTTGGGCTATGATCAGCAGTCTAATAGTTTTGAAAGAATCTTTTTTCATTTTGTACCTAGACATATATGGATAAAAAAAAGATACGAATTCACAAATTCATCATCATTATTAGGAGGATTTGTTTCCAAATGTTGTAACATAACAATCATTAGGGCATACAATTCTTCTTTTCATAGCATGGAAAATATATATTGCCACAGATTTTATTTCTTTTTTCAAATAAATATTTCTTCATAAGCCCATCAGTTTTTGCGGTCATGGCACAATATTTATATTACATTTTTTATTTCTCACTTTATTTGGGGTCTTTCCAAATGTGATGGCTTGTGGGTTTTGCCTTTATCACTTCTGTAATGTAGTCATGCATGCTACACGGAACCAATGTTTTTTTCCGCCTAGGTCCATTTTCATTCCACCTTGCACCTGAGATCTAACATTTTACCTGACTTTAACAGCATGAACGTGTGGGGGTGTGTTCACTGGTGTTTGAAAAATTGAACAAAACTGCAGGAAATCGTGTGCCTAAAGTGTTCACTGATAAAAAAAAAAATAATAAAAAATGAAGGAAATCATGCTTGTTGCTCCCCAAATATTTATAATTATATGGTTTTGGTTTATATTACTTAAAAGGGTTAATATTATTTATGCTTACATTTATATTTGTTCATTCATTTATGCCTTGAGACTTTTATACCTACTGGTGGTTGGGAAACTTCAATAGCTTTTTATCTAATTTTGAAGGAACTAATTCCTGTAGTTTACCACATAACATGAAGTTTGGGCCTTTTACTGATAGGATTGTTTGTTGGTATGAGGAACGTGGTTTCACCAAAAGTTATTCCACTTTGTTAGAAATCATTGTGTTATTTTGTTGTTAATATGGTTCTCTATAGAGGGAGGGAGAGAATTCTCTCCCTCTCTCCGGGTTTAACATCTCCTAGGTTCCCCTTGTTGTTAATATTTTTCCCTTTTTACTTTTTATGTTCTCTTTTAAAACTAGAATGAGTTGCACCATAAGGCATTTATGATTACTCACTATGTTTTGGACGTTATTGATTGATAATTTAACTAAACCTATTAAAGATCTCATGACTTCCAAATAAGTTACATAACCTTTGTTTAAATCACAGCCCCTATTGTTGATAGTTTTATAGTTTTTTTTCAATCTCTCATAAACTCAAAAAAGTTTTTTTAAATGTTAATAAGGGATATATATAGATATATATATATACTGGTATTGCAGACGTAGCATCCCTTGTATCAAACTGGGGTATGTAGTTGTTGTTTCCAAATCATTCAGTTGATAACAGTGTTCACTTTTCACTTTTCACTCCTTTTTTAGTTCTTTCAAAAGTTATCAATTTTGTGTGTCAAATAAGAGTTCTTCATTCTGTTCATTTATTCATTTATACAGAACTGTCGCCAATTTCGTACAAATGTTCGCCAATTTTATATAAATGATCATTTTTCCCTCACCAGTTGGAGATACACAATGACAAAACATTAATTAAGATGCTTTTTTTTCTCCTAAACTTTATTTCTGTTCTTATAAACACTCACATAATTTGTCTGCAGCCGTTTGGATGCCTTGGAACTGCATGCAAGCAGTAGATGTGGGAAGAAAAACCGGGCTATAGTCTTAGTTCGAACATAGAGATGGTAAACTGAAAACAAAACAAAAAGACTCTTTCTCCTAATCTGTTGCTCTGTATTGCATCGTTGAAGGTACCTTAAATACAGCATTGTTGTCTGTGCCCCTTTTTTTTTTTCCTTTTTAGCCTTTTCAATCTCATGTTTAGACTGAAGTCGTGGTGTTTTCCCAGATCTTCCCTGTTTATAACCATTGGTATTTGTGTGCTTCTGAATCTCGACTTGAAAGCTATGATTCAGTTTAACTAAGTGGAAAGTAACGAAAAGTTTTGCTCTATCTTTCCTTGTGTCGACCAAAAAAACATGTTAGTGCTTTTGATTTCTCTGCCGTGTTGTATCGTCTTGCTATAAATCATAGCAGACCTCTTGTATAGTGTGCTTGAATCTCTCTCCCAGTGTTTGCATAAGAATCAATTCTGCTCTAGGTAATGGAAATGTTGTGTCTATCTTAAACATCTTGTTTGTGGTGTTTAACACTACATATCAGCTGATTTGTTTTTCTTTTCTTTTATTTTTTTTTTTTTTTTTTTTTTTTTTTTTTTTTTTTTTTTTTTTTTTTTTTTTTTTTTTTTTATTTTTTTTTTCATTTATTCTTTACTTGTTTTTTTTGTTGTTGTTGTTTTGTTTTGTTTTTTTTTGTTAATGCAGTGAAAAAAATATTTTACCAATATTCAAAGACCAGTTATATTTATCTCCCTTTTTATTAAGCTTTCATGATACATAAGTCTTTGAAGTTGCTTTGTCAATTTTTTTTTCTTTCTGCTGATTTTACTTTTCCTGTTGTTTTTTTGTAACCCTACTTTTCAATGTTGAGAGTCTCCCTCCTTAAGGCTGAAATCCTCCTTTTCTGAGTCTGATTCCTTTTTTGTGGTTGAGTTTCCTCTTATTTTATCTTTTTTTTTTTTTTCGCTTCAATTTTCATCTAATTATTATTCATATTTCAGCGTTATCATGGATAGTAGCTCTTGTGTCTGAAAGAAAGAACAAAGATAGTAAAATTTATTCACACGGATTATTTTTATTCTAAATACATGTTGTCTCATAAAAAAAAACAACTTTGCAGAAGCCTTACTCCAGACCCACCGCTGTGGACAATTATTCCTGTCTTCCGCAATTCTAGCTGTTTGTTTCCTTCTTTTTGTAAAGAGACCTTTTCCAGCCATGACTTCTAATTGCATTCTTGCCTGACTTTCATGATTTGCGATAATTGCAATGTAATTTAGACATGTAAGGCTTTAGCTTATACGTTTCTTTTTGTTGTTGTTGTTGTGGTTTTTTTTTATACATTGTATAAGTCTTTTCAATAACCACATTTTACAGAACTCGTCAAAAGACACCAAGGGTATGACGCTACAGTTGTATTATTTTATTATTTCTGGTTACACAGATCACAGTACTTAACAGCATACTTTAGTCCAAATTTAACATAGACGCTACAATCTTAATGCTTCTTGCTGGTTCATTCATTATGGTCGTGGTCAATAAGATTTTTTTTTTTTTAACCAGTTGCCTTTGCTAGATTTTTTCACGGTTAGTGAAAAGCTATGTACTGTATGTGGTGGCAATTAATTTAAGATAGTGAAGTCGCAATTTACATAGTGGAGGAGCTAGCAATATCATACTTATAGTCTGAAAGTTTATTTTATAATGATATGCAGAATTCGTTTTTATGTGCTAAATTAGTCTTTGAATTATATTTCATTAAATTAGTCCATTTCATGACTCTCTGCATCTTTCTTTCTTTAGTACATGTATCTATGTATATGTCACTATCCTTCCTCTTTATCCTGCTGATCTTTTCTCCCTCTCTCCTTCTCTCAACTATCTCTCTATCTCTGTCTGTCTGTCCGTCTCTCTCTCTGTCTGTCTTTCTCTCTCTCTCTCTCTCTTTCTCTCTCTCTCCACAAGCTAACCCTCTAATTTTAATTCGGCCTCATGTCAAACACGTAACAAAAATAAGTCTGATTATCCTAAAGGCCTTCAGTCGACATAAATGTTTTTTTCCAGCCTTCTTTGGGTCCTCTGTCTGTTTCTTTTTGTTCATTTCTATGTGTCATGTTGATAATTTCTCAGAGAAGCTGAGCTTTCGTCACAGCGGCGGTTGGTAAGCTCATAGTCTACGGCCATTCAATTTCCAGGCTTTTCTTCTTTCCTCTTTCAGTGGAAGCAAATATACGTAATTTATAGATTTCAGTATTTCCTTCAATATGTTTGTATATGTACCTGTCTGTCTGTGTGTCCATCCATCGTTCAGATGCTGCCTACCTTTTCTGTTTGTTTCTGTCTGTCCGTCCTGGTCTCTGTCTCTGTCTCTCTGTCATTCTGCCTGTCTCTGTCTATTTCTCTCTCTCTCTCTCACTTTCACTCTGTCTGTCTCTCTGTCTCTCTTTGTCTATCTCTGCCTGTGTCTGTCTCTGTCTCTCTCTCTCACTTTCACTCTGTCTGTCTGTCTCTCTGTCACGCTGTCTATCTGTCTGTCTCTGTCTCTCTCTCTGTCTCTCTCTCTGTCTCTCTCTCTCTCTCTCTCTCTCTCTCTGTCTGTCTCTGTCTCTCTTTGTCTATCTCTGCCTCTGTGTGTGTGTGTCTCTCTCTCTCTCTGTATCTATCTCTCTTTATCTCTATGTGTTTACCATCCATTAATCTATCTTTCTTTTCATTCATCCATCTATCTATATATCTCTTTCACACCCATTGGGCCTACACATCCATAAATATTACGTTCACACCATGTACATGTACATAGATTTTGCTCAAATTCCATTACTTCTGTAGTATCTTTTTTCATCACCCTCCGACTGGTAATATTATTATATAAAATATTCACCCATCACCCATAGTATCATCACATAATCAAAACTTGTCTCAACGCTAGGGACATTGTTGATTCTCCAGTATACCATTCCTCTTTATCTTCTCAAATCAAGTTTTATAGCAATAAGTCTTCATACTTCTAGGCTGATATTGTAATAATAGTCTATATATTTATAAACCCAATATTGCAAGAATAGTGTATCTTATACAAACCCAGGGGTTAAACTTTACCTCTATGTGACTGGAGTGAACAATCAAATCATTTGGGTGACAAAAGATATGACTTTCCTGGGGATTATTCACTGCTTTTAATGAGCAACATACTTTTTCAGTTCTGTCCTTTTTAAATGGTATCACAGAATTTTCCCCCCCTTAAAGACAGCGCATGTTCTGTTAAATCTGCAATATTTTTTTGTTCCACTGGGCGTTCTTTCCCTTTGACTTATGCATCTTTGTTTTCTGTTCATGGGACTAAAGGTACTGAAATTGTTTGCTGTGGTTTTACAAACAAAAGCCAATGTTATTAAGTATAAACAGTCTTGTGTCGTACGTTGAGAACGTTAAAAAAAAACCTCAAGTGTTTTTTTCATTTTAACTAAAATACTAAAATACAATGGGAATTTTCTGTACAATTTTGTTTGTTTAAATATTCCTTTGAAATTGTATGTGTTCTTCAAATACATGTATCTTTTTTTACCATTTAAAAACTGGAGCATCTCACAGATCCCAAGGATTAAAAATAAAAAGACGTACTTTAAGGGTTTAGAATAATATTTTTATTAAAATTTGTCTCCTTTGTTGTTTTTTTTTCGAATTAAAAAGAAACCTTTGCAGAAAAAGTGTCAGAGGATCTAAAGTAAAGAAAATAGCTGAAATTATCCTGTAGTAAGGTAGTTACAAATACAGACTACAATATTTTAGTAAAACTGTTGATCATGACTTTTCTATAAATTAAACTGGCAATTTTTTATTACCCATACCTTTTGCTTGTCTGTAATTACAAAGAGTGATTATGATAGCATCTTTCTTTTTATGCTTATACCCATGGCAGTCTAATAGATCCAAACACAACAGGTTTTTAAAATTAGGTCTTTTTCTTTTTAATTAAAACTGATAAGCCAAACGGGCAATTTTTGTTTACCCAAACCCTTTGCTTCTCTCTAATTACGAAGAGTGATTATGATAGCATCTTTCTTTTTATGCTTGTACCCATGGCAGTCGAATAGATCCAAACAGAAGAGCAGGAAAGGGGGCGAAAGCCTAACACCAAGGTATGGCCAAGTGCCAACTTTGTCTAGTATCTCAGTGCTTTAGCCAGCTCGGTTTTTCGTAGTCTATTCTTTTAACTAGGAATCTTTGCCGCTCCATCTTCTGTATATTGTATATTGGGTTTGCAAGGTTTTCTTTTCTTTTCATGCCAATTTGAGTACATGTACAGTACAGGAATTTGTGTTTTTAAATGAGCTATGGCTTAAGGGTTAAATAATTATCAGTCATAATATTGCGCATACTATAAATTATATAAATTTTATCCTTACCATTGCTATGAATTCATATTGCAGAGTTTCTTGGTGATTTCTTCTTTTTTTTTTTATTCACAAAATTGAAGTCAAACATGTAGTCTTGTGGTATCTAAAAAGGCAAAAACGCTGTTTGCATTGGTCAATTAGCTGCAATTATATTATAAGAAGTCTAGTTCTTTATCACTGTGAAGTTTGACATTTACTGCACTTTTTTTTTTAAATATGCTTCAAAGTTTAATGAAAAATGTATAATTTGTTGTGGTCCGACAAAATATTGTCTTTTAAAACAAAAATTGGAACATCAGTTGGCAAAGGTTCCTGTACAAGCCATAGCACACAGCTCATTCAACGTCTATTGTGCTCTGAATGGCTTGAGAGAGAGAGAGAGAGAGGAGAGAGAGAGAGAGAGAGAGAGAGAGACAGACAGACAGACAGACAGACAGACAGACAGACAGACAGACAGACAGACAGACAGAAACACACACACACAGTCAGATACACACACAGCCATACAGACAGAAACATAAAGTGTGTGACAAGGAGGGATAGACAAATAGATAAACAGAGTCAAAGGCAAAGGGTGAGTGAGGTGGGATACAACATAGCCAAAATTTCATGCATCTTTAAGAAAAGCCTCTCTTTCTCAAATAACTTCCACAGGTCTTAATAGTTCTAATTTTGTCTGTACTGTTGTTCATTTTTATTTGGTGGTAAAAAGTAGTATAGTTTTATTTCATCTGAACATATTGCGTTTCAGTTTTTGTGCGAACTGCTTTTGTGCGATTGCTTATTCAATATTCTATGCCGCTTCTAACTTTCTTGTCAGTTCAAGTCATGTATTCCTTTTTAACTCATTTTTATGTGTCAATTTGTTTTCTTCGTTTGAAATGCTTTTCACGTTTTGCTGATTTATTTTTCATACTATTTTTGTATCTGTGCCTTTTTTATACATATAAATACTTCACAGCTAATGATAAACGCACCTAAAATTATTTGTATTATCTTGCATTATAATTGAAGTCATAAGCATAAATATTGAGAAATCAAATAGAGCGGATTTTTATTCGGATATTTGGATCACTGCAACATTCTTTTGTTTTCTTGTGTTTAAAAAAAAAAAAAGATTAGTACAAGTCAGCCTTGCCTTATTCATACAGTTTAATCTGTATTTTTCTATCACGTTAAAACCCTTTTTTAAGCCCTAATTTTATAACTTAATCTGCATTTAATTGTATTCACCTCAAAGAGAATAATGACTTTTGCCTATTAACATTCACTTTTATTGAATATTAAATTTCCTGCTTCATTTTCTGTGGGAAGGCTGTATACAATATACTATGTGGACCTAACCCTTTGTTATAATTTGATTACATTTATTTACAAACCTGAAATAAATGCATAGTATATCTGGTATGTAATTCATGACTATAAAACATGTATACAAAGTCCTTCCTTGAAACATTCAGAGTGAAAACTTATTTTCTCATTTCATCTAACAATGTTTGGTTGAATGATCCTAGTCTTGCATTTTATTTTATACATGACTGTGTAGTTCAACATTCGTTAATTGCTTCATTTTACGATTAATATTAAACAATATATTAATGAAAAATAAAGATACAACTTTAAGAATACAAAGCTATACCATCACACTCAGTTCAGGCACAAATGAAGTCATGTTGTAATTTCAAATTGTATTATCAACAGTTTTATTAAATTCAAGAATTGTTGTAAATGTCAATGTAATTTTCTATAAATTATAGTGATGAATTTAAACAATAAAAATTCCTAAAAATATGCAATCTTTAAAACAAAAAAAAGGCATAGTTGAATAATATTATCTTTCAATTAATTTTCAAATTGTATTCAAGCATTTAATGGCGAATTTTTGTATTTCTTTTCTTTTCAATTGATTCGCAATTTGTACTCTGGTAAGTTCCTAAAATCCTACGATTCTTCATTGTATCATCCGTCCAGACCACCCCTAAAAGCTCAAGGCGCCAGTAGTATCAGTGGAAGTCGGCCGGGGAGTTCGTCCGCTCTGCGATCAACAACCCAGGGGGACAATTCTTCCGTCACTGCCCAAAAAGGCTCCAAACACCACCACCACCATCACCACCATCATCACCATCATCATCAGTATCAGCAGAACAAGGGTAGCTTGCTTCAGAGACAGGCGTCTAGTACGAGTTCTGGCGCAGCCGGTGCCACTAGCGGTCCTGCTTCATCACAGCGGAATACGAAGGCGGCGGCTGGCGGTGCTGATACTGACTCCGATTCGGACTCGGACAGCTCGTCAGACTCGTCCGACACAAACTAGAATCATCAGACTCAGGCTTTTTGTTTTTTCATTTTAAAGATTTGAGGACTATTCCAACTCACTAGCTCACTAGGACTACCATATTCAGACTCCGATTCGGACTCAGACAGCTCTTTAGACTCGTCGGACACAAACTAGAATCATCAGACTCTGGCTTTTTTTTATTTATTTAAAAAAATTGTGGCCAATCTTAGCTCACTAGGACCACCAGATTCAAACTTCGATTCAGATTCGGACAGCTTTTCAGACTCATCGGACACAAACTAGAATAATTAGCCTCGGGCTTTTTGTTTATTTGTTTCATAGACTTGCTGCCAATCCTAACTCACTAGGACCACCAGATTTAGACTACGATTCGGACTCGGATAGTTTTTCAGACTCGTCGGACACAAACTAGAATCATCAGACTAAGGGTTGTTTTTTTTTTATTTATTCCAAAGACTTGTAGACAATCCTAACTCACTAGGACCACCAGACTCAGAGAGTTTTGCTGTTGTTGTTTTTTTAAGGCTCGCGACCAAGCCTGATGAATGTCTTCTCAAAATAGGAATTGAGATATGGTAGTGCATATTTGCAACTTGTTACAGCTCTTTAGACTCATTGGACACAAACTAGAATTATCGGACTCTGGCTTTTTCTTTATTTATTTCAAAGACTTGCGGCCAAACCTAACTCGCTAGGACCTCCGGATACAGACTCCGATTCAGACTCGGACAGCTCTTCAGACTCATCGGACACAAACTAGAATCATCGAACTCGGGCTTTTTGTTTATTTGTTTCAAAGACTTGGGGCCACGGCCAATCCTAACTCACTAACTCACTCAGACCACCATATTCAGACTCCCATTCATACTCGGACAGCTCGCTAGACTTGTCGGACAAAAACTAGAATCATCGGACGAAGGCTTTTTCTTTATTTGTTTCAAAGACTTGTGGATAATATTAACTCTCTAGGACCACCAAAATCAGACTCCGATTCAGATTCAGACAGCTCTTCAGACTCATTGGACTAAGGTTTTTTTTTTTGTTTATTTATTTCATAGACGTATGACCAATCCTAACTCACTAGGGCCACCAGATTCAGACTCCGATTCAGACTCCGATTCAGACTCGGACAGCTCGTCAGACTCAGGCTTTTTTGTTTGTTTATTTCAAAGACTTTTGGCCAATCCTAACTCACGAGGACCACTAGATTCAGACTCCGATTGGACTCGGACAGCTCTTTAGACTCATCGGACACAACTAGAATCATCGGGCACCAGGCTTTTTGTTTATTTATTTCAAAGACTTGCGACCAATTCTAACTCACTAACTCACTCAGGCCACCAGATTCAGACAGCTCTTCAGTCTCATCGGACACAACTAGAATAATCAGACTCAGGCTTTTTGTTTATTTATTTCAAAGACTTGAGGCCAATCCTAACTCATTAGAACCATCAGATTACAGAGAGTTTTTTTTTATTTTTTATTTTATTCTTTTTTTTTTTTTGAGCTTTGTGACCAAGCCTAATGAATGTCTTCTCACCAAAATAGGAATTGAGATATGGTAGAGCATATTTGCAACTTGTTACAGTTACAGCTTTTCAGACTTGTCCAGCACTAACTAGCACCATGATAAAAAAAATGTTTATTTTTTTATTTCCAGCATGTGGCCACTCCTAATGAATTTCATCTTACAAATTCGTAATTCACATAAGGTAGTTGATATTTGCAACTTATTTAACTAATGTTTTTGATTTTCTTTTTCTTTTTTTGCAATGTCTATTCAATGAGTAATATAATATGTGTAAACTATGTAAACGCTTAGTTGTGTGCCTATAATGAATTGTTTGAAGAACCTTTGAGTAAATGTCGGTGTGAGTGTGCGTTTATGTATACTTGATATATGTATATATTATGTTCATTGTAAAATGTAATGCTGAAAACCATGCCAAATTTCCCTTGAGGATTAATAAAGTTATCTTATCTTATCTTATCTTATCTTATCTTAACTTATGACAGCTCTTCAAACTGCTCTGTTACAGACTAGAACCATCAGAGACTTTTTGTATGTGTATTTAAAAGACTTGCGGCAAATCATTATACATGTATATGTCATGTTACAAAGTATGAAAATAGTGGACTTCTCCGACACAAACTGGACCGATCAGAAACTTTTTTTTTGCTATTCAAAAACTTGCGACCAGTTTTTATGAATGTCATCTCATATATTAACAATATGGGTGAGGTAGGGGATATTTTCAGCAATCAAATTATCCTTCCATAATTTCTAGATCTTCAGACTCCTCCTCTGCAAACTAGAACAACCAAAGACTTTTTTGTTTCTTTATTTGAAAGACTTGCTATCAGCATTATTGAATATTACGGTATGTGAAAAGTTAGTAATTTGGGTGAGGTAGTGGCTATCTTAAGCTATTGAATTATTTGTCCCTAGTAATTAGCATTACTAGCTCTTCAGATTTCTTCAACAGAAACTAGAACCATTAAAAAAAAAAATTTTTCAAAGACTTGCGACCACTCCTAATGAGTGTTATGTTGCAGCTAATGATGATAGTGGACTCTCCCAACACAAGTCAGAACGATCAAAAACTTTTTTTTTTTTATTATGTCACAATAATATATTTACAGCAATTAAATTTTCAATGATTTCTAACTACGAAAAACTTATATGCAATAGATTTTAAATTCCTGATACATTGTCAAAACAATTCAGATGCCACAATTTTCACATTTAAATAGATGGGTTGTTTTAATGGAATATTATTTCATCATTAACATTGTAAAATGTGCCTATAATTTTATTTTTAAATTTTATAAGTGATGATTGTCGTTATTTTTTTAATAAAAGATTTTAAGTAGATTTCAACATTTATACATTTTTGGGTGATTTTTTTTTTAAGGATTCAAAGTCCTATTTAGATTTGATTGCAATGCAGTTTTATCGTGTTGATAATGTACATAATTATTAGATAAAGTGAAATGGCTAAGGTTTTCTTTTTTCTTTTTTTAGCAGATATCAGCGTGACAAAAAGGTTAAAATCATTGTTTACTATCAAGGATGTGGATAATGTATCAATTTAAAAATGTATCCCTGTTGTTTTTTTTATAAACCTTCAAGCTTTTTTTCTCCATCAAACGATTAATAATGGAAGTACTGTCATGTATTGATGTTTTTTTTTTTTCTCACTATTGATGTTTTTTTTTTTCTCACAAAAAATGACATGTGCTGAGGTTTTTTTTAATTTTTAAATTAGTTTTTACACCTGTGTGGAAATCGAAATTGTAAATACATGTATATAATCTGTTCATATTAAAAATACATAAATTGAATTTTAAACATTTTTTGTTTGTTTGTTCTTTATTCAGCAAGAAAGAGAAAGAACGATAGAGAGAGAGAGAGAGAGAGAGAGAGAGAGAGAGAGAGAGAGAGAGAGAGAGAGAGAGAAAGAGCACACCTTCCGACAAAGCTTCCCTGCCAACTTTCGATCACCAATGTGAGCCGGTGTATTATGGGAGGAACCACATCAGACCCAAGTCATAAATACGATGAAGCGCGTACCGTATAGCATGCGGACCTTGGCCGTTTTACGGGCCTTAACACCGTTAGGGATCGGAGCCAGTTCAAGGCGAACTTGCGTTGCCAAGCGACCTTGAACTAACTTGATTTTTATAAGTACCCTGGTCAAACATGGATCTTTCGTAATGCGGTTTACTAATTTTGCATATCATCGCCTTAGAACTTGTCACATTAACTTTTTACAGGTCGAGGATAATTCATTTTTCAATAAAATTACCGTTTTAATTTTATCCTATTTAAAAAATATATTATTTGTAAGTACATACAAATTTACAGCTGTGCTTTTAATTACCTTTTAAATCATTGACATATTTGGGGGTTGTAGTTAATGAATGAGGAGAATGAGTTATATTGTTTCCCCTTTCGTTTAAATATGACATTACTGACTTTGTTGAAATACTGACGATTAACTGAGCTCACATTGAAATGTCCCCATAGCCCTGAGTTTTCCTCACAAACACCTGGCTAGTCTCAACAAGTTTTCAGCGGTGAATGCGACGGATTTTGCCATAGGCATTTTCTATATATATTATTAGAAGTAGATTCATTTCATTCACCTATTTAAAAAAGCAACAAGTTGTATTTAGGTAAAACAACTGTTCAGTTTTAAGTGATGCACTTTACAGACGCCAGGAACCTTAACCCCCATTACTTAATGTTACCTGTAACAGGGACGAAAACATTAGTATGTTTTTTGTTTTTTTCGATATGTAACTGTCTAGAGCGTCAGTGCATTTTTTGCACAATCTGCATCTATTTTCTATCTTTCACACTTATAAATAAATCATGGCTTTTCCTCTCTATCCGTTCACTTTATATAGACGTTCTAATTTTGAATCTCTAAACGTGTTTTTTTTTTATTATGTATTATGCATTTGGAGTGGGTGCAGAAGATTGAAATACATCAATGGATATGACCATGAGCTCACTGCTTAACAACAAAGGTAAAGGACGTAGGCCTACCATAAAATTAATCCATTTTCCCTTTACTCAGCCCATCCAGAGCTAAAGGTGGAAGCGCCGTTAGATGTTATTTTTAATGCAGAAATATAACTACCGGCCCAGACCATTAATTTAATTATTTCTGCAAATTTCATTTTATATCTCCCTCTCCATCTTTCGCTCGCAGTCTGTCTGTCTGTCTGTCTGTCTGTCTGTCTGTCTGTCTGTCTGTCTGTCTGTCTGTCTTTCTGTCTGTCTGTCTCTCTCTCTTTCTCTCTATCTCTCATGCATTCTACTGTTCTGTCTCAGCATCTATTTATTTACAAGCTAATAATATTTCCCCTTTCTTTCTGCCTCTGTCAAACTGACACCCTTCTCTCCCTCTTTTCTCCCTTTCTCTTTCTCTCTCTCTCTCTCTCTCTCTCTCTCTCTCTCTCTGGACTGAAACTGTCATTAAATATAGGCCTTCCGTCATTTTGTCAGCCAAGATAGGACCAAAACATCAATACCATGTTGTTTCTTTTAAATATTGGACGAAAGGATGTTGCAAAAATATTAATATTGCCTAGGTTTCATATCATGACAACGTTAGTCCTTAATTTATATATCCAAAATACAAACAACAGCAAACAACAACAACAACAACAACAACATCAACAACAACAAACAAACAAACAACCCCCGCAAAAAAACAAAAAAACAAGAGCAACGAAAATAAAGACAACAAAACCCACAAAAGTTATGCAAACAAAAAAGAGACAAGAACAATGCGAACCAAGGCACAAAAATAATGCAAAAATGTACACAGGCTACTATTGTCTGATAGAAATATTTAAACATTACGCCGAGAGCTCCGTACATTTTTTAAAGACAGTATGGTGTTATGTTTTTACCATGCTATCTTTTATAACTTTTTTCTTCGATATTTGTATTTAGTGACTACTCACCTAGGCGAAAGAAACATTAATGACTTTGCCTAGGCCTAGTATAGATGTACATTATTATTTATATCAAATCAAAAAGCCGAAATGTTTCTTTTACTTTAAAAATAAAATAGGACGAAATTAATCAGCTGAGAAACACTAGCTTTAGTTTCGCACTAAAATAATTTTAATTGATTTTCACAGAAATTACACTTCAAAATATCTTCAAAATGGTACAGTACATTAAATCAATATAATACTCAAATATTCATCAGTTTTAAGAGCGAATTATTAATTATTTTTAAAATTAAGTGGTGGGTGTATCTTTGCCTCGTTTCTGTCACTGGCAGCATTTTAATGGCGGCCATTTGTAGGTAATTTGCCGACAAACAGTTGTAAAGGCTACCGTTTCACAGGTGCCACCCGCAGGATTTACATTTTAACTTTGAATGGTTAAACAAGGTTTGTGGGTAGGTTTGTGCAAATAGTTATATATTCTCTCTTCTTATATATCTTAAATGCACTTCATATTTATTTGTTTTTTAACCGATTGATGCTGAGACCGCAGCATATCGGAAGTAGCCTTGTCTATGTTTGATCTTAGAAGAGAGGTGTGTCACCTCATAATCCTGTAATGTAACACACTTCAACATTACTCCACGTTTTCTTTTGGTTTCAAGACAAATTCGATCCCCCTTTTCTTCTTATGGAGAAAAACTGGAGGTCGACATCTAGTTGAGCAAGGATTTAGCAAGCTCACGATCAAACATTCAAGGTAGACCTAGAATCTAGATAGTAGATTATCTAGATCTACATCTAGACTACGATTAGTCTTAGAGTAGACCTTTTAAAAACCATAATTTTCTTTGAACCAAGTCGCCAGTGTGTAATTATTAGTCCTAAACTCAATAGATCTGGCTGATAGAATTAGGTGCAAGAGTGACGAGTCAAACTCAAACTCAAAGATCTATATAGAGTCAGAAAAAGGGTTTTAACCCTCTTAACACTATGCAATAATTGCCTATATGTGCCAGAAACACAATGAGTAATTTAGAGAAATTTTAGACCTATTTTGAAATGCCATTGATATAGACATACTTTGTAATATATACCAAGTGTTGCATATCATTGGAAAGGTAATTGAAAAATCTATATGATC
>RQTK01000167.1:615458-619285 GCA_003991915.1 Elysia chlorotica
GGTTCTGATTATGTCATACGTTATCGTTGTGTGGACCGCAAAGCTCCTAATCTCTTCTGCCACTCAGACTGAAAAAAAAATTCCTCTCCCTGGAACCAGTTCGATCTAAATGGTAATGCGAGGTTTCTAGCTCCCGCAGGGCTTTGTTTACAAATTTTCTGTGAAGGAACAGAGTATTTGTTGTTATCATTTATAACACAGACGGCTAAGGTGAATTAGCTGGTACATGCATGTATTTCAAAATGTTTGGGTTTGACAAATAGCGTTTAGACTCCTCATCATCTGATCAGTTCGCGCGTAGAGTGAGTTTCACGTTACTATCGTTTCTCAGTAAACGGCTGTGGATACTTCTAACCGCACATTTTACAATACAAGAAAAGCGTCACCCTTCTCTCACTTTCAGACTAAGATTTCATACTAAGACCTCACATCTCTCGTCAATGTTGATCATAGATTAACCCCTAGTCCTGTACAAAACCAAACGACTACCAAATCTATACTTTTCTTATCTCAACAGTGGACGCTCAAAACTCCAATATTGTAGATAATTCTATAATACGAGAAAAACCTCATCCACCGCTCAGACTGAGATGTCCTATACTAACGTCTCGCATCTCCCTTCAATATTTATCATAGTCCGAATCATGCACTAAACCAAACGACTGCCAAATGTGTTCTTTTCTTCTTATCTCAACAGTCAACGCTAAAAACACCAATATTGTAGATAATATTGTATAATACGAGAAAAGCCTCATCCACCGCTCAGACTAAGATGTTCTATACTAAGGTCTCGCATCTCCCTTCAATATTTATCATAGTCCGAATCATGCACAAAACCAAACGACTGCCAAATGTGTTCTTTTCTTCTTATCTCAACAGTCAACGCTAAAAACACCAATGTTGTAGATAATATTGTATAACACGAGAAAAACCTCATCCATCGCTCAGACTGAGATGTCCTATACTAAGGTCTCGCATCTCCCTTCAATATTTATCATAGTCCGAATCATGCACAAAACCAAACGACTGCCAAATGTGTTCTTTTCTTCTTATCTCAACAGTCAACGCTAAAAACACCAATATTGTGATACTTATATATAGTACGAGAAAATCCTCACCCATCGCTCAGACTGAGATGTTCTATACTAAGGTCTCGCATCCCCCGTCAATATTGATCAATAGTAACCCTCTCAGGCACCGAGTCCTGTTATAACCCCTCCCCCTAAAAAAAACAACAAACACACCCAAAAAAGAACGACAAACAAGAAAAACAAAGCAAAAAGGCACTCATAAAACAGCAACAATCGACAGTCTCGCTTATCTCCATTATATCCCAACACTCAATAGTTATTCTTTATATTGTGAGAGAGTAAAAGTGCCATCCATTGCTGAGGCTACTAAGATTTTTAGTCAGGATTCACTTACGGTTTTTCAGCATTTAAAGAAGAGTTGGTAGGTCTTAGTTCAGCAAAAGACAGTCTTGTCATGAGATTGTGTTTTGTGATTAAATGTTCTATTCAATTTGTGGGGAATTTTCAGTAAAGAAATGACGATCTAGATCTTGTTGGCATCATTGAATATATTGATCAGAGCATATCAAAGGTAACCACCTCTCAGACCTTGTGAACCCTCCTGTATAACACCCAGGACAGTTCCAAATATTCTAAAAAATTCTCACAGTCAACACTTGTAGTTTTACTGTTTACATACTGTTACATTAAAGTAATGAAAGGAAAAGCGTCCCCCATGGCCCACACTAAGCTTAAAATTTCCGAGTCTAAGGTCTAGCATCCCCCCCGCGCAAGTATTGATCAGGTCCGAGATCTCCTGTTAAAAACCAGCGACTGTCAAACCTGTCCTGAATGCTCCACCAACACGCGCGACCAATGACATTTTATAGAAAGCAGATCCCTGGACCCCCACAGAACCGCTCTGGTTCTACTCGCTCGACATATCTATCGTCAGAGGTTACCCTCACTCAGACCTAGTGAGCCCTCCTGTATAACAACCAGGACACTTTTAAATCTACAAACTTCTCACAATCAACGCTTGTAGTTTATTTCCATTTTGAAGTAATGAAAGAAAAAGAGTCACCCATGGCCCACACTAAGCTTTAAGATTTCCGATTCTAAGGTCTAGCATCCCCCCTCGCAAGTATTGATCAGGTCCGAGATCTCGACCTGTTAAAAACCAAGCGACTGTCAAACCTGTCCAGAATGCTCCACCAACACGCGCGACCAGTGACATTTTACACTATGCAGATCCCTGGACCCCCACAGAACCACCCTGATTGTACTCGCTCGCACATATCTATCGTCAGAGGTAACCCTCTCTCAGACCTAGTGAGCCCTCCTGTATAACAACCAGGACACTTCCAAATCTTCTAACAATTTCTAACATATACATTAAAGTAATCAAAGGAAAAGCGTCATCCATCGCCCACACTAAGCTTTAAGATTTCCGATTCTAAGGTCTAGCATCCCCCCACGCAAGTATTGATCAGGTCCGAGATCTCCTGTTAAAAACCAAGCGACTGTCAAACCTGTCCCGAGCTTTCCACCAACACGCGCGACCAGTGACATTTTACACTATGCAGATCCCTGGACCCCCACAGAACCGTTCTTGTACTATTCGTTCGCCTCCTCTATCGTCTCTGGCTCTTTCTGATCAGTCTCAAACTAATTACGCTGTGAATTCGATAGCCGCGGTGACAGTTGAGTTTTTGGTCCGTTTCGTGCTCCTTCCATCTTCTTAGTTCTTAGTTATTTAGTTATTTGTTTATTGATTAAAGCGCTTCGGGTCTGTATGTATGTTGTATATATCTATTTGAAGCATCGGAAGTATCATCTATCGCTGAGATGTGTTATATGATATATATATCGCAACAGTAAATAATGATCAGAGGTAACTTAGTTCTCCTGCATAAAACCAAGAGGTTGTCAAATATTATCCTTAAAATGTCGAAAAAGCAACTGTCAATACCTGTACATTTACTTTATTGTGACAGTATTTAACGTCATCCATCGCCCAAGCTGAGATTTCGCACTTAATGTTCCGCACACCCATTTCTTTGAGATAGTGTTTTTATTGAAATGTTGCATTATAATATTTGAAGCACAGGAGTGCTGTAAATAAAGGCAAATTTATGTGTTTGTTAAACTGTTTAAAAGGCAAATTTATGTTTTTGTTAAACTGTGTAATAGAAAAAAAAATCGCTATTGTTTTTGTTTTCTTTAGAGAATAACTCTTGTGTTTAATATGTAACGGCACGTTTTTGAATTTGTTCAGCTGTGTATAATTAAAAAAAAAACAAACATTATTCTTTCATTTGAGAGAACAGCCTTCTTCGTTGTATGCTTTTGTACCAGCAGGTGTATGTACACCAACTCATTAACGTTGATTTTCCTTAATAAAATTATAATATTAGTTTTACCTTTTGGTCGATCTGCGTTAGGAAAACGTTCGGGGCCAACCTGTAATGTACTGAAAGTATAAAGAGAGAAGAAAAGAATAAACAACTAATTATTGACGATTGATATTCCACGGCAATCGACCACAAAAAGTTGACAGTAATGAAATTGAAAGAATAGAAACACCCCTGCTCCTAAAATCTACCCAGTGCTGAAATAAATGGACAGGCGTGACTGAATGGTTTATACAACGTACAGTATCCCACATAGGAACATAGGACAAAGAATACCCCAGAGAGAATGAGAGAGAGAGAGAGAGAGAGAGAGAGAGAGAGAGAGAGAGAGAGAGAGAGAGAGAGAGAGAGAGAGAGAGAGAGAGAGAGAGAGAGAGAGAGAGAGAGAGAGAGAGAGAGAGAG
>RQTK01000167.1:621130-643445 GCA_003991915.1 Elysia chlorotica
GGTCCTTTCGTTCTACTTTATTTACTTTCGTCTTTCTTTACAAGCGAGAACGCGATTGCAAATAGCTGTGTTGGGCAAACTTCCGCTGAAGAGTAAACTGTCCAGTTGGGACTCGAGCATAAGAAAGGGGCGGGCGTGTTCATGGTCTTGTGTTTGTGGACGAGGATATAATAATAAAAGCGGTGTCCTCGCTTGTGGATCATGGGAAAACAAATCTTGTTGTGCAATATCATTTACAAGGATGGGGTGTATTTTGGTTGCGTCGTCCTGTCTGTCTCAATGTTAGTTGTGCTACGGCGTTTTAAACCCTTAATCCCGGTCTTTGTGTCTGTCTCTTTATTTCTCCCTCTCTTACTCTCGCTCTCTCTTTCGCTCTTTTTCTTTCTACCTTTTACTCTAATGTCCGCGCTCTCTCTTTCTCTATACCTTTTACTCTAAAGCTCCCACCTTCTCTTTCTCTCGTTCTCTTTCTCTCTCTCTCTCTCTCTCTCTCTCTCTCTCTCACACACACACACACACACGCACACACACATACAAACACGTCAAGGAAGGTCAAACTAACACCACCACCAAGCAACTTCAACAATTGCTCGATAGATTAGCTATTAAAAGCATCGCAATGGTGATGTGTTGCCTACTCTTTACACTCTAAAACACTTCATTGCACTTCATTATATATGTATATGAAAATTAAAATCGGAACAAATCGAATTATACGCACACTTTACACAACAAAGCCTGTCTAATCGTAAAACTCCGGCTTTTTATATTAATCTACTCTAGTACACCTGTTTGTATTGTTTTATCGTTTGCACTGTGTGATGTTTACCCTCTACGCAATACATGTAGTTGCACTGGCTTACAGCACTGTCTTAAGTTTATCAGTCCGAGGTTACAGCTCATATCACTCCATGGCTGCTAAAATCGCTGCCTTTTTTTTTTATCCCTGATTCTCTCGTCTGTCTCTTCCTTTCTTTACCGTATTCTCTCACTGTGTCTGTCTGTCTGCCTCTACCTCTCTCACTTCCTTCTCGTCACTCTCTATTTCAACCTCTCTCTTTCCTCTATTTATATCTCTTTCTATCTCTGTCTCTCCATCTCTCTGTTTCTGCCTCTCTCTCATCTCCTCTTTGCTCTCCTCTCATGTCCCTGCTTATCACTCTTTTGTCTATCTTAACCTCTCTCTATCTCTGTGTTTGTCTGTTTGTCTCTTGTCTCTCTCTCTCTCTCTCTCTCTCTCTCTCTCTCTCTCTCTCTCTCTCTCTCTCTCTCTCTCTCTCTCTCTCTGTAACATATCATAATCGAGGACTTCAACCTTTCCTGTATCATATGAACACTAGGCCTGCCTGCGTAATCTACAAGTACACAGACATACAGGGTAATCTATCTTCAACTGGATGACTGACTGTGACTAGGCATCTTGAGACGCCCCCTAGTCCGCCAATGTTGAATGTTGTGTCATGGTTATCCTAACTCACGATTGTTCACATTCTGATGAAAAGCGCCAGTTGCGCTTGCCAGTTGCCACACATTGTATATTCTCGTTCTTCTTTTCACTTCCCATTTCTCTTTTTTTTTATATTATAACAAGGATACATTTATTAGTAAAGTAAAAAATAACAACATATTGTCCTATTGTTTACTTAGCCTCTCGATCCAAGATTTTTTCTCGGTCTTTAACAGCCTTAACTGAAGTATAATAATGTTTAGCTTTAAATAATTAAATAAAAAATGACGAATTTCAGTTACCGCGCGTAATGCAAGTTGGTAGCTTGTTGGTATGGTAAAAAAAAAACCCACAACAACAACAACAACAACAGCAAAACTGCGTTGTCTCTATCCTATTGACTTTTTTTTCTTTTCCGGCCTTATCTATACATATTTTTTTTGGTCTTAAAACAACTCTCGGCAGCCTGTCACGGTGGCTGTAGATGTTTTACTGTTGCACATTAGACTTGCGTTGATCATCATCATGGTACTTGTGTTACATTCATTTGTTAAAACATTATTTTCTCTTACTTATTCCGCTACCGCTCATCCTGTCTGTTTGTCTCTTGTCTCTCTCTCTCTCTCTCTCTCTCTCTCTCTCTCTCTCTCTCTCCTCCCTCTCCCTGTCTGTCTGTCTGTCTCTCTTTCTTTCCCTTCCTCCCTCTCCCCCTCCCTCTCTTTCTCTCTCTCTCCCTCTCTCTCTCTCTCTCTCTCTCTCTCTCTCTCTCTCTCTCTCTCTCTCTCTCTCTCTCTCACTCTGTCTCCATCCCTAAATCCCTCCCCTTCTCCACCCCTCCCCCCTCTCTTTTTGAGTAACTGGAAAATGCATTTTCTCACTTGGAAACACCCAGCTTCAGAATTAAACAACTAAATACAACGTCGGAATGACGGAATCTTAGTTTACAGCCTCTGGTTAGATATGCACTCGGTAATAGTCAATAGATTACCAACTACCCCCGTGATTGTTCTTAAATAATTGTCAATGAGATTAATATTCAGATAGTGTGGCCACAGCAGATAATTTACAGTGGTTATGTCTTGTTGAAGCTTACCAAAGTGGGCTAGCAAAAAGAGAAAATTGAAACCACATACTCGCAATCCTGTACATTCATGATTGTGATTGTTCTTAAATGATTGTCAATGAGATTAACGTTAAGATAGTGAGGCCACAGCAGATAATTTAGAATGGTTCTGTCTTGTTGAAGCTTACCAAAGTGGGCTAGCAAAAAGAGAAAATGAAACCACATACTCACAATCCTGTACATTCATGATTGTGATTGTTCTTAAATGATTGTCAATGAGATTAACGTTAAGATAGTGAGGCCACAGCAGATAATTTAGAATGGTTCTGTCTTGTTGAAGCTTACCAAAGTGGGATAGCCGAAGAGAAAATGAAACCGCAAACTCGCAATCCTGTACATTCATGATTGTGATTGTTCTTAAATGATTGAAAATGAGATTAATGTTCAGATAGTGAGGCCACAGCAGATAATGTAGACAAGTGGAATAGCAAAGAGAGAAAATGAAACCATGTACTCACAATCTTGTACATACACAATGATACTAATCTTGTTTTGGATGCACATATTTTTACATCTTCATAAAATACTTCGTTTGTTGTAATTCGCTATCGGAAAAAGAAGGTAAGGGAACTTATCAATGACAGTTTTGTCTTGAAGCTTACCCAAGTCGGCTGGCAAAAAAAGAAAATGAAACCACATACTCACAATCGTGTACATACGTGATGAGAATAAACCTGTTTGAAAAAAAAAACCCACTTATTTTACATATTATCTTCACAAAATACTTCGTTTGTTGTATGTACGTATTTTACATATTATTTTCATAAAATACTTCGTATGTCGTAATTCGCCATCAGATAAAAAGGTAAGGGAATTTATCAATGATAAAACTAGACGTGGAATGCACGTTAAAGCATATTGGTTTCTATGGCTAAGAGCACTTGAGGTCAAGTGTGCCTTAGTTTCGGTTTACGAATTAAGAAGTCTCGATATCTGTCTGTGCAGTCTTGGCTTTGTGGTGTCTGTCCACAATATGGCCTTTATATGCTGACGTTGGACGTTAATCGTTTAACTCATCCCATATCCGTGAAATAATTGTTCTTGAAATATAATCCAAGACTATTTTATTGGGGGTCGCGGTGGTCCTGGGGTAGAACATCGGCTTCCGACGCAAAAGGTCCGGGTTCGGGCCCTGGCAATTTCGCTCCCTACTGGTTGAGTACAGTCAGTTTAATGTGATCAGCTGAGACAGGAGTCATGGTATCCCCGCCCTGTCTCGTGTGTGGCAGCACATACAATTGTCAGACGTCAGTCTTGGGGCCCGTCCTTAATATAGTCTATATAGTGCTGATGTTAGACGTTAAAACCGACTCAACAGCTCAACCCTTCTTTTTCTAGACAAGAACTAAATCTAGGTGCTGGATGTAATACTGTTGTATTTTCATGGCTAGGGTTTGGCTGACACCCTTAAGGCCATTTAACTTCAAGAGAATGTCACTGAAAATGAAAAAGCAAAGTTTTAATGTTTAAATGTTATCCCCTTTTGTATTTGTGTTACAAATCTACTCCTTTCTCTCCTATCTTCATGCTTTACATATCTATAATCTTGCATTTATAAAGCAGAGTCAATATTTCCTTTGTTGAAGTTTTCCTCTGTTTCCAAACCAGAACAGGCTTTAGTGTAAGTTAATTATTATAAATGTCTATGATTTTCATACTTGCAACCAAGGTTTTTTTTTTTTTTATTTCAGGCAAAAGCAAAGAAGCCGAGATTAAGAGAATAAACAAAGAATTGGCCAACATTAGATCTAAGTTTAAAGGTACGTTGAAAAAGCTGTTTGTGTGATATAACTGCTCTCTCTTTTATCCCACTCTCGTTTTCCATCTCTCTCACTATTTCTTTCAACCTATCCCTCTCTCTATCCCCCCTCTCTCTCTCTCCCTCCCTCTCCCCTCTGTCTTGTGTGTACATAAAATAGTCAGACGTCAGTCTTGGAGCCCATCCAAAATAAAGCTTAAGCCTATATAGTGCTGACGTTGAACATTAAACCAACCCAACTCTGTCTGTCTGTCTGTCTGTCTCTACCCCTCTCTCTCTCTCTCTCTTTCTCTCTATCTCTTCTTTCTCTCTTGGTCTCAGTAAATCTCTGCATCTCTCTCTCTCTCTCTCTCTCTCTCTCTCTCTGTCTCTACACAGCATGCAGCACACATTTGTTCCATTGTTTAGAAATGTCTCCTTTAGTGTGAAAGCCTTATATTAGTAATAATTTTTTAAATACATGATCGTCTAGCGTGTCAAACTTTTTCTTCTTTTTTTTTCTTGTTCTTACAAACTTTTCATTTTTTTTTTTTAAATTGGAATGCTCGGTAACAATAGGTTAATTTATATAGCCCTTCCCCTAAAGGAAGCTCTAATCTCTTTACAATAAGAAAAAAACAACAACACAGAGCTAAAATTAAAAATTAACGTATACAGACAATTTCACCACACTATAACACAGCATTATTTACATTTTCTCGAACATTGGTAGGCATTTAGCCATAATATGTGGAAAACAAATAAAGTGGGTTGTGTGTGTGTTTAATAACTTAGAATTTTGTGAGTCGGTTTCACAAATTTTTTGTTTTTTTATTGTTTTAACAAATTCTTTCTGACCCTGTGCATCTGCTGTCTCCTATATATAAATTGGGTTCTTTCTGTGTGTCTTTCCCTCCCTCTCTCTATCCTCTCTCTCTCCCCCCCCCTCTCTCTCTCTCTCTCGCTCTCTCTCTCTCTCCCTTTCAACATTTTCTTTACGACTTTAAATCCATACATGTTTCATGCCTCTTAACTCTTGAAGCCCTCATGCCCATTCCATATTTTCACGTGTGTTTTAGATAGACCTATAGTGGAAAGAGGGCTTTTAAAAAAAATAGCTTTTCGTCGTTTTTTTTTTTTTTTAATTGGCCGCATATTGCGCTCGGGTTTGAATAGTTATTGTTAAGCTGTTTTTGTTTTTGTAAAAAAAAAAAGTATCCAATAAGATTATCCTAAATAGAAATTGTTATTAAATTGTTGTTGATTGAATAACATTGTTTCTTTTTCCCTCTGTCATCTGCAGGAGATAAGACCCTCGATGGCTACCAGAAAAAGAAATATGTTTGCAAACTGCTCTTCATTTTCCTCTTGGGGCATGACATTGATTTTGGCCATATGGAAGCTGTCAACCTGCTCAGCTCGAACAAGTACACAGAAAAACAGATTGTAAGTTGTCTATAGATACATTTTGCTTCAATGGGAGTCAATGGGAGTACACATTTTATACTGTGTTCTTGTCTCAATATTGCTATGGTTGATTATGCATGTTTCACTTCCATATTTCTTATTATTTAATGGGAGTCTATGTATACACACTTGATACTGTGTTTCTGTCTCAGTATTTCTATGTTTGATAATGATACAGGAAAGCAGTCCAACAACTATAGAGATTTTAACAGACGGAGCTAGACCAAATAATTATGCTAGCTGTTAGTTTGTTTACGTTCTGTAATACACTTGGACAGGTCTAACTCAGCAAAGTACGATTACTCAGTCAAGGCAAGTCGTGTGTAAAGCCCTTTGCCAGGAGCTTTCATTTTGTGAAAGTCGATGGCAGAGTGGTTAAGCACACTGGTCTTCGCCTTGGCAAGGCGGTTTGGTGCCGAGTAAAAGGTGCGGGTTCGATCCCCGTCCATGTCATCAGTCTAAAATATGTCTCTGTCTACTTGTGTTATCTGTTGGTCTCAAGCTAGATCTAGGTTTGTGGCTGTCCCATTCTAACCTATGTATGACAATGCATGTTTTTGTTTCTCCCAGGGCTATCTGTTCATCTCTGTGCTGGTGGGCGCCAGCAGCGACCTCATGAAGCTGGTCATCCAGTCCATCAAGAACGACCTGGTCTCGCGCAACCCGATCCACATCAACCTGGCTCTGCACTGCATGGCCAACGTGGGCAGCCGAGAGATGGCCGATTCCGTCGGAGGCGATATCCCCAAGCTGCTCACCTCTGGGTTAGTATAATGTGACCGGCTGAGACAGGAGTCATGGTATCCCCGCCCTGTCTCGATAGCTATTCAATAAGAAGACATGGTCAAAGTTAAAGTTAACATTTGTTGTTTTATGTCTCTTTTTGTCTTTTTGTGCATCTAATTTACTACTGGTTGGGTCGGTGTCAGTATAATGTGACCGGCTGAGATAGGAGTCATGGTATCCCCGCCCTGTCTCGTGTGTGGCAGCACATAAAATTGTCAGACGTCAGTCTTGGGGCCTGTCCACAATATAGGCTCTATAGTGCTGCTGTTGGACGTTAAACCAACCCAACCCTCCAACCCCAACCTCTGGGTTAGTTGATGCGGCCTTAGATTTCATGGAGTGTCTGTTTTGGAGTGCAGAATATTGTCATACTATGGAAATAGTCAAAGCCACTGGCAGGAGTTTTTTTTACTTTTGTTGTTGTTGTTGTTGTTGTTGTTGTTGTTGTTGTTGTTGTTGTTGTTGTTGTTGTTGTTGTTGTTGGGCGTGGACAGCGATAAAATTGAGACTGATAATGACATAGTTCAAGCTTTATTAATTTGATTATTATTTTTTTATTTATCATTATTCTTATATTTTGTGTTTGTTTATGAAAAGACTGAACTGAATCTCTATTATAATATAGATGATATTACATCCTTTTTTATTTGTAAGGCAAGTTCTTTAAAATCCCCCTAGTATCCTGGAAGGAGGGGGGCGCGGTGGTCCTGGGGTAGAACATCGGCTTCCGACGCAAAAGGTCAGGGTTCGAGCCCTGACGATTGCGCTCCTACTGGTTGGGTCAGTTTCAGTTTAATGTGACAGGCTGAGACAGGAGTCATGGCATCCCGTCCTGTCTCGTGTGTGGCTGCACATAACATTGATTGTCAGATGTTAGTCTTGGGTCCGTCTACAATATAGTCTGTATAGTGCTGATGTTTGATCTTGGATGTTAAACCAACTCAACAACAACCCCCTAGTATCCCCCATTGTTTAACATGGCAAAAAAGGTTAACAATACTTGACTTACTTGACTTATGCCTCTGGAGGAACATAGGGCCAAAGCAACGATTCTCCATCTGACTCGGTTCTGGGCATCCCTCTTCAGTTCAGCCCATGTCCTGCCAGCACTCCTAATCTCTGCCTCCATACTTCTTCGCCATGTCTGTTTAGGTCGTCCAACTTTCTGCTTGCCCTGTGGTTTCCATTCCAGACTCTGCCTTGTGATGTCTGTTGGCGGCTTTCTCAAAGTATGGCCGATCCAACCCCACTTCCTTTTCTTTTTCTTTTTCTTAATTTTTAACAATGCTTACTTATGTTTTATTTTTGTCACGTAGGGAGACGATTGACTCAGTGAAACAGATTGCCGGGCTCACCTTGCTCCGCCTCCAGCGGTCATCGCCAGAGATGATCCCACTCGGGGAGTGGACTTCTAGAATAATCCATCTGCTCAATGACCAACACATGGTGAGTCACGAGTGAGACCTACATAATGAAATGGCGCTGTCCAAAGCGGCCTAAAAATTGAGTTGAATATTATTCATCATAATATTTTTTACAGACAATTACACCGCACTATAACACAGCATTATTTATATTTTCTTGAACATTGGTAAGCATTCAGCCATAATATGTGGAAATCAAATGAAGTGGGTTTTGTGTGTATGTGTCTGTGTGTGTATATATATATATATATACATTGATCCTCCTTTTTTTTCCATTTTGACAGTATCATTATTTTTTATACCACAAAGAATGAAATAGTAATAGAAGTGGAATATTCCATATATAGCCCACTAATAATATAGACAATAAACCTATAAATAACCAAAGAGAAAGAAAATTATTATTCAGTTCACCAATGAAAAGAAAAGAATGTTTTGTTATGTCTTTGTTACTTATGACATTTCTGTTACTTCTCTAAGATCATTAATGGTGTTGGATTCACAGTTTGTAAAAAGTACAAAATGTAACATTGGACATTTTACCTTGCTTTATCTTTTAAGATAAGATAAGATAAACCTTTACGATCCCATAGGGAAATTTTTCTTGGTCGTACAATAATACATTTGATTCAATATCACAACACCAGTTGTACAAGTGTGAGATTTAAAAAAAAAAAAAAATTAAAGTAATGATAAGAAAATAAAATGAGCGTTTTACATTCACATTCACATGTAAAATTAATCACTTGAATTATTTACCCAGGGAGTGGTCACTTCAGCCACCAGCCTGATTGAAGCCCTGGTGAGAAAGAATCCTGACGAATACAAAAGCTGCGTGTCTCTTGCCGTGTCCAGGCTCAGCCGGGTAGGTGGTCAAGCAGATACGTCCAGTAGGGTCCACTAAGTCCTTCGATAAACCTTGTTTAAAAAAATAATATAAAATCTGTTAGATAAGATAGATAAGATGAAACTTTACAGACACTGTGCGATGTCAACTTGGTAGGATCCACTAAGTCTTACGATAAACCTTGTTTTAAAAAATAATATAAAATCTGTTAGATAAGATAGATAAGATGAAACTTTACACTGTGCAATATGATCTTATAGGATCCACTAAGTCCTTCGATAAACCTTGTTTAATGTAAAATCTGTCACAACAAAAAAACTTTTGATGATCCACTGTGTCTTACAATAAACCTTATTTAAAAAAATAATATAAAATCTGTTAGATAAGATAGATAAGATGAAACTACAGACACTGTTCAATGTGAACTTGGAAGGATCCACTAAGTTTTACGATGAACTTTGTTAAATATAAAATCTATTAGATAAGATAAAAATTTACAGACCCTGTGCAATATGAACTTGGTAGGATCCACTGTCTTACGAAAAACCTTATTTAAAAATATAAAATCTGTTAGATAAGATGAAAACTTTACAGACACTGTGCAATATGAACTTGGTAGGATCCACTAAGTCTTACGATAAACCTTATTTAAAAAAATAATATAAAATCTGTTAGATAAGATAGATAAGATGAAACTTTACAGACACTGTTCAATGTGAACTTGGAAGGATCCACTAAGTCTTACGATAAACCTTATTTAATAAAAAATAATATAAAATCTGTTAGATAAGATGAAAACATTACAGACACTATGCAGTATGAACTTGGTAGGATCCACTAAGTCCTTCGATAAACCTTGTTTAATATAAAATCTGTTAGATAAGATAAAACTTTTGATGATCCACTAAGTCCTTCGATAAACCTTGTTTAATATAAAATCTGTTAGATAAGATATAACTTTACAGACACTGTTCAATGTGAACTTGGTAGGATCCACTAAGTCTTGCTTAAACCTTGTTTAATATAAAATCTGTTGGATAAGATAAAACTTTTGATGATCCACTAAGTCCTTCGATAAACCTTGTTTAATATAAAATCTGTTAGATAAGATAAAACTTTACAGACACTGTGCAATGTGAACTTGGTAGGATCCACTAAGTCTTACGATGAACCTTATTCAATATAAAATCTGTTAGATAAGATGTAACTTTACAGACACTGTGTGATGTGAACTTATAGGATCCATTAAGTCTTAAGGTAAACCTTATTTAATATAAAATCTGTTGGATAAGAAAAAACTTTTGATGATCCACTAAGTCTTTCGATAAACCTTGTTTAATATAAAATCTGTTGGATAAGAAAAAACTTTTGATGATCCACTAAGTCCTTCGATAAACCTTGTTTAATATAAAATCTGTTGGATAAGAAAAAACTTTACATAGTGGATCCTTCCACGTTCATATTGCACACTGTAAAGTTGTATATTATCTAACAGACTTCATTTTATTTTTTAAAATAAAGTTCATCGTAAGACTTAGTGGATCCTACCAAGTTGACATTGCACTGTCTCTTTAAAGTTTTTTCTTATCCAACAGATTTCATATTAAAAAAGGTTTACCGAATGACTTAGTGGATCATCAAAAGTTTTTTCTTATCCAACAGATTAGTGTGCAATGTGAACTTGGTAGGATCCACTAAGTCTTAAAATGAACCTTATATAATATAAAATCTGTTAGATAAGATGACACTTTACAGACACTGTTCAATGTGAACTTGGAAGGATCCACTATGTCTTACGATGAACCTTATTAAATGTAAAATCTGTTAGATAAGATATAACTTTACAGACACTGTGTGATGTGAACTTATAGGATCCACTGTCTTACGAAAAACCTTATTTAAAAAAAAAAAAAAAATCTGTTAGATAAGATGAAACTTTACAGACACTGTTCAATGTAAACTTGGTAGGATCCACTAAGTTTTACGATGAACTTTGTTAAAAATAAAATCTGTTAGATAAGATAAAAATTTACAGACCCTGTGCAATATGAACTTGGTAGGATCCACTAAGTCTTACGATAAACCTTATTTAGTATAAATCTGTTAGATAAGGAAAAACGTTTCAGACACTGTGCAATATGAACTTGGTAGGATCCACTAAGTCTTAAAATGAACCTTATATGATATAAAATCTGTTAGATAAGATAAAATTTAATAGTGTGCAATATGAACTTGGTAGGATCCACTCAGTTTTAAAATGAACCTTATATAATATAAAATCTATTGGATAAGAAAAAACTTTTCAGACACTGTGCGATGTCAACTTGGTAGGATCCACTAAGTTTTACGATGAACCTTGTTTAATATAAAATCTGTTAGATAAGAAAAAACTTTAAAGACACTGTGTAGTGTTAACTTGGCAGGATCCACCAAGTCTTACGATGAACCTTGTTTAATATAAAATCTGTTAGATAAGATAAAACTTTACACTGTGCGATATGAACTTGGTAGGATCCACTAAGTCTTACGATGAACCTTGTTTAATATAAAATCTGTTAGATAAGAAAAAACTTTAAAGAGACTGTGTAGTGTTAACTTGGTAGGATCCACTAAGTCTTACGATGAACCTTATATAATATAAAATCTGTTAGATAAGATATAACTTTACAGTGTGCTATATGAATGTAGTAGGATCCACTAAGTCTTACTATAAACTTTGTTAAATATAAAATCTATTAAATAAGATGAAACTTTACAGACACTGTGCGATGTGAACTTGGTATAATATAAACTTGTAGGATGTCTCAGAGGGGTTTAATTTAAACAAATTCCATTGTGTTAAGATTCATCTGGTTTGAATCTGTGTGCTGTTATTCATTACGCATAATATTTAAATATACAACTATTGTACAATATTTTTTTGTTACATATTGAATTGTTCATCATGAAGCAAATTATCTTTAAGATTAATTAGTGTGAACTTGGTAAAAAATAAACTTTTAAGCTGTCCCAGAGATGTTAAATTTAAACAAATTTCACTGTGTTAATATTCATTGGGTTTTATTCTTCGTGCTGTTATTCATTACACTTAATATACAACTATTGTACAATATTTTTTGTTATTTATTAAAATGTTCATCTTGAAACAAATAATTATCTCTAAGATAAAGTAAATATCAGAGAGGATATTGTCTGCTGAATTACAGTTATCTTTATTGTTAAGCCTAAAGGAGTGTAATATATCTGCCACAATAGTGTCTATTCAATTTATCAGCACATTTTAAAAATCATTTTGTTTCTCCTGGCTAGTTTAGCAAAGTTGTTTTGTGACTAAACCTGTTCAGCTTATTATGGTATACAAATTTAAAGCCATCTCTTGCTCTGGGGTCAATATAAGTGCCAGCATGTCAATATTCACAATAAACCCATTGTCAGTGTATCTGTTAACTTTGCAAAATATAATTAGCAAAACCGATAACATTAATTGTTTCATCTAACTCATTCCAAACAGCAAATAATTTTTGTGAGAAATATTCAAAATATCACTACCTTTACATAAAACATATCTTGTAAATTTTATTTGATGACATGATCTAACCTTCAACCGGGGGGCGCGGTGGTCCAGGGGTGGAACACCGTCTTCCGACGCAAGTGTTCTTCCGACGCAAAAGGTCCAGAGTTTGAATCCTGGCTGTTGCGTTCCCTACTGGTTGGGTCGGTGTCAGTGTAATGTGACTGGCTTTGACAGGAGTCATGGTATCCCCGCCCTGTCTCGTGTGTGGCAGCACATACAATTGTCAAACGTCTGTCTTGGGGCCCGTCCAAAATATAGCCTATATAGTGCTGCTGTTGGACGTTAAACCAAGCCAACCCAACCCCAACCCTATCCTTCAACCTGGATAGTCAGATAACGTTGAATTAAAACAATATGTCCTGTTTTTTTTTTAGATTGTGACGGCATCGTACACAGACCTCCAGGACTACACATACTACTTTGTGCCAGCACCGTGGTTGTCGGTGAAACTGCTGCGCCTTCTGCAGAACTACCCACCCCCCGGTAAGTTCGCCTTAGGTTCTATTTTGGGAGTTAACAGTCCAACACGTTGGGAAATTTTAAAGGTAATTACATCTATTTATCCTGTTTTCCCCCGAATGTATGCTTCCTTTTATCGTTGGCAGCATTGTAGTTAAAAGATTTATTATTTTATTTTACTTACCAGAGAATTTAAAATGGTTTGAAACTGCTGAAAGTGTAAAAAGTTATCAACTTTGTTTTTGGTGCCTTTGAAAAAAAAATGTTATAATTATGCATTATCTGTAAGTCAAAATGGAACACTCATTTCCCTCTAACTGCTTCTTATATACAGTTACAAATGTCAATATAACTTTAAATTCTTTAAATATAACTCAAAACGTCTCTTGATTCAGCTTCAGTTAGGGTGCAGCGGGACTCATCTTCCTAGAGCCAGTGCCAAATAAATTACCCACGACTCTATGTGGTTGTGCGTATATGTGTGTGTGTGTGTGTGTGTGTGTGTGTGCGTGTGTGTGTTTGGGATGATGAGGGCGCGTATGTTTTTCCACTTTGACTATGTTAAGGATGTTCTGTTTGTGATTCTGTTCTTGATTTTGTAATGCGCTGTTAACCAAACAAAATTTCCCCTGTGGACTAATAAAGTATTATCGTATCTTATCTTATCTTAACTTATTTTGTTCACAGAGGACCCGAGCGTGCGCACGCGCCTCACAGAGTGTCTGGAGACGATCCTGAACAAAGCCCAGGAGCCTCCCAAGTCTAAGAAAGTCCAGCACTCGAATGCGAAGAACGCGGTGCTGTTTGAGGCCATCAACCTGATCATCCACATGGACAGTGATCCGAACCTTCTAGTGCGCGCGTGCAACCAGCTCGGCCAGTTCTTGCAGCACAAGGAGACCAATCTCAGGTCGGTGAAGACTTAAGTCTTTAAAAAAAAAAAAAAAAAATAAACAGCCATTGCCAGGTTTTCACAGTTTACTTCGAAAAATCTATTTAGAAAAATATTGCGGACATTAATCATTCTAAGATGGATTTTATTTTGTGATTTTGTGTTACAGATACCTGGCCCTAGAAAGCATGTGTCTCCTGGCCACCTCAGAGTTCTCCCATGAAGCCGTCAAGAAACACCAGGATACTGTGATCACTGCTCTAAAGGTGGGAACAGCGTATCATGTTTTGATTATAATTATGATAGATACTATTTTACCAATTTTTAGTATATTTTATGAGGTAAAATTCCTTGATTTATATACCCTAAGAAAATCTTTTTATGGTTATTTTAATCGTCTAATTAAATCAAGCCTTTGTAGGCACAATTTTTAATTAGCAATGTAATTTAAAGTGGACAAAGTCATAAATAATAGTGTGATTATTTAGTGAAAAAAATATAATCAAAGCTGCAAATGAAAAAAAAAATGCATTGGGGCAACTGCCAATCTGCGTGGTGTGAAGGAAACAACTTGGGACACAAAAAATGAAATGCCCCTGACACTTTTTATATATTTTTTGTTAAGTGTTAAACTTAAATTTTCTTTTATGATAAACAAAAGATCTTTATAATTTTTTGTTCTTGTTTGACTTTTTGGTTTTCTACTGTTTTTCACCTCAGACTGAGCGAGACGTAAGTGTGAGGCAGAGAGCCGTGGACCTGCTCTACGCCATGTGTGACCGTAGCAACGCTGAGGAGATTGTAGGAGAGATGCTGGAGTACCTCGAGTCGGCCGACTACTCTATCAGGGAAGAGATGGTAGGTCTACCAAGTGGGAGGTCCCCAGTTTGAAACCCATGATCGTCAAAAATTTATTTGTTCAATTTCGTCCCCTCTTGGTTGGGTTGGTGTCAGTATAATGTGACCTCGAGTCGGCCGACTACTCTATCAGGGAAGAGATGGTAGGTCTACCAAGTGGGAGGTCCCCAGTTTGAAACCCATGATCGTCAAAAAATGTATTTGTTCAATTTCGTCCCCTCTTGGTTGGGTTGGTGTTAGTATAATGTGACCTCGAGTCGGCCGACTACTCTATCAGGGAAGAGATGGTAGGTCTACCAAGTGGGAGGTCCCCAGTTTGAAACCCATGATCGTCAAAAAATGTATTTGTCCAATTTCGTCCCCTCTTGGTTGGGTTGGTGTCAGTATAATGTGACCGGCTTAGACAGGATTTAAGGTCTCCCTGCACTGTCTTGTGTGTGGCAGCACATAAAATTGTCAGACATTAGAGCCTATATAAGGCTGAAGTTGGATGTCCAGCAACAAAACAAACAACAATCAAACAAGTTGGCTACAAAAACTTAACCAGAAAGTGAAATATTCACATAATTTGTCAAGATTTAGGCGTTATCTTGAGTTTATATTTTTCTTTCAATTAGTATTCAAACATGTACTTCATATGATTAATCTGATCACTCTGATTATTGTATAACAAAACCATTTTGTTTTGGTAAAAGCAACATTTAAAAATCATTTCAAAAGAAAATAGCCAGTCTTTATCAACTTATGTGAGACTAAGTAAAAAAGCTAAATCTTAATATAATATTGTTGCTAGTTAAAAAAATGTTAATGCAGATGATGATTGAAAGAAAAACACAGGTGTAATGCCAAATCTTAAATTACAAGTTGATCAATGATAATGATAAAAGATGCCTTTGGGGAGAAAGATGTCTATGGTTATTGAATGGTTTGTGGTCTTCCCAGATGCTGCAGTTTTTATGCTTTTACTATTCAGAGAGATAAAGGAGTCACCGTTGCTACTAGTATAAATGCATTAACTGCCTTAGAACATCATGGGCACAACATAGCCATTACCGTGCTGACGTGCAGTAAAACAAACTCACTCACTTACTCTTCCCCAGGTGCTGAAAGTGGCTATTCTGGCCGAGAAGTACGCTGTAGACTACACATGGTATGTGGATGTTATTCTCAACCTCATCAGGATTGCTGGAGACTATGTCAGCGAGGAGGTAAATAACAAACATGAATAATAATCTAATGATGTTTTTTTATCAAGCTAAATTAAAACACATTTTCAGCATTGTTTGATTTTACTAGTGAATGGCATGTTAATGGCGGCTGTTTCATTTTCTTTTTAAATAGAATATTCATTATCTTTAACACACTAATACGTTTTTCTTTAATTTAATTGTGGATCATGCTTGAAATGTAACTTAATATTTTGTATGCTAGTTACCAGTTCTAAATTAATACATTAAAAAAAAAAAAAAATGGGGGAAATTAGGTATGATTTCTCAAATTCACATAACATCAAAGAAAATTCTTGATTTTTCGTTTGTCAAAATTGTTACCATATAGAGGCAAAAACTAATGGCAGAGCTAACAAATTTTCCTTTCTTTTATAATTGTTCTCTCTAGGTTTGGTACAGAGTTATTCAGATTGTCATCAACAGAGATGATGTTCAGGGATATGCTGCCAAAACGGTGTTTGAAGTGAGTACTTCTCTTTCTGGGGGGCGCGGTGGTCCAGGGGTAGAACATCGGCTTCCGACGCAAAAGGTCCTGAGTTCTGAGATCAGGAGTCATGGTATCCCTGCCCTGTCTTGTGTGTGGCAGCACATAAAATTGTCAGACGTCCGTCTTGGGGTCTGTCCACAATATAGCCTATATAGTGTTGATGTTGGACGTTAAAACCAACTCAACTCAACTTCTCTTTCTATATTTAAAAAAAAAATTTTTTGTACTGAAGATCTGTGCAGCTCTTCTGTCATGACGAAACAATGGGGAACAACCATTTGTATCTGTTGGTGAAAAGCCTTAATCACTCAGAAAGAAATCCAGCAAGAAGTTAAAAATAAAGGTCCTAGAAGTGATGAAAAAAATTGCAGATCAGTTATTTTTTTTCTGTTCAACTACTTTATTCGATGTAATTATTGTTAAGGGTTAAAATGCCGTAGCAAATCATGTTTACAGCTGGGAGAGTTGAAATTGCCTGCAAGGAGTTGCAGTTATTATATATGTATAAACTATTTGAGACTTGTTCAGGCATAACATGAAGGGCTGATTTTGTTCTTTAGTAACGTATCTGCTCTACGATGATTATGATCTTTCTATCAATAGATAATCTGGATTAGTAGACTAAAGAAATTTTTAACAAGAAATACACAGTAATACACTTATGTCAATTGCTTTATATAGCCTCTATAGTGCTGATGTTGGACATTAAACCAACTCAACAAGAACATCTCAATTGTGTTATATAACCTCTATAGTGCTGATGTTGCACATTAAACCAACTCAACAACAACAACAACAACAACATGTCAATTGTTTTCATTGTTGTTTGTTACAGGCCCTTCAAGCCCCGGCCTGCCATGAGAACATGGTGAAGGTTGGCGGGTACATCCTCGGAGAGTTTGGAAACCTTATAGCTGGAGACCCTCGTTCTAGGTAAGTAGATCTGCCAACAACAAACACCCAATAATAGTTAAAAAAAGAAAAAGAAAGAATCAATCTTGGGTAGTTTTTTTTATAGGCACAGGATGATTTACATAGTTACCTGTATTTATGAAAGTAAATTGCAGATAACTTTTTTGTTAAATGGTTAAATGTCTCTAAATTATGGTATTGAGTGATTAACCCCCACCCCCCAAAAAATCAACGGCAAACAAACAAACAAAAAAAAAACCCACAAAAAAAAAAAAAACAGCAGCAGACAAAACCCTGTAATTTTTGTTTTATATTGTGCAGTATTATTTTTTAACACCGTGTTAATGTATTTATAGGAAAGCCAAAGGTTCACTTAACTTTTTCCCCCCTCCTTCGCCTTTATGTGTGTCCAGCCCTTTGGTCCAGTTCCAACTGCTGCACTCCAAGTACCACTTGTGTTAAGTGGTTAAATGTATCTAAATTATGGTATTGAGTGATTTAAAAAACAAAACAAACAAAACAGCAGCAGAAAAGAACTTCTGTAATTTTTAATTTTTTTTTTGATATCGTGCAATATTATTTTTAAACACCATGTTTATGTATTTATAGGAAAGGTGCAAACTAACTGTTTTTCCCCCCTCCCTCGCCCTTATATGTGTCCAGCCCTTTGGTCCAGTTTCAACTGCTGCACTCCAAGTACCACTTGTGTTAAGTGGTTAAATGTATCTAAATTATGGTATTGAGGGATTAACAAAACCCAACAAAACAGCAGCAGAAAAGAACTTTTGTAATTTTTAATTTTTTTTTTTATATCGTGCAATATTATTTTTAAACACCATGTTTATGTATTTATAGGAAAGGTGCAAACTAACTTTTTCCCCCCTCCTTCGCCCTTATATGTGTCCAGCCCTTTGGTCCAGTTTCAACTGCTGCACTCCAAGTACCACTTGTGCAGCCCCAACACCCGCGGCCTGCTCCTCTCTACTTACATCAAGTTCATCAACCTGTTCCCAGAGATTAAAGCCAGCATCCAGGAGGTAAAAGATAAGATAAGATAAGAAAGGGTAATTTTTATTTGTCCCATATAGGGAAAATCGATTTGGACATGTTATATGTATTTCACACATAATAATTATTAAAAAAAACCCACAAAAAAACATGGTTACACAAAAAATGAAAACGATACTATTTTTTAGAAATAATTTTATGTGAAGCAACTAGGGTGAAGGGGGGCGCGGTGGCTCAGGGGTAGAACATCAGCTTCCGATGCAAAAGGTCCGGGTTTGAGCTCTACAGATTGCGCTCCCTACTGGTTGGGTCGGTGTCAGTTTAATGCTGAGACAGGAGTCATGGTATCCCTGCCCTGCCTTGTGTGTGGCAGCACATAAAATTGTCAGATGTCAGTCTTGGGGCCCGTCCACAATATACCTGTATAGTGCTGATATTGGACTTAAAATCAACTCAACTCAACTCACATATACAAAAGTTGCTTGAGTTGTACATTTAGATGGATATTCTCTATGAAAGTGAATGGGTATAGTCGTAAAGTGTAATTTCTTTCTATTCTTTAAACATTTAACAAAATTTGTAGGGGCAAAAAGGTTAACATTTTTTTAATTTTTAAGTCTTAGGTGATAATGTTATGCATAGATATATATTTCCATTAAATGTGGAAAAAAAAACTTAAAAAAAGGATGTATTCTCGGACAATTGAATACTTCATTTCTCAATGATGAGAATGAAAAAAAAAAAATAATAAAAAAAAAATGTCAGAATTGAAAGATTACAATTTATATCTCTTCCAGCTGCTTTCAATCATTCCTAAAGATATTATACATATATATAGAAATGCTAAAAAATGAAAATTATCCTCCCTGTTTCAGATATTAGGCAGCGACAACAACTTGCGAAACCCTGACGTTGAACTTCAGCAGAGATGTATTGAGTACTTACAGCTCAGCACAGTTGCTTCTCCAGATGTCTTGGTAGGCCTGTTTTTTGTTTTTGTTTTTTTTTCAAATAATTTTGAATCGGAAAGATGAAAAAAAAAAGGGAAGTCAGTAGTTCAAAACGTTTTAAGTTGGTATCTATTGAACCACATAAAAAAGGAAAACATCTTGGTAAAAACTCAGGACATAAAATTTTTAACCTACTTTTATCCTGTGGTAGATTATAATAGACTAAAAAATCAACCCAAAATCCCCCAGCAAAACAATTTTCAAGCAGCCTGTATTTTTAGTCTCTGTTTCACCTCCCTTTGATCCCTTTGGTCATGGAAATTTTGGTAACATTGCTTTGTTGTTATTTCGGTCTTAGACATAACATTACTTTGTTGTTATTTCGGTCTTAGACATAACATTACTTTGTTGTTATTTCGGTCTTAGACATAACATTACTTTGTTGTTATTTCGGTCTTAGACATAACATTACTTTGTTGTTATTTCGGTCTTAGACATAACATTACTTTGTTGTTATTTCGGTCTTAGACATAACATTACTTTGTTGTTATTTCGGTCTTAGACATAACATTACTTTGTTGTTATTTCGGTCTTAGACATAACATTACTTTGTTGTTATTTCGGTCTTAGACATAACATTACTTTGTTGTTATTTCGGTCTTAGACATAACATTACTTTGTTGTTATTTCGGTCTTAGACATAACATTACTTTGTTGTTATTTCGGTCTTAGACATAACATTACTTTGTTGTTATTTCGGTCTCTAGCCAAGCTCAAGAAGAAGAAACCAACAGCCACTGCTGAGGGAGGGGAGGAGAAGGAGAAGGAACCCCGCACTATTCCACAGGCTCAGGTCAATAATGCAGAACCATCGGCCCCAGTTCCTCTACAGGTGAGTGTTGGTCTACCGATCGGGAGGTCCACGGCTCGAAACCGACGACTATCAGTGTAAAATGTATTTGTGTGATTTTGTCCACTATTTACTGGGTCAGGAGTTTAGTGCGACTGGCTGAGACATGAGTTCATACCTTTTTATCTTGTCTCTTATGTGACAGCACATATAATTGTCAGACTTGTGGCCCATTCTTAATATAACCTATATAGTGCAGATATTGGAAGTTAATATATATAGTAATTCACTAGATATACATAATGATTATTGAAAGTTATACAGTGTTCAGTGTACAAAACTTAATGAAAGTAAGATAATTTTTTTGGTTTTATGAAAAGTTATTCTCCTTTTTTTTTATTTTACCCCCTATGCCTTCACGAAATGTGGGTATTGTTTTTATAGAAGAACAGATCATATCATCACTAAAAATGGATTGAATTTTTTTTATTTTATTATTTTTTTTTTTATAATTAGAAGATTTAAAAGAGAATCTTTGCCTACCACTGTAGTATAATGTGACCTGCTGAGACAGCGGCTGGGGCCGGCGCCGTGTCCAGACCTAGCAGGTCGATTGCGGCACCGCCAGAGTTAATCGCAGGAGGGGCTGTGTTGTTCACAGTCTGGAAATAAAATGACCTTGTAATATATATAATATTATATTACCTCATTCATTACTACACAGTGGTAGGCAAAGTTGGTTGGTTGGTTGGTTTGGTTTAACGTCCAACAGCAGCACTAAATAGCTATATTGTGGACGGGCCCCAAGACGGACGTCTGACAATTTTATGTGCTGCCACACGCGAGAAAGGGCGGGGATACCATGACTCCTGTCTCAGCAGGTCACATTATACTACAGTGGTAGGCAAAGATTCTCTTTTAAATCTTCTAATTATAAAAAAAAAAATAATAAAATAAAAAAAATTCAATCCATTTTTAGTGATGATATGATCTGTTCTTCTATAAAAACAATACCCACATTTCGTGAAGGCATAGGGGGTAAAATAAAAAAAAAGGAGAATAACTTTTCATAAAACCAAAAAAATTATCTTACTTTCATTAAGTTTTGTACACTGAACACTGTATAACTTTCAATAATCATTATGTATATCTAGTGAATTACTATATATATTAACTTCCAATATCTGCACTATATAGGTTATATTAAGAATGGGCCACAAGTCTGACAATTATATGTGCTGTCACATAAGAGACAAGATAAAAAGGTATGAACTCATGTCTCAGCCAGTCGCACTAAACTCCTGACCCAGTAACTTCAAATTGGGATCAAAGCTGAGTATCGGCAAAACCTTGCCCGTGTTGGGGTGTTTTTCGGCAACAAGACCACATTCCAGTTCACTAACTTCACCTCTAACCTAGTCCTTCCTGATTCAATCAAATCAGGTATGTATAAAAACAGGGGTGATGCATCTTATTCAAATATTTTAAAATGTGGTGGTTGCTGATAATCAAATGAATCATGAAGTTTTTGTGACGTGTGAATTTTAACTGTAAAATAATTGTTGAAGACTACTTGATAGAATAAATGTTAAATTAATTGAAATATGGTTAGTTTGACAGGGATCAGTTATTCCGTTTCTGTACAAAGGCTTGTGTATGCTTGTATTTAAATTGTGAATAATACTTTGTAAGAACAAACAAGAAAATAAATATAAAGATTTGACAGCATCAACTATCCTATATATACATATACGTAACTTGTTGAGTTCTTCGATGTGTGCCACAGCTCTGTATTCAAAGTCTAGACTCAACAACAGTTTTATTTTATAATAATAATAATAATAATAATAATAATAACAACAACAACAGCAACAGGAGCAGCAGCAGCAGCAAGAACAATAACAAAACAACCAACAACAACAAAAACAAAGAAGCGCCATCTTAGTAAGCAGTTAAGCTCACCTGACCTACATAATTATATATAAATTCTTTCGCTAATAAACTTTTATAACATCAAGCAACTACTCCCAATTAACGGCTGAAGAAACCCCGAAAGCTTACGTGTTACGTTATGTCTTGTCTTGTAATTTATGTAATCCTTTTATTATACAAACTTTTTTTATCTTGCAAATCATATGAACATTAATTATATAAACGCCTAGCAACGTCATCTTTAGTTAATATTAATTTTAAGATCATCTATCCCACATAGTATTAAAACCTTTTCTACTAATTTTTTAACAGAATGAAGCATCCCCCCCCCC
>RQTK01000167.1:643872-657616 GCA_003991915.1 Elysia chlorotica
AATAATAATAATAATAATAATAATAATAATAATAATAATAATAATAATAATAATAAATTGCAAGAGGGGAATGGAATCTTATAGATACCCTCTTAAGCCTTTTGCTGATAAAGATTCCAACACTCTGCTTTTGTTTTGAGGAATTTAAAGATGATCTGCTCACTTATGCCACCCCTCCCCAGCTTTTTTTTCTTTTTTTTTTTGATGAAATTTGAGGCATATTTATTTTTTTATTTGACCATCATTTTTCTAATTTCCAGATTCTTTTGCAAACAAAATGGTGTCTTGTTTGAGAATGATCTTCTTCAAATTGGGATCAAAGCTGAGTATCGGCAAAACCTTGCCCGTGTTGGGGTGTTTTTCGGCAACAAGACCACATTCCAGTTCACTAACTTCACTTCTAACCTAGTCCTTCCTGATTCAATCAAATCAGGTATGTATAAAAACAGGGGATGCATCTTATGCAAATGTTTTAAAATTTGGTGGTTGCTGAAAATCAAATGAATCATGAACTGTTTGTAGTGTGTGAATTTTAACTGTAAAATAAGTGTTAAAGAATACTTCATAGCATAAATGTTAAATTAATTGAATATGGTTAGTTTGACAGGATCAGCTATTCTGTTTATGTACAAAGGCTTGTGTATTCTTGTATTTTTATTGTGAATAATACTTTGTAAGAACAAACAAGAAAATAAATATAAAGATTTGACAGCATCATCTATCCTATATATACATATACGTAACTTGTTGAGTTCTTCGATGTGTGCCACAGCTCTGTATTCAAAGTCTAGGCTCAACAACAGTTTTATTTTATCCAAGTGTTATAGTGGGTCATGATGAAACCAAAAGATAGGTTTGATATTTATAGTTCATTTTTTTAAGAATTATTATTATTATAATTATTATTATTATTATTATTATTATTATTATTATTATTATTATTATTATTATTATTATTATTAAACAACAACAACAACAACAACAACAACAACAACAACAACAACAACAATAGTCGTAGTAATAAAAATTTATTATTTATAAAACAAATTCTTTTCTGATCCTGCAGCCAATCTGGCCAAATGCAGAAGTTGAACCTGAAACTGCCTGTGATTATCAGCAAGTTCCTCGAACCAGCAGAGATGAACTCGGAAGCCTTCTTCACCCGCTGGAAAGCTTTGTCTCAGTAAGTTCACTGTTGTTGGTTTCTTTGGGTTTTTTTTCTTTTCTTGAATTAATAATTATAAGTAATTATACTGATGATATAATACAGAGAGCCATTTGTAACATATTCAACTCAAAGGGGTTTTACACATTAAGATCTTATAAGTAAGATGTTATAAAAAAGAGAGCATGACATATAAAATAGATAATAATGATACTATTACAAAACAAAACGCATTCTCACTCATAGAAGAATATTATTTTGTAGACATAATTCAGCTTGGCCAAAAAATAGGAACTTTTTCTTCTTTTCTTTTTTTTGGGTTAAATCTTATGAAAATTAAGATAGCTATCAGACATAGGGATGATATTAATTTTTTTTCCAAAAGTTCATTCCACTTTGTTGGAAGACATGAGAAGTGTTCAGGAAAAGGGTCTGAGAGTGAATGCAAGGAAGACCAAGATCATGATCTGCGGTAATAACCTGGATCTTCTCCAGAACTCAGGCGAGTTCCCCTGGTCTGTCTGCTGCACTGGTGTAGGTAGCAACAGCATTTTCTGCAAAGGCTGCAAGAAGTGGGTACACAAGAAATGCAGCGGGCTGAAACGCCTGACGAAGGACTCAGATTTCAAGTGCAGTCGATGCCAGGGAACTGCGAGACCAATCGATGGCAGACCACAGAGGGAAGTCCAGGTGGGATCCGACAAGCTGGATGTCGTAGCTTCTTTCTGCTACCTGGGAGATATGCTCTCGGCAGCTGGTGGCTGTGACCTTGCAACCACAACACGTGTGAAGACAGCTTGGAAGAAGTTTAAAGAACTACTACCAGTTCTTTTGTCTCGCCACCTCTCATACAAGACGCGGGGTCATGTGTACAGCACTTGTGTGCGGAGTGCAATGCTCCATGCTAGCGAGACATGGCCCTTGACCAAGCCAAACCTTCAACGCCTGCAGAGAAACGACAGGGCAATGATAAGACAGATCTGCAATGTGAAGCCAGAAGATGTGGCCACCACCAGGTCAAATGAGCTATTGACGCTTCTTGGCCTTGAGGACCTGAACCTCATTCTGAAGGAGAGAAGACTCCGGTGGTATGGCCACGTGGAACGGTCAAGCGGAGCTATCAAGACAGCATTGGACATGCAAGTAACAGGAAGTCGTGGAAAAGGGAGACCCAGAATGACATGGAAGCAGGTGACAGAGAGGGATCGGAAAGACTGGAAACTCTCAACAACTGACCCTCATGACAGAAACACCTGGAGATCTGGTGTGAGATCAGCCATGCGTGCAGCAAGCCAGCTACCTGGAAGGGGGTCCACTGATGTGGATGTTGCCCCAGTACCTGCACGTTAATCAAAATACCGATGATGATGATGATGATGAATTCCCTGTATTGTTAATGAGAAGATGGTATAAATGAACAGATCGCCTTACTTATCATTTAATTAGCATTTTTTGCAAACAGAGACATGGGCTTCAGACGTCACTGTAACAAGCAGCAACGTCATTTTGTCAATTTGTAGTAGATCTAAAAAAAAAAAATTAAAGTAGGGAAATAATTATCTGACAAAACTATTATATTAATGTTAATTACTTATCATTTATTAGTATTTTTTCTTTTGTAGTAGATCTAAAAAATAAAAAAATAAAAAAGGGAAATTATTATCTGACAAAACTATTATATTAATGTATATTACTTATCATTTAATTAGTATTTTTTGCAAACAGAGACATGGGCTCCAGACATCACTGTAACAAGCAGCAACGTCATTTTGTCAATTTGTAGTAGATCTAAAAAAAAAATAAAAAAGACAAAAAATTAAAGTAGGGAAATTATTATCTGACAAAACTATTATATTACCATAATGTTAATTACTTATCATTTATTAGTATTTTTGCTTTTGTAGTAGATCTAAAAAAGAAAAAAAATTAAAAAGGGAAATTATTATCTGACAAAACTATTATATTAATGTAAATTACTTATCATTTAATTAATTAGTATTTTTTGCAAACAGAGACATGGGCTCCAGACGTCACAGTAACAAGCAGCAACGTCATTTTGTCAATTTGTAGTAGATCTAAAAAAAAAAAAAAATTAAAGAAGGGAAATTATTATCTGACAAAACTATTATATTAATGTTAATTACTTATCATTTATTAGTATTTTTGCTTTTGTAGTAGATCTAAAAAAGAAAAAAAATTAAAAAGGGAAATTATTATCTGACAAAACTATTATATTAATGTATATTACTTATCATTTAATTAATTAGTATTTTTGCAAACAGAGACATGGGCTCCAGACGTCACTTGGTCCACGTATAAAGGAAAAAAGATTGTTAAAAGGCAATATTTTTTTCTCTCCTCTCTTTCTAATCTTCAGGCCAGACCAGGAGTGTCAGAAAATTTTTAAAGCTCAGTTCCCACAGGATACAGAGCAAGTCAAACAGAAGGTAAAGTTATTGATATAATTTTTTCGCCTCGTACACCAAGAGAACATTGTTATATAGATGTAGAATGACTTTTTATCTCTATAGACTGGGGGCGCGGTGGTCCTGGGGTAGAACATTGGCGTCCGATGCAAAATTTCAGAGTTCGAGCCCTAGAGATTTCTCTCCCTACTGCTGGGTCGGTGTCAGTGCAATGTGACTGGCTGAGACAGGAGTAATGGTATTCCCGCCCTATCTCGTGTGTGGCAGCACATACAATTGTCAGACGTCCGTCTTGGGGTCCGTCCACAATATAGCCTGTAGAATGCTGATGTTGGACGTTAAACCAACTCAACTCAACTCTACCTCTATAGAACCTCTACAGATCGACTGTTGAGTTAAGAATAAAATAATTATTGTCCTTAGCTCTTTCAGTTGTACACAGTGAAAATGGACACTGCTCACTAAATATGTATTATAATCATATTCAAAACTTATCTTCTCATAATATTAATTTCTGTGATGAAATGTCCAATCCCAAAAAGGAGAATAAAATGTTATTTTAATTTAAAGTGTTATGGAAAAATTACAGGTCTTTTGTACGACCTAGATATGCTTACACCAGGTTTATACTTAAGCCCTAACAAACTAAGTCGTATATTAAATTATGCACCTACACCAACTTCCTCTCACATTGTGGCTCTATCTTCACTACCAAGCAACCAGGTGCTAAGGGGTTTATACTTAAGTCCTAACAAACCAAGTCATTATATCGAATTATGCACCTACACCAACCTTCTTTCACATTGTTGCTCTGTCTTCAACTACCAACCAGGTTCTATGATTAAATGTCCAATCTCAAAGTCGAAGAATTAAATGTTAAATTTAATTCAAAGTTGTATGGAAAAATTGCAGGTCTTCTATACGACCTAGATATGCTTACTCCAGATTTTTCTACTTAAGTCCTAACAAACTTAGTCATATATCGAATTATGCACCTACACCAACCTTCTTTCACATTGTTGCTCTATCTTCACTACCAAGCAACCAGGTGCTAAGGGGTTTATACTTAAGTCCTAACAAACCAAGTCATATATCGAATTATGCACCTACACCAACTTCCTCTCACATTGTGCTCTATCTTCACTACCAAGCAACCAGGTGCTAAGGGGTTTATACTTAAGTCCTAACAAACCAAGTCATATATCGAATTATGCACCTACACCAACCATCTTTCACATTGTTGCTCTATCTTCACTACCAAGCAACCAGGTGCTAAGGGGTTTATACTTAAGTCCTAACAAACCAAGTCATATATCGAATTATGCACCTACACCAACCTTCTTTCACATTGTTGCTCTATCTTCACTACCAAGCAACCAGGTGCTAAGGGGTTTATACTTAAGTCCTAACAAACCAAGTCGTATATTAAATTATGCACCTACACCAACCTTCTTTATGCACCTACACCAACCTTCTTTCACATTGTGGCTCTATCTTCAACTACCAACCAGGTTCTCTGATTAAATGTCCAATCTCAAAGTCGAAGAATTAAATGTTAAATTTAATTCAAAGTTGTATGGAAAAATTGCAGGTCTTCTATACGACCTAGATATGCTTACTCCAGATTTTTCTACTTAAGTCCTAACAAACTTAGTCATATATCGAATTATGCACCTACACCAACCATCTTTCACATTGTTGCTCTACCAGGTGCTAAGGGGTTTATACTTAAGTCCTAACAAACCAAGTCATATATCGAATTATGCACCTACACCAACCATCTTTCACATTGTTGCTCTACCAGGTGCTAGGCTTCGGGTTGAGTATCCTGCAAGGCATCGACCCGAACCCAGACAACTTTGTGTCCTCGGCCATCCTGCACACACGGAACCAGCAGGTGGGCTGTCTGGTCAGGCTGGAACCCAACAAGCAGATGCAGGTAAGTGTTCCTGTGGACCGGGTGTGAGTGAGTTAAGTCAGTTTTTGTCGTCTTAGACATGCAGTCTTCAAACTCAAATCAAATTCAAATTCAAATTTATTCGGTCAATGTGTGTTACATCGAAAATATATAATGTTATATAATGTTGAATGTGACATCTTCAAAAGAAATTACGTTATAGTGAGACACCACAGTGAAAATTAATAGAATTATACACAGACTACGCTTTAAAACTAGTTACATTATCTTTATCTCACCAGTGCTTTTAATCTTATACAGCATAAAAGAATGTTTATGAATGCTAACATATAAACTAACACTATTGTATAAATGTACACTTCACCTCAGTTGTATTTTGAATGGTCAGTCTTGTTTCTAAAATACTGCAGACTTGAAGTATCCTGAAAGATATATATATATATATTTTTTTTTTTATTTGTTTTAGTTTTTTCTTTTCTTTTCTCTCCTAGAAATGAGATATAGACAATTTTAAAAGTGAGGTGATATTGTATAATTCTTGTCAGTTTTGCACATTATTTTGTTGGTCGGGGTAAGTTAGCTTTAAAACGTTAAACCTTTACAAAAAGATTGCCAACATTATTTGTTAACTTTGCACAAAATGTGAAGCAAACAGGGTGATGGGAATTTTAAGCCTTTGATTTATTTACTGTGTTTAATGCACTTTAACAGGTTGAAAAATTACAACTACGGTACATCACTTCTGTTCTAGAACCTGAGATAATTATTTTATTTTAAAATTAAAAAGCTCTATAAAAAGTTGTTTTAGCTCAAAGTTTATTTTAGCAAGTTGTAGGCCTACCTGATTCACCTTGGTTTTCTCACCAATGGAAATCAATTCAGCACTCCTCAAATAAAAATAATAATTTTTTCTCTCTTTCTCTTCTCACCAGATGTATCGTCTCACAATCAGATCAACCAAGCCGGAAATTTCCAAAGCTCTAGGGGACTTGTTAGAGACTCAATTTTAATGAATACCAGTAACTGTTTTCACCTGAAAGTTGGGTACCGGTATGGAATTTTAGGATATTTGAAATAAGAGAAAAAAAGAAAATAATTGCAGAGTATTGAAATTTTTTTTTCTTTTTCAAGCTGCGTCATTGATGGATTTTTTGTGTGCTGACCTGGCTAATCATTACTGAAACTGTTAGGGAGCAGCGAATAGTTTTAATCTGTCTTACAGCCAAATATAGTTATGTAATATGTAACTGTTTAGTTATATATTCAGACTTAAATCTTTCAAAGTTGAAAAAACACTGTAATTAAAGTTTTTCTTCGGAAATAGTATTTTCTCGACCACATGAATAGAAGTTTAAACTGAGGTGTTTTACCTACAGTATATCATACTTATTTTCAAGGAACAGGTTAAAAATCTTGAATAGATACTATACTGCCTACGGCATATTTTGCTGTTTTTAATTTATAGGGCATTATAAATTTTTTTCTCATGAAAATCATTCAAAGCACATGCCCTGCTTTTGTTTACTACATCAGTAAATGTCAGTAGTTTAGGGGTTCTTTGATGTGCTGTTAGTCCGTAGTGTTAGAATTTATGTCTATCTTAATTAAATTTAAATACATGTATATCTTCACATGTTCAGCCCTATATAGCACACGCAAAGATTCTTTATTAGAGTCAAAGATTTGAGACTTAACTAATGTGTAGTTGTTTTACACAATGAATTTGTGCATCGGTTGGTGTAGAATGGGTGGTGCTGTGTGAGTGACTGAGATACTGAGATACTGTTTAAGAATTATGGGTTTTATTGACTTTTACTTGCCCTCTGTTTTTAAGTTTTTGTACCATACATTATTAATCATATCTTTGTATGAAGATCATTCACTCATTACTCATTCAACCTCCTCCCCCTCTTATAATTTTATATGAAAGATATAAATAAATGATAAGGCATCAAACATTTTTTTTTTTTTTTTTTTCTTTCAAACTATATGTTATGAAGCTGTGTTTGTGGATACAATGAATTACCCTTGATTTTTTTTTCTTTTTACTTCTTCTTTTGTCAAAATAATGTGCAAGATAAATCAAAGCCAAAATTTAAAAAAAGAGTGTTAATTTTCCTTTCTTTATATTCCGATGATTACAAGACAACGTGGCCAAATCGTAAATGAACATGAATTGGAAACTTAACATTAACTTTACTCCTTCTATAGATATATTTATCGAAAAAAAAATGTAAGAAAACAAACAAGAAAAAAAAAAAGTTTGCTCAAGCCTACATAAAATTTAATCAGCAAAATGTGGTGTGAGAGTTGATGATGACTTTGAGTTACCTGATTGTGATCACAAAACACCAACACTTTTGCTAAACAATAACACAGGATTAGCTTGCAGAGCAGACCTCTTGATGTGATACCTCATTATTGAAGATGGTCTGATTTTAAAAGGAGGAATAAAAAAATGTTTTTTTTTCTTTAGTTTGAGCATGGAAATTAAAAGCAACGTTATTGTTTTTCTTTAGCTGCTGTGCATTGTAGCTTGACAAATACATTTTTTTTTTGCTGTTTGCCTGAAACGTACTATGTATGAAAAGTGTCATAGCTGTTCACCAATAATTCTCTATGTGCCGACCTATATTATGTAAAGATACCTATATGATTTTATATTACTTTGAAATGTCCTATGTTTCTGCTATAATTGTCTTTGTTCTTTCAATCATTACCATACGCAATATCAAAAACACAGAAATGTAATGTGTGGAAGTGCATAAAAATATGTAATACGCTAATCCAACTGTTGTTGTTGTTTTTCGTCTACTAGTACTACATACATCTGAAAAATCTCAGATTAATGTAATCATAGGTTCAAAATGCTACTCCGTAAAACTGTGGGTAAGACCACCATTCTAACAGGCCAAGCTTATTTGTCTTGGGGGGAATGGATCGTTATTTTCCCATACAAAGTCTTTTTTTTTTTTAAATTGTATCTATCTTTTCCTTTATAATTCAAAAATCAAAAATGGTTCAAGAGTTTTGTTTGGCATATATTCCTGGATTATATTATTGTTTCCCCAAGAAAGTTTTTTTTTCTTTTTCTCTTAATGAAATATTTTTTTTTTCCTCAAACAATGTTTTATATTCTGTTCGGTATAATATTCTTGTATCATTGTTTCCAAAAGGAAATTTTTTTTTCCGTTATATTCCTCGATCATTATTTCCAAATGGAATTTTATTATGAAATATTTTTTTCTTCTTCAAACAATGTTTTAAGGTTTGTTGGGGTGAATATAATTCCCAATCCAAACGGAGCTTTCCTTAAATCTATTCAGAGAGCCATGAAAACATTCCACTCCTTTACCGTGATCGTTCTGTTTTGGATCTGCTTCGGAACTATCATTCAATATTGACACATAATTATCTTCGCTATTCAATTTCCACTTTTTCTTTTCCTTTTTTTTTTTCTTTTTTTTTTTTTTTTTTTTTTTGGAATTATTTTTAAAGCTCTATATGTCATTATAATTATTTTATAGTCTTCCTATTGCTTGAAACACAAAGTGGGATATATATGTCCATCTATTTTGATCGCGTTCTGAGGCAGAGCGTGAGTGGTCACATACCTACCTACCTACATGTTTTTTTTGGTTTCGTTTTGTTCGTTTTATTTTCACTTGCATTTAATAATTATACCCTTGTCAACTTCATATGACTGTTCTCTGAACCAAATAATTATGTTGCTTTTAAAAAAAAAAAATTTTGTTTATTTAGCAGAATACTCGTCAGTGCATTGGTATAACTATAACCTAAAGGGAGCCCCCCGGCCTCCCTCCCTTACCCTACTGGTGCAATATCTAGTGTTGGCACTGTGCACATATTTATTCTCTCTCTCTCTCTCTCCCCCTGCCCTGTCCTTAGCTAAACCATATAGCTCTATCACCAAAGGCTTCTTGTACTAAAGCACTTTTTATGTGTGTGTCTGTATATGACTTATGTTTAAGTATGCGTACCTGCTGATTCGCGTATACAAGTATGTAACAAAAACATGACGTATGAATGCTATGATTTAAATTAAAAAAAATTTTGTTTTAACGTTTTTACACGTTTTGTTTTGCGTGTGGTTCAAACCAGCAGTTGCTTGTAATTTCACAGACAATAAAATGCCTACCTACAATTACAAATATAATCTTGATACTATTTATTATGACTATGGGACCTTAGGAGAGACTATCAGGCAAAAACCCTTGTCTGCGACTACATTGTGATGATCGATTCCTCCTAGTTCTACTACATGATTGCTTTGTATACATACATGAACTGTTCAATATATATTCACATTCATTTAGCTGTGTGGTTAACTATGCGAAGTCTGGCCCCTTAGTTATTCTAGGTTTTCTCTTAAACGTGTATTAATGTAAACAGAGGCGTTGAAAAGAGAGAGAGAGAGACGGAACTGCAATGAGAGTGTACGTGTAGAGAAATGTCCTCTGTTATTACAATATAACCATATCACAGCTCTATTCAACATAGCAACCCCTCAGTGTATATATGTACTGTCCTATCTTGTTTAAAAAATGCCCTCAATCTTTAGTATTTTAGAAATAAGATAGGTTATTGTGTAACTGAGGTGACAGTAGTATGCCTGTTTATCTTGCACCCCGCTTATCTATTCCGAACAAAAATATCATGTATTTGTTAAATTATTGTGTTTTGTTTTTGGAATATTTAAGTCTGTAGAATATGTGGCAATCTGTCTATTGAATATGTGGCTTTGTATGTTTGTTTTTCATCTAGGAATATTTAAGTGTGTAAAATATGTGGCAATCTGTCTATTGTGTATGTGGCTTTGTAAGTTTATAAGTTTTGTTTCTCAAACAACAGCAGTTTTGATGGTCCCTCTTTGACAACTTAAGCAGAACTTCTTTATTTTAGCCAGAGCGATAGACTGTTCAAGCAAGATCTACTTTGTTTTTGGTTTGACTACGTCTACTTTCTGAGACTTAGAGGGTTATTATTATCATTTTATTATGATTTTTAAAAATTATTATTATCACTATTTTTTTCTTTAATTATCATCATCATAATTATTTTTGGTTTAATGGCTTAATGTGGTGATACAGATTAAATACTTTAATGTTCTTAGTGTGTGCAATGGAAATGTTAAAATTAACATCACTGCAAGAAACCCTATCTATGGCCATAGTGAAAGATTGACTTTCTTAATGTAATGTTCCCAGTAGTAAAAAAAAACAAAACAACCCCCCCCCCCCCCCCAGTAGAATCAATCGTTTTGTGTCTGTTTAATTATTGTTGGGGAAACGAGGACCCTCCACTGTTTTGCCTATGTTGTTTATAGCGGAAAAGGGACTTACGGGGCCCAAACAAAAGTACATGTAAAATGTAACACCTTGTAGTATTGTTTAGACAAGCCCCCCTCTTTAAGTAACGCTTAAAATATGTGTACATCAAAAGAATGTAGTGTCATTATTGCTTATACATAATTATGTATGTATCTGTTTCATCATCAGTTTTTTTTAGGTTTTGTTATCATTTTTTAATAAGTGATGGTTTTATTATTATTATTATAATTATTATTATTATTATTGTTATTATTATTATTATTATTAATCATCATAATTATTTTTGGTTTAATTACGATCATGATCGTTTTTGTTCTTGTTGTTTTAGATTGAAAGTATTATTGTTACCATCATTGCTCTTTTCTATCATCATCTCTCTGTACCTTAAAATGAAATGAAATATATTGTATTGATTTTTTGCATCTTAGATACGATAAACAAATAAAATGTGATGCCATTTTTCCAGTCTCATTTTGTTCTTGATCTATAGGATACTGCTTCTGTCTTTGGTCATAATATTAATTTCTAAAGTTAAAGTTTTTTCTATGGACCATGGAGATTATTTTATTTGAATTTCCCAAATAAAATAGGTGTAGACAGTTTTGGATGTAAAAAGAAAATCCACTTAAAGTGCAAAGAAATCCAAAAGCCTTTTCTTTTCATCCTGTTAGTTTTATAGAACATGATTGATCGAAATAATCTTTAAAAATCATTAGAATGATCCAAATTTGTACAAAGATATCCAGCTAAAAATATGTTACTCAGGAGTTTGGTCAATCAAACTTGGCCTAAATCACATGCACAACTTTCCAGTATTACCACACACCTACAGGTAAACTTGGGCAAATGACATGTATCCAGTCAATTGCCCCAGTTCACTTGCAGGTATGTGGGGCGCTTTAGAGATGTTTCTGTTTTTTCAGCTTATTCAATTAAAGTGTCCATTTAGTCAAAACAAACATTTATTTATCTGGTTAAACATTAAACCAACTCAACTCAACGCAATGGACCGTGAAAAACCACGTAAAAATACATCGAGTATTGGAGTGCGAGGGTACACAAAATTACAGACAGAGCCTCCAAATTGATTTCTACACTGCCTTAGTTTTTGTGAATAATGCTCACAAACTTTTAGAAAAAACTGACACCATCGTGCGTGTACTTTTTATTGTCTTTTCGTCTGCATTCAATACCATTCAGTAACACACGATTGCTGAAAACCTAAATGCCTTGAGGGTAAACAAAAATGTGATTGCATGGCTGTTAAGACTTTTGAACGAAAAAAAGACAGTAATATAATTATGGTCAAATGTACGGCATAATTTCCAAGGTATAGATCTAGCTCCGCTGGGTTGCGTACCATCTCCAACTCTTTACACACTCTACACAAATGACTGTCGTTCACACAAGAGTCGCGGCATAAATAAAGTTTACTGAGTGACTCTGCAATTTAAGGATATCTTGTAACGCAAACACAGTCATCCTTTTTGGAAGAGGTAGAGAAGTTTAAGTGGTGTGAAAATAACTACGTATATCTGAAGGTTTCAAAATCTAAAGAAATAACAACAGGCCTTAGAATATAAAAACAGAATCTTGCACCCACCAAAAAAAAAATAAATAAAAAAGAAAAAGAAAAAAAAATAATTGACGATTAATGGTGAACAAGTTAAAATTGTGCAACATTATACATACCTTGGATTTTTAATCGATGACAAATTGAATTGGCGTGAAGGTGATTGTGATAGTACATTGTAAAAAAATCAAATTAAAGTCCGTACTTTTTGCGGATGTTTAGGTGCTTTAATCTGAATCAAACTATAACTTTTCGCGTCTATGTCTCTATTATAGGACGTATAATTTCAAATGGTATTAGCTACTGGGATTCAGAAGTCTCAAAAGGGGGTGAAAATATAATTAAAAATCTACTCATATCTAGTAAAACTGACACATGAGTCTAGTTCAGTTTGGATTTGCTAGACCCCGTCCCTCCGTAAGGAATATTGAAAAAGCATTTAACTTTCTGGCGCTTTTAAGATATTTTTACGTTAATGTTAAGTGCGGTGAATGGACAGGGAAACGTATGTCGTGGTGTTTTAAGTGCGTTAACAACTGAAAAGAAAAACATACCAAAATAAACGTCAATAATGCTCAAGGCATGTTTGAGGTCAGTGTGTCAATGTATACCGAGATAGGTCTCAGGCTGTCTCAATTGTACTCCCACTGAAACTGAATGTTAAATTCCTTGTAAAAAATACTCGAGATATAATTATACCGGGAGAGTTACATAATAAAAAAAATAAAATAGACCAACAACGATATTTTTTCTTACGCTCACATCAAATTAAATTACTTTATCACATAATAAAATATGGAACGTTCATTTCATTAAACAATGTAACCAGTTTTCCTTTAGTTTCATACCTTCTAGGTAACGACCATGGGTGCTGCCATTTACAGACAGTCACAATCATTGACTTACACCGACAGGGCTGCCAAAACTTCTGTCGAATCGGGTCTTATTGCACTGAAATCTACCCAATCACAAGAGGACGATGATGATTTTTTCGGAAAAAAAGAAGCAACCTGTACACCACCCCCCGGACGTCTTCTTTCTACCACTTAACATCCTCCCATCAGGTTTTGCCTTGGGCATTATTCTATACATACATTTTTAAACATGTGATATTTCTTTTTCAAGTTTTATACAAAAGCAAAATGCATGTTATCCTTGAACAATTTATTTTTATTTTTGTACAAGATCTGTAACAAATATCGTTGATCATGGCTCCTGATTTCTTTCTGTTATCAGTTGCTTTGATGATCACAATGATTGGAGTTTCTGTTCTCTCTCTCTCTCTCTCTCTCTCTCTCTCTCTCTCTCTCT
>RQTK01000167.1:670363-682863 GCA_003991915.1 Elysia chlorotica
TAATAATAATAATAATAATAATAATAATAATAATAATAATAATAATAATAATAACAATAACAATAGAAATAAACATAAAAATAAAAATAATACAGTTTATTTAGAAAGGGCCATATACAATAAACTCAGCTCATGGCGCTTTTATACACATTAATATCTCATTTAAAAAAAGAATATAGTTATGGCACAATGACCCAGTGATTATTATTACAATCAAAAACATTAAAAGCGTGTGCTCCCTTCCTCAAAACTAAGTAAAAACTCTTTCTGAAGATTGCTCAACCGCCTTAGTTTCAATAAAGAAATGGAGAGAGAACGCTTCACGCTAGCACCCCGTATCAATAATTCCGTGAGCGCTTTTTGTGAATTGCCTCATTAAATAATAGTATTTATAGATGATCACATTATACTCTGAGTTGAATTGAGTTGTTTTAAAGTCCAACATCAGTATCATATAGGGAAATTGTGGATGTACCCCAAGATCGACGCCTGGCAACTCTATATGCTGCCATACACGAGACATGGTGGGGATACCATGACTACTGTCTCAATCAGTCACATTAAAATAACACTGACCGAACCAGTAGGGGACGAAATCGGACAATAACAATTTGACCAATCGTGGTTTGAATATAATTATGTGTTTGTTTTGTTGCTTAACGTTCAACTACAGCACTATATAGATTAATTGTCGACGGGCCCCAAGACTGACGTCTGAAAACTAAAAAAAAACTAAAAGCGGGTAATGTACTTTACTAGTTTCCTTTCTAAAAAGAGCTCCACTCCTACGGCCCAAATATTTCAGGGGACGCAACACCATGCACTGCTTGGTTCTCTCTAAACTGGCCGTGTTTCCAAGGCAACGAGGACTCTGTTCTGGAACCAAAGTACACAAACGCTGACGTAGTACACAGCATGGTTCCCTCAGCAAAAATCATAGTGATGATCCGGGACCCGATTGACAGGTTGGCGTTTTTTTTATTTCGTTTTTTGTGTGTGTCTTTTTCCTCCTCTCTATGGCTAACATAACTATTTAACTACATATCAGATTATTTGAATTCTTTTGTTTTGTTTTTCTAAATCTAATTTATTTTGGTTAGGCTGCTTCATTCTTCTCCTCTCTCTTTCTCTCTCGCTCTCTCTCTATCTCTCTCTCTTTTATTCATACCTCTCTCCCTCTCCACCCCTCCCTCAAGTCATCACAAATCTCTATTGGACTCTCTCTATATTTATCTCTCTCTCTCTCTCTCTCTCTCTCTCTCTCTCTTATTCATACCTCTCTCCTTCTCCACCCCTCCATCCAGACTCTACGAATCTTTATTTGATTGTATCTCTTTCTCTCTCTCTATCTCTCTTATACATACCTCTCTCCCTCTCTCCACCCCTCCCTCCAGACTCTACTCCCGCTACCTCACCTGGAGGATGAAGGTGCCTCACGCAGCATACCAGAACCCATCAGCAGAGACTTTCCACAACCTGTGTGTCCAGGCAGTGAAACTCTACCAGGATTGCTTTAAGCACGGTACCTACAGACAATGTGCCTACAACGGAACTCTGTACACACAAGCGGTATGATCTATTGCATAACAATCTAAACCCACCACAGACCTTTCATCATCATCATCATCATCATCATCATCATCATCATCATCATCATCATCATCATCATCATCATATATTGTATTTATAACTAAGTATACCCTCCATGGACCTATAAAGAAACCTAAGATTGCAAATAACCACAAACAGTGCACCTACAACGGAACTCTACACACCCAAGCGGTATAAATATTGTATTTATAAAGAGATGAATATGACTTCATGATACCCACAGACAATTCTATATATCCAAGTGGTAGGTTTATTGTAAAGTGTATTTACGACTGCAAAGAACCACAGACAGTGCGCCTACAACGGAACTCTATACACACAAGTGACACGATGTATTGTATTAATAACTATTACTCTGATGAAGCTAAAAAAAGGAGAAATATTATAATGTAATATTACAACGTTTAGCTATGTTATTTTATAACGCATTCTTCAGCCCCCCCCCCCCCAATCCTTTATACCACCTTTTTAATCCTCTTTCTATTCAGATGCTTCGCCTTCAAGAGGGCATGTACTCAGTCTATCTTAAAGACTGGATCCAGGTTTTTCCGAAAACGCAAATTATTTTAGTCAGGTTGGTCAACAAAGTAATGAATAATTGTTTTATTACTCTAATAAAGCCATATGTACTATTACATGTGGAACTATTCAGATAGCATTATCATTTTAGTAAGAGAGCTTACATCTTTTGTCAGTAACTATTTTTGCTATATCTGATCTACCTCTGATTGTAGTTTTTACCTATCTATCTACATACTTCTCTACAAATCTCTTAATGATTTCATGAGTCTATCCTCAAGATTTCAAATTTCTCCGCACTTTCAAATTACGGTATTATTATTACATTTTCTTCTATTGATGAAATATGCCTGTTTTTTGGCGGTTTTCCATGTCTCCGCACTTTCAAATAATGTATTGTAATGATGAAATATGCTTGCTTTTTGCGCTTTTCACTATAGATCTTCCATGTATTTTTCCTACTTAGAAATTAATACATAATATTTTTTCGCACTTTTGTAGTACCATTATTATATTCTATATTAACTGGTGTAATGAAATATTTTGTGCCTATTCATTTTGCGTTTAAGGGAAACAATAATTATTATTTCCGTTATGAATTTTTCACAACATATTCTTTATTTATTTGTCAAGATGATGCTAATTTTGCGTCCTCACAATAATTCTATCCCTTGTGTTTTTGTCATGATATATTTCTCATGTTTTTTTTCTCCCAGTTTTGAACACTACATCAAGAACAAAGGTCCAACTATGTCTGCCATCTTTTCTTTCTTAGAACTCGGTACGGTTTGGCCATTTATGTAGAAGTCAAGTTATTTTTAGCTTTGTTTTTTTTTCTACCTTGTAATTCAATTATTTTTTTTCATTATTTTATAAGCTCTTGATTTTATTTTGTCTCAATAACATCATGTAGAGCCCAGAAAATATTTAGTTTTTAACTCGTTTTTAATTTCGTTTTTGTTTTCTTTTACTAAACATTCCTGCCTTTTGGGTATAAAGCATACTCTATAATTTTCACTTTGTCCTATCTATGGTTAAAAAAATCACTTTTATTCTTGATGTGTAAAAATATTTTTTACTATTTTAGAAAAATTGGCTCCTTGACTTTGCCTTCTATTTCTGGAAACCTTGGGTTTATCCTTTTGAAAATGTGCGTGTGTTTTTAATTTATAGACTTAATGAATTGCCTTCCATAAGGTTTTTTTTAAATCTTATTTTCAGATCCAGCTCCCGAAAAAGTTTTGCAGAAACTTGGAGAGAAAGCACCAGCCAATACGCAAAACGCAGATGTATACAACGTCGTTGGAAGCATGTTGCCAAAAACCAGGAAACTATTGGAAGACTTTTACAAACCTTTTCAAGATGAACTTTTCAATTTGATAGAGAGCGGGGCTTTCGTGTTAGCCAAGGATGTGATAAAACCGTCCTAGTAAAGATTATGAAAAGGAATAATTGTACCGGCACAAAATATTTCTATGTTGGGTTTATAGGTTGTAAGTACAAAGTTGTAGTATACAACTCGTCGTAAGCCTAATTGTATATTATAATTAGGTGGAGTTGTATGCTTACTACTTAATTGTACTTGCGACCACATTCAATGTTGAACAACAAAGTTTACTTGGCGATATGAGTAATAATTTATAGTAATACTTTGCATTTGAATGATCACTTCCAAAGGCTACACGTTGATAGCTTTAAGATAAAATGCTGATAAAGAGAGAGAGAGAGGGAATGAGAGAGAAAGAGAAAGAGAGAGAGAGAGAGAGAGAGAGAGAGAGAGAGAGAGAGAGAGAGAGAGAGAGAGAGAAAGATTGGTCAACCGCTTTGAAATACAATTGAGAAATAGATAGGTCACGCCTCACGCTAGCATCCCGTATTGATAGCATTGTGAGCTCTTTTGTGAAACGTCTCACTAAATCTATAGTCTCTGTACCGTGATCTTCATCACTTTCCACCCACTGCATTCCAAACTGGTGCGCAATCTCAGAATTCGTCTTTCTCTTCATCTTTGGAATAGTCTGTGCTGCCAAACGGGGACTCAATGTACTTCGATACTTTGACATTCTTGATAAATGATCAGCCCATTTAATTATGCTTTGGTTCTTTGATTTTGTATCTGATATTCTCAAATTATATCTACGTCAATTCCATGTGAGTTTTTCCAGTCAATGATAATTCATAAGATGTCAAAATCATTATCATATTGATAATGATAATCATCATCATCATCATCATCATCATCATCATCATCATCATCATCATCATCATCATCATCATCATCATCATCATCATCATCATCATCATCATCATCATCATCATCATCATCATCATCATCATCATCATCAAAAGTGTGATTATTTATTTTTCACCTGATCCAGTGCCGTTGTCTCTCTTCTCTGTATCTGGGTTCTTGACATTTTCATCAATTCACATACGAGTAAACTATCCTTGGCATTATCAACAGTTTTTCTTCTTGCTTACATTTGAATTTTATTGAAAATTTATCTTTTCGCTGATTTATTTTACTGTGTTGACAAACACACTGTTGTTCAAATCAATGTTGCATCAGTGCGTTAAAGCCAGTGTTATGTTGAACAGTTTTATTGTTTACACGACTCTCTATACATATCTCCAATATGTTTATATATATATTTGCTCCAATTAAAAAAAAATGTAATATTCACTATACATATCTCCAATATGTTTATATACTTACTCCAATTATTTTCAAATATATGTAATATTTTATGTCTATCTACCTTGCCTTATTATAGCTTATGCAGCCATGTTGGTAATTTTCCTTGGAGGGACAATAAAATTGAACTTAAGATCTCTTATCTATTATCTTCTTTCTCAATATTATTGTTTTGCCATCATAAAAGCATTTGAATATTCATTGTGTGTGTATGTGTGTGTGTGTGTGTGTGTCCGTGTTTTAAAAATCGCGATTTGTTTCTGGCACGGCAGGACAGGGATTAGACTTAGAGCGTTGGTTTCCAAATCAGAAAGCGTGGGTTTGAGCCCTACTCTTCCCATTATATCAAACCTACCAGTTTTTGTAAACCTTTACAAGTAGTTGAATTTTACAGCACATAAAAAGTCGATGTATATTTTATCCTTACATTTATTTTTCCAATTCTGAGCGGAAACTGCAGTAAAGTAATGAGGCCACAGGGTCTTGGGAAAGGGGATTAACTTTTAAAAATTTTTAGATCGACTTACAGGTCATGTTATTAAAGGGAGTAAATTGAGCATAAACAAAAATTGCATGTCTTGACCTATTACCAATGAGGTAAAATATCGAATACAATATCAGATGTTGACAGGAATTCAGCTGTAATGTGATCATTATTAGTGAAAAGATTTACACAACGATATAACTAACTTTTGAATGTCTTCTTCATTGTACTTTTATGAATGTGATTTGACGAAGAGTTGTGGATCGTAATTGGAAGACATGAAATGAGGAAGGAGAAATGCTAAGACGTAATATATCTATCTATCTATCTATCTAAAACTAAGGTGGTATCACTTTGTGGAGTGGTTCCTCTCCAACCATCTTCCAATATTATCAGAGAGTGTGAAAAAGTGAAAGGTTACACGGGGAAGGATTTTGCGTATGTGGGTTGGGATAATTATGTCTGAAGATTTGTCTATCGCTTTTAAGTACAATTAAGATATTGAAAGATCACGTATATTTCCATGCTTTTAATATCACTGTGAGCTCTTTTGTGAAACATCTGATTAATTAGATAGGCTCTATACCTCGCGAGTTGTGTGTGTGTGTTTTAAAAATCTCGATTTGTTTCTGACACGGCAGGACAAGGATTAGACTTAGAGCGTTGGCTTCCAAACCAGAAGACGTGGGTTTGAGCCCTACTCTGCCCATTATATCAAACCTATCAGTTTTTGTAAACCTTTACAAGTAGTTGAATTTTACAGGACATAAAAATCAACGTATATTTTATTCTTACATTTATTTTTTCAATTCTGAGCGGAAACTGCAGTAAAATAATGAGGCTACAAGGTTTTAAGAAAGTGGAATAACTTTTAAAATATTTAAGATCGACACACAGGTCATGTTATTAAAGGGAGTAAATTGAGCATAAACAAAAATTGCATGTCTTGACCTATTACCAATGAGGAAAAATATCGAATACGATATCAATTAATGTTGGTATGAATTCAGTTGTAACGTGATATTTATTAGTGAAAAGATTTACACAGACATATAAATTAACTTTTCAATATCTTCTTCATTGTGCTATTATGAATGTGACCTGACGAAGAATTGCGGGCCGTAGTTAAAAGACATTAAATGAGGAAGAAGAAATGCTAAGACGTGCATCTAATTTTAGTCTTTAAAAGGGAAAATTCATAGCATGTAAACCACATTGTGAAATATCTATTTTGTCCGTCATTTATGCCTTGGGTCTGATGTGGTTTCTCCCATTGGTGATTGATAGCTGGAGGGTAAGCTTTGTTCGAAGTTGTATAAATAGTGCAAAGTCTTCATAGGTACAGTCTTTAGGTACTTCGCTAATGTGGTGTCGGTAGGCCGGAGCTGAAACCTTTTAACACCCCCCACCCCACCCTTTCTTTATTTTGCTTGGTTTTTGGTTACGGATTTATTTCTCTTTGAATATGTAAGGGGAATAAACCTTTTTATACATGTAGGTTTGCAAGATGCGGGTTTTTATTTGTTATCTCCCTTGGACCGTGCCCCTTTCTTCTCTTTATATCATATAAAGATCCCACTTGGTGTAATGGTTATGGTTGAACCTATTAATTTAATCTTTATCTCTCTCTCTCTCTCTTTCTCTCTCTCTCTCTTCCTTTTTCCTTCTCTCTCTCACACAGATACACACTCTCTGTCTGTGTGTGTGTGTGTGTGTGTCGCCCTCTCTCCTTGTTACCGTTCTCTCCTACATTCTCTATTTCTTTATCTACATATCTGTATTCTTTTCTCTTCAAACAAAATCTGTCCACCTCTTGTCCTAAACCTTCTCTTGATACCTTGACTGTTTTGTAAGTAGGTTGACATTTCTCGGGTTTTATGGGTTTTGTTCTCTCGTTCCTCTTTTCTGTACTAAAGACTTTTTCTATCATGTAGTCTAGAGTGTAATTAAATACAACATGAAATTAGATACGTAAATTCTTCCAATCCCTGAAGAAAACTGATTTTGTACATGGCTCAAAGACAAAATCATGGTTTTTTAATTTTATGCATATACCCAATCTAAACTAATAATTATTGGTAAAGTCAGCGCATGAGCAAAAAGAGAAGGAAAAAAGACATGGCAAGGGAAAGGCAAAGAGGAAGATCTTGTTATTAACGTTTTCATAATATCTAGCTAGCAAAGAGGAAGATCTTATTATTAACGTTTTCATATGCATAATATCTAGGTTATTATAACTTCCACCCTTAACAACTATGCTATATTACGTTTGGGTCCCTATACTAACGTCTGACAATTTTTGCGGTACCATACAGAGACAAATCGGGGAAACATGGACTCATGTATCTTGAGCCAGTCACACCAAATTGGCCCTAGTCATTTTGAATTCCCCAAAGTTGAGTGCCTATTAGAAGCAAAATGAACTTCAGTTATTAGGCTCAGTTGGAACAGTTTACAAGATTGCTGTGTTGGCTGTACACAAAATTGATATTTAGGTATCGTGATGTTCGAACTGTGCAACTAATTTAGTACAAATGATGAGAATATATGTTCACTTCAAAGAGAGATAGGTAGATAGATAGATAGATAAATGAGAGAGAGAGAGAGAGAGAGAGAGAGAGAGAGAGAGGGAGAGAGCAGAAAATGTTCAGACGTCATTTTTGTGGTCCATCCACAATACAGTCTCTATAGTGCTGACATTTGACGTTAAACAACCAACTCAACTAAATTCATTTTAACCCTTTAGGTCCAAAATTATTCTTGGTATATGTTTTAAATTTTCTCATAGTAATAGACTAACAAGCTTAAAATCAATGACAAACATGTCATTTCTTAGAAAGAACACCAACATCAACAACAAAAATGAATTATTTAGTCATTGCCAAGAGTTTAGATGAGAGTCTAAGGGCGCAGGCTCAAGTGGCTGCTGGATCGGAAAAGTAAAGTAGATGAGACTTACAAATTGAAACCTCAACATACATGTATGTAGATTAAGTTCATGGGAAAGGGCGTCCGCTTTATTCACACTCTTACAAACTAGATAGATAGATAGATAGATAGATAGATAGATAGATAGATAGATAGATAGATAGATAAATAGATAGAGAGATAACAACAAAACAACTGAATTAACTAGTCATTGCAAGAACCTCAAAGTTTAGATGAGAGTCGAAGGGCGCAGGTTAAAGTGGCTGCTGGATCGGAAAAATAAAGTAGATGAGATTTACAAATTGAAACCTCAACGTACATACATGTATGTAGATTAAGTCCATGGGAAAAGGCGTCCGCTTTATTCACACTCTTACAAACTGCTGGTGTCATTTTTGTTGTCGCCATACACATCAAACCATAGAGAAGAAAAGCCTAGATCTAGCTGTTCCCATTGTGTATGAAGACAGACAAGTCTTCATTGTAGAAATTCTTGGCTCTATCTCTTGATTAGAGTCAATAGAGTTAGGATAGATGCGTTCCGAGCCGACGAAGTTTTTGGCGTACATTCACGCCCTACTTTGGGAAAAGCTCTCCGCTTTGAGTGGCAATAAACCCGAAGTTCCCATTGGATCTATTGTCGCGCCTTCGGCGGAGTAATCCACCGGATTACCGTCCTTAAAAGTGTGACTTCATGCAGAAAGTAGCGCGGACTAGATCTAGATCTATCAAAACACGGGGACGCCATTATGGCTTGTTCATTTCGAGAACTTGTAAAAGTGTTGCAGCTTAGCAGAGAGGTCAGCACTATATAGGCTATATTGTGGACGGGTCCCTAGACTTACGCCTGACAAGTTTACGTGCTGCTTGACAGAGACAGTGCGGGGATACCATGACTCCTGTCTCAGTCGATCACATTAAATTGACACCGACCCAACCAGTAGGTAGCGAAATCGTCAGGGTTCAGTTGAGATTCGAAGCTAAAACATCGTGTTTGTTAGTACGGTCATCTATTGCACACCAGCGCCTAAGACAAAATTTCCGGCGCCCAAGTCGCAAGAGCTGACATTGTAATAACTTAAAAAATTAATTTACAGACTTAGTTAACTGTAAGCCAAGACAGGTAGAATCATTTTACATAAAAAAGCAGAACGTTGTCTATGGAGTAAATACTTTTTGTAACCCTCACCGTTCCATGGCAATAGAGACTACACTGAGCTACCTTGCAAACCCACCCCAATTCACAAAAGTCAGCAAATTAATGATTTAATCATTTGCCTACATCCATATTAGTCGCTCTCTAATATTTTAGGCTTAAGGACAACTATGTGGAAGACCACAAATCTAAGATTCCATTTACAACAGTTATTTGTATTCTGGAAGGTTGACGGTTGCACTTGCTTAACTGAGCAATGTTGGAGCTTAGAGATAATTGCTCTATGACTTAGCCATCAAACTGTGAATCTGCCATGACTCCTGTCTCAGCCAGTCACATTATTGGGAGTCCAATGCTCTACCACTTGTACCATCTCGCCTCTCTCATCTCCACAGGTATTATAGTCAGGATTTACCCATCAGTCCGAGGACAAGGAGTGTCTTTGGCGATAATTATATGGTTCAATGGGTTACAAGCGAGATTATCACGTCTAGATTCCAACAGGAGATCCTGGGTGACTTCATTGGGTGGGACTTTGTAAATGAAGAACAAGAAGCTTAAACGGTGAAGCGAGGGGCGTCGGAATAGCTGAAGCGGTAGTTAGTTGGTTGGTTTGTTGGTTTTTAAAGTCCAATGTTAGTAAATAAGCTACACAGAGGACGGATCCCAAGATTAAAGTCTGACAAGTATACTTAACCGTATCAAAAGACTCGGCCGGTCTCATAACACTGACACCGACCAAATCAGTAGATAGCAAAATCTCAGAAATAAATAATAGTTATGCCATGTCTTGGGATTGAATCAGATACCCCGCGATTAAGAACTCAAAGCTCTACCACTTAAACCCACCCCACCCCCATATTGGTTAACCTTCTATCTCTTCTACAGGCAGTTTGGTCGCGGGGATTTAGCCGTCAGTCGTTGGACGATTACTGGTGTCTTTTCTGAATAATTGTCTTGTTGGATGAATTGTCAAAGTGATCATCAATTTATGCGTCCCAACAGCAGTCACGCTGAGTCATTTTATTGGTTGTTGTTGTTGTTGTTGAGTTGGTTTAACGTCCAACATCAGCACTATATAAACTATATTGTGGACGGGCCCCAAGACTGACGTCTGACAATTTTATATGCTGCCTCACACGAAACAGGGCGGGGATACCATGACTTCTGTCTTAGCCAGTCACATTAAACTGACACTGACCCAACCGGTAGGGAGCGCAATCGCCAGGGCTCGAACCCGGACCTTTTGCGTCGGAGGCCCCGGGATGGGAAAGGGGCAAAAGTAGCTCAGCCAATGAAGCAATGGCTGTGGAGGGGAGTCAGGTACCTCAGATCGTAGTGCTTTGGATTGCCAAACAAGAAAGCCAAGGTTCGAATCTCTTTTTTTGCTCCCACTCTTCGGGTAGGTTTTTGAGGAAACACAAAAAAGTAATTATCTAATCTGAACTTACTTTTTTACTGAAAATAATTATACTATTGTAATTATTGTATTATTATGCAATTGTAGTAATTTCTAAGTTGTTTGCAACCCCAATAATCTTTTATGATTATTTACAGTATTATAAAGATTAAAATTCACAAGATAAACAAAAAAGCTGTCTGAGAGAATTGTTTTGGCTTTCATATTCTATTTGTAACAAAAAGGCAAATGGAAATTGCTTGACATCTGATGTTTAACGGAGCATTTGAAATAAAAAGAAATCCAAAACAAACCCATTTTTGTCTTAACTTCATAGCATTCTAAAAAAACTTCGGTCGTTTTTACTTGTTCAATTGTTGTCGAAAATGAACTGGGCCGTGAAGTTAAAACAAACCGAATACCGATCAGCTTCAAAACAAACAAGTGATAAAAATAATAAGCTGCAATCGCAGAATATATTTGTTTGCTTTAGAAATGCTACCATTTTCTGCCGTTGTTCAGATCGGATGAACAAAACCAACACAAACGACCTCTCTTCGGTGTATTACACGCCAATTCTTTTGACAATTATAACTGAGATGGGGCTAAAACTTCCAACAATAAACTCACTCATCGTCGGGTTCACTTCTGTTCCTAACACAAACTTTCTTTGACAGGGAGAGAGTCATGTTACCCCACGACGGAAAGTTTTGACTTTAGCATGCCAGTTATGATGAATTAGGCCTAGGCCTACTTTTCTTTCCACCCGAGAGTTCCTACTCTCACCCCCACCCCCCCAAACCGCCAAACTACCCGCGTTTTTACCCAAACTCTCAGCTTCCTTTGATATAAGAGTAAACCTAACAACCTAGCCTAGAAAACACAAATGCACCGCGCGCAAAAAGTCAACAATTTGTCAAGTTCAAGAAAAGAAAAAAAAGCGAAAATAAAAAGAAAACAGAAAACGAAACAAGAAAACAGCGGGGATTCCCTAGAAACGTGCAAACTTTGAGGGACTTCCCGGAGCGAAAACGCGCAGGATTTAGCCAGATATTCTTCGGCAACTCTGGTTATAATTAATTTTTTTGTTTTCTGCCTTTGACTTTGGGTTGTTTCTGTTTTTCTTCTCATATGACGCAACTGGTCTGTAAAATCGTTTAACACCCGATGAGATGCATGCGAGGCGCTCAAATCCTTCTAAGTCAAACAGATATTTTCAGGATCTAATCCCCGCCTAATTGGAACTGACAACGGGGTTGTTAGCTATCAGAGCCCATGCTGAGAAAACCCATTAATCATTTTGACGGGCAGCCACATGTTAATTGTTCTCGCTTCGTTCTTAAGAAGTCAATGCTTTAGGGATGAGTCGTCTTGAATTGGAACGAAAAACTAGGATCCTTCTATAAGAATTGAACGAAACCCACAAAAAAAAAACGACATAAATTATGATGTTACGTTACATTCGGAAATATAATGTATTAGCTATTGAAAATGTAATTTTAATTATATAATTGAATAGACTAAATTATGTATTGACAAAAATGCTTCTTGCCTCTCAAATTCATAAAAATTATCTGTGTCATTGCAATTAACATTTAGATTTAGCTCGCGTGCCCGCCCGAACAAAATCTATGACTGTAACACTAAGATTCGTTCAAACAAGTTGGAAATATTAATAAAAAAATATAACCCAATGTGGTCTATTATT
>RQTK01000167.1:690363-693464 GCA_003991915.1 Elysia chlorotica
AAGAATCTGTCTCGTCCATATTACCTCTCAGGTATAACCGCATTAACGAGGCCTTTGAGGTTTTCCATAATGTGACCGACTCAGAAACATTAAAGTATAGGAATTCCCTCTTTGTCTCTGTGTGGCAAAATGCATTAAAATTGTCTTGGAACTTCTCCACAATGTAGCGTACTATAATTTATACATAGAGAGAGCTGATGTTGGACAATACCCAACCAACTTAACTCTTTTGTGAGTTTATTTTATCATATAGAAGGGAAAGGAATTGGGCCAAATGGTAGAGCGTTGGTCTTCTCATCGAGAGGTCGCCGGTTCGAAACTCACGATTTCACCTCTGGTGATTGTTTCAGTGAGACAGGAGTCATAGTATAGCTTATAATAGTCCTGACGTCGGACGCAAAGCAGCAAACTCAAATCTGAAACTGTACACAATATAGTCTATATAGTGCTGACGTTGGACGTTAAACCAACTCAACAACAGACTATATTGTGTACGGACCCAAGACTGACGTCTGACAAATGTATGTGCTACCACACACGAGACAGGCTGGGGATACCATGACTCCTGTCTCAGCCGATCACATCAAACTGACACCGACCCAACCAGTAAGGAGCGCAATCGTCAGGGCTGGAACCACGGACCTCCTGATTCGGGAGACGATGTTTATCCTGCAGGGTCACCACCCCCTCCACCCCCCTCCCTCAAACTCATTAAAACCTCTCTACTACTACTGACATTTTATAAACTGTTAATCTGATAGGAAGCTACATTTGATCGGGCAGGATTAACGTAGTTGAAAATTGTACTTAGTTGTTGTTCTGTAATCTTTTAATAATAAGTATTTCGGGATATTTTATCAGCCTAGCATTATAGTTATATAAAATGTACGAGGGGTGCTCACTATGTTCTTAGCATGACAATGAAGGAATAAACCCAGAGACTTAAAATTTGGCACACTTACATTTATTTCTCTACATAGTCACCCTGCATAGTTACACATTTCTGCCACCTGTCCTTGACCTTCAAAAGTCCTTGAGAGTAAAACGTTCATTTTGCGCTTTAATTCTCTCTTCCACAGCAGAAATCTCATCTTCAATGTCTTCAAAACGGCGCCCTTTTATGGATTTTTTAAGGTTTGGGTTTATATAGTATTCTTTTTTAGTTTAATTTTGTTTTTTTTTTTTTTATTTGGTGTTTTATTTTGGATGAATTTCATAGCCACACTGATCAGCTGTCTCAACGGCTTGTCGTGCTCGATGAGCAGGAGCGTTATCATGCAAAAGCAGGACTCCGTTTCGAAGCTTTCCCCGTCTTCTTCTTACTAATTCAGATCTCAGTCTTTTTAGCAACCCTGAATAATACTCTCCAGTGATTGTTTTCCCCTTTTCCATGTAGTCAGTCATTATGATGTCCTCACAGTCCCAGAAACAAGACAGCATGACCTTGCCACTTGATTGTGTGACCTTTGCTTTCTTTGGTGGGGGCGATGAGGGTCTTTTCCATTGCATAGACGCGTTTTTCGGCTCTGGATCGAATTGATAGATCCAAGTCTCATCCATGGTTACAATTTTCTGAAAGAACAAGTCGTCATTTGCTTCTAACCGAAGAAGATGTTTGCAACAATCAGTCCTCTCTTTCTTCTGATCAGCGGTCAATAACCTTGGTACCCATCGAGCTGAGACCTTGTTCAGATTGAGGTGATCATGAAGAATCTTTTCAACTGAACCTACGCTGATCCTGGTTTCACTTGCTAACTGTTTGACTGTTATTCGCCTGTCCTGCTTTACTAGTCCCTCCACACTGGACACGTTTTTCTCAGTCACAACAGATGTTGGCCGGCCTTCGCGTTTAGGCAAAATACTTTGAGGTAATGAGTAGGGATACGCGTTTTGTATGTGAGGTTGTAAGCTGTATGTAAAAATAGTAAACTGATGAGGATTTCGCTTTGAGTAGAGAGAAAGGACAGAGGTAGAGCAAAAAAGTACAGATAGAAATATGAGTTGAGTCAAGTTAGTTGCTTAACGTCTAATATCAGCGCTGTAGAGGCTATATTGTGGATGAGTCCCAAGACTGACATCTGGCAATTCTATGTGCAGACACACATGAGACAGGGCGGGGACACCTGGACTACTGTGTCAGTTGGTCATATACGACAATGATCCAGCCAGTAAAGTGCGAAATTGGACACATGCATTAGTGATCCTTCGTGGGGTTTGAACCGCAGACCTCACGATCTGAAAGCAACGCTCTACCACTTGAGCCTCCCCCGCCCCCTCCGAAATAGAGATAGGGAATGGGGGAAGAGAAAGGGATACATGGAAGAGGTTGGGTGCGAGGTGCCAACTCAAGAGCTATCAAAAGTATAAATTTAGGTAAAATAGTGTGAGAAATGCATAAAGATTCCTACTTTTGGGCTTAGGTTGGTGGTTTTGCACATAAATGCAAATTGATGGAGATTTAACATTGAATGGAGAGATGGAGTCATACAATTATAGCTGCCAACCAAACGAACTATATGAAAGTCAGAAAAGTAAGAAAAATAGTATAGATAATATTTCCTTGTGTAAGGTTGGCGGTTGAAATGCAGGCATATCTAGACTCTCTGTTATAATTGAGGGTTTTTTGTTGTTGTTGTTGTTGTTGTTGCAACGTGTGTTGTTGATGTTCTGTTGTTTGCTTGTTTTGTTTGTTTTTTGGGGGGAGGGGGTGGTTTCTTTGCTTTGTTTTTGTTTTTGCTGTTTTTCCTGTATGTTTTTGGTGAGTGAAGATATTAAGTTTCTCACACCTTCTTGTTCGTTATCCTGCGCTTTTTTCCTCCTCACACATCATTTTTTTTTCGTCCTATACGTGGTGATCTTGAACGAGAAAGCGTCTTAAAAATAAGGGTTAGAATGCACAAACATGTCGTAGCATACGTTTCGTCAAGAAATTATAGAGAAAATACATGTAAACGTTTCGCCTTATCTGATAGAAAGATAAGCTACATTTCATCAGGCAGGATTAACATAGTTTGAAATTGTACTTAGTTGTTGTTCTGTAATGTTGTAATAATAAGTATTTCGGGATATTTTATCAGCCTCGCATTATAGTTATATAAAAT
>RQTK01000168.1:0-15821 GCA_003991915.1 Elysia chlorotica
ACATGTAAAAGTAGGATCACAAATATTTTTCAAAATGTAAACTAAATGATGGTTTGACTTTTACGTGTTGAAGTTACTATTGATTTGCTGTGGCATCCTTCTCCGTATGTTTCAATGTTGTTGTTTTTTTAAACGATGACGTTACCTGTTGTTTTAAAATTGTTGTATTTACCGGTCCTTTAATAAATATGAAATTCAAATTGTTCAAATCTGTGTCACTGTTTCTTTTTAGTTTGACTTTCCAGTTACATAATATCATATAACTTAAGTTAAACTTCATTCTTATATCAATTATTTAAAATGCATGAAGTGTGATATCCGTAAATAAAATAAAGGGTGCTCTTTTTCATTTTTGATTGGTAAAAGGAAAAAAAACTATACTATTGTTCAGAGCTTTAAAAAATGTTTTTACAGAAAAACATTAAAAGATTACGAAGAACTCAGATATATCATCATAAAAATAAAGATAACAAGTAATCGATGTTAGCTAGAAGTAACACCAGCGAAAATACGATAATAACTTGTAGATGAACGTGAAACTCGGTCTCAAACCTATCAACAAACGTTTATCAACCAAAGCGATCAACCTGAACAGTGTTCTTTTTATTTGGACTTTAGAAGATAATTTTGCAGACTTTTTATATATATATCTTATTATTAATATTATGTATAAATAAGTTTAAATATACAGTCTTATAAATTAGTGACATGCATAAAACATAAGATGACATTTTAGTTATATCAAAATCTGGGGGAACACGAATAACTAAAAAAATCAATAAATATAATTGTTAATTGTTTTTACCTCACTACACTGAAGCCAGGCATTTTCCAATATAGTGACCCTAAGCATGGTAAAACTATGCTCAGTCAGAAGGTGGGACTACAATTATATATGTGTACGGTTTGGGGTCACATACACGTGATCAAGATGCGAGAAAGGGTGGGTTATGCTAAAAACAAACAAAAAGAAACATTTTTTTAAAGATTTACTACAAAATAAAACTATGACGTTTCTCCGATGCCTCCCAGCACAGTGGATTCCCTTTTTTTCAGTTGCATCAATACGCAACAGGAAAAGATAACTTCTTTAACTTTCATCCGAAAATGAATTAGAACACTTGTTTATCCTAAAAGATCGAAGAAAACGGTTGCTTTCCGTTTTAGACTTATTTTGATAATCTTTTCAAAACGGAACTTCTTAGCCTATTGGTTAGACTATAAACGTTTATTGTAAAAGTTTCCCTTTTCTGTTTAGAACTCGGATCAAGGCCTAATGTTTCGGGGAATATTCATACACTAAACTTTCGAAGACGACATAAACTTTGAGTAATATCGTGGACGGGTTCCAAGACGAATGTCTGACAATTTTACATGCTACTTCACAGAGACATGCACGCATAATATCAACACATCTGTCTCAGCGAATAACATCATACTGACACTGACCCCAACCACTAGTAGATGAAATCGTACACACAAATTTTGTTTCATCGTTCTTTTAAATCAGGAATCTCCCATTTGGGAGACCAACTCTTCGTCACTTGGGCCAGTTCGTCCCCCATTTCATAAACCCACGCAAAGTCTGTTTTGGCCTCATAAAATTACCTAAAGAACTGCAGTTTCTTCATAGATGTCCCTACTGTGCTTTGCCAATCAATCATTTTTTTTTTAATTCAAAAGAATGTGGTTGTACTAAATAGCATAAAAGTGTTAGTTTGCATATTTGCTTATCACCCTCGAAATGCTCTTTTTGAAGGGGGAAAAATCATACATCTTTTCGACACTATATAAAATGTTGAGTATGTTTTTTGTCCAATATCAGCAGCAAGGCTATATATGTGAACTGATCCCAAGGCTACGTCTTAAAATCTGTGTGACGCCACAGAGACAGTTACGGGGTGCCAGAACTCCTGCTTCCGTCGATCACGTGATACTGACACCGTACCAACCAGCAGAGATCGAAATCCGAAATTGTTACCGATCGTGGTTTTCGAACCGGGCAACTACCATTGTTAGACGCACACTCTAGCCCTTGCGCCAGTTTGCCGCTTTCTAGACACTTCTGGGGGGCGCGGTGGCCCTCGGGTAGAACATCGGCTCCCGAAGCAAAAAGGTCTGTGGTTCGAGCTCTCACGATTTCGCTCCCTACTGGTTGGGTCAGTTTAATGTGAATGGCTGATACAGGGGTCATGGTATCCCTCACCTGTCTCGTATGTGGCAGCATATAAAATTGTCAGACGTCAGTCTTTGGGCTCGTCGACAATGGAGGCTTCATAGTGCTGATTTTGGACGTTAAAACAACTCAACACTTTAGACACTTCTACATTATGCAAGGACTGGCCTAGGTCTGTAACTAACAGACGCTGTGTAAACACATACTTTGTACACACATAGTAAAAAGAGAGGGAATGTATCAGGGGTCATGGACTGTATCGCTTGAGAGATATACACACTGGAGATCTGTTACATTATAATGCGTACTTTTCACACTGTTTTAAGGACATAGGCGTTTTAACCTTGATAACTTTAACCTACAGTATACTGCTGGGTGTATTAGGATAGAGCTCGGGCAAGATAATGCAGAATTACCCTTTGTCCACCGCGCCGACTTGCAGTGCTGGTATTGCAACTAAAATCTTTGTCTTCTCCTCCTTCCTTCTTCATCCTTCTTCCTGTTAAACCGTTGCATGGATGACGCGAGGTGTATGGAACCAGCACAGATGTTGCCATTTTAACTGAAGGCACTGTCCTTCTTCCACCAGCTGTTTCAAAACCTAAATCTAGAACTATAAAGCGTATTTTTAATTATTGGGGACAGACTATTTGCCACGACTTGAAAAAATCTGAAATTAAAAAGTGAAACATGGAACTAAGCGAAACAGCTATATTTGTCACTGTATGACTTTAAGGACATAAAGTAGTCTTCATGAAAGACATGACACAAACGCCTAGATCTAGCACATTTATCACTAAGCGGAAGTGCTCTTCTATTGCGGCAGCTGGATGAATAGGCTATTGAAGATGAGTCCGGCAGCCGGATAAATTGGGTTTTAGCTATTGGTCCGGCTGCTGCTCGAATGGTCACTTCCAACGAAAAATGGCATAAACACTCATGTGTCTTTTCTAAGCTAAAAAGAACATATGTGATGAAAATCTATATCATGGTCTTCACTACCTAGAAATATAATAATGATGATGTACATTTGACTAATTACCGGTTTTCGAAATTTATAAATTTTGGGAGAAGATGCGCTTTTTCATAATATGAACACATATCTCTCAACACAGTTGCAGAGCAATGCGCTTACATCCTACTTGACTAAACCACAGAATTACAAACCACATAATGTCGCGACAACCGGTATTCTTTCAAGCCAGTTTTTTTTTTTTCAAACATTTATTTTATTGCGTGTATTTTTCGAGGGAAAATTGAAAGATATCCCTTGGGAAACAAACAAGCATGGGAAATCCTTTCTGTTATGCTTTCAAGCAATATTAATGTAATGGAAAAATAAAATGCATTTTAAATAAAAAGTCTCATCTACACTCTAAAAGCTAAAACAGTTTTTATTTTCATTTAAAAACTGACTTTAAAGAAAGATAACTTGCATTGAACATTATTTACGACAGTTGTTTTACTTCTCCAAGTTAAGGAACGAATAACATAATTCTAATTAAGTTTAATAAAAGTACAATCAAACACCGGCAGAGAGGTGGGAATGATATAGATTCAGAGATAGAGAGAGAGAGTGGGGGAAAGAGAGAGATCTTCTTCGTGCTTCTTCATGTTACGCCGTTGCATGGTTGACGCCTGATGTATGTGGCTAGCACAAATGTTGCTATTTTAACTTAAGGCACTGTCCTTCTTCCACCAGCTGTTTCAAAACCTAAATTCTTTTTTTTCCTTTTTTGGGGACAAGCTATTTGTCCTGACTTGAAAAAAAAAATGAAATTAAAAACTGAAACATGGTACAACCGAAAGAGCTATGTTTGTCATATCAGCGTCTTTAAGGAAATAAAGTATTCCTCAGAAAAGACGTAAAACAAAGTGCCTACATCTAGCAGTTTTATTATGAAGCGGAAGTGCGCTTCCATTCCAAGAGCCGGATGAATACGGTTCTTGCTATTGGTCCAGCAGCCGGATAAAATTAATAGGGTTTTGGCTATTGGTCCGGCAGCCGGGTAAATATGATTTTGGCTATTGGTCCGGTAGCCGGATAAATAGGGTTTTGGCTATTGGTCCGGTAGCCGGAAAAATAGGGTTTTGGCTATTGGTCCGACAGCCGGATAAATAAGGTTTTAGCTATTGGTCCGGCCGCTGATCGAATGGCCACTTCCAACGAAAAATGGCATAACCACTCATGTATCTTAATTGATCTAAAAAAGAATTTGTAATAAAATTCTAAATCATTTCTATATCAATTTTTTACATTTGAGTAATTACCGGTTTTCAAAATTTATAAATTTTGGTGGAAGATGCGCTTTTTCATAATATCAACACATACCTCTCAATACAGTTGCAGAGCAATGCGCTTACATCCTACTTGACTAAACCACAGAATTACAAACCGTGTAATGTCGCGACAACCGGTATTCTTTCAAACCAGTTTTTTTTCAAACATTTATCTTATTGCGTAAGTACTACAAATGTATTTTTCTAGAGAAAATTGAAAGGTATCTTTTAGGAAATAATTAAACATGGAAAATCCTTTCTGCTATGCTCTCAAGCAATATTAATGTAATGGAAAATCCTGTTTAGATTAAAATAGTTTCTTATGCATTTTAAAAGCTATAGAAGGTTTTATTTTCGTTTAAAAACTTTGTTTAAAGAAAGATAACTTGGATATGCATTAATATATTTTCGTAAAACATTATTTGCGACGGTTGTTTTGCTTCTCCAAGTTAATAAAAGTACAACCAAACAATGACAGGGAGATGGGAAGGAGAGAGAGAGAGAGAGAGAGAGAGAGAGAGAGAGAGAGAGAGAGAGAGAGAGAGAGAGAGAGAGAGAGAGAGAGAGAGAGAAAGAAAGAAAGAGAGGCAGACAGAGATAGAGAAAGAGAAAAAATAAGAAGGAAAGAAAAAAGAAAAAGGTAAAGAGAAAAAGAAACAAAGAGACAGGCAGAAAAAGGTAAAAGGAAAGAGAAAAAGAAAGAGAGACAGATGGAAGAGTCTCCCGTTAAAAGACCATGATAGAATCTTTAAAACATCCAAAGAAAGATATCGATTAGACGTTTTAATTATCTTAATTCAATTACGATTTGAATTCCTTGAAAAACGTCTAAAATTTAAAACACTATCAAGTCAATTTTTAAGTCACAGAAAAAGTCATTCACCTCGACAGAAAACAAATAAATTGACGCCAAAGTATGGAAACAGAGACAATGGATTGTAATGTGCACAAAACAAAACATCAATGTAGTGCTGACTTTTGGTTTCCTACATTGGCAATATTGTGTTACATTCCAATGGGTTTGTACCATAATAATCTCAATATTGCGCTGACTGACTTAGACAGAGAGACATATAAATATCGAGGAGTGCAGTGTCTACAGCTACTTTAGGCTTTACCTTCTGATCTCTGTCATATCTCGACTGAGTTTCTGACACAAGACAGTTCCCTTCCACCATGATTAACAGTAAGTGTATTCAACAAGGCTCAACAAAGGGGAACCGTTTTCTGTTTTAAACTGATCTAGTATATATCATTTTATATGTTAAATTACCCTTGTTGGGTTTTTTGGCCTTTAGTTTAAGTGGGTTACCGCTTTATCATAAAGTATTTCTACACATTTTCATTTACCCTTGTGTCGTCTGAATGGATCCCTGAACTTCAGATTTATGTTTATAGTGTTTCAATAGTTCTGATTAAGCGATTCTTCACCAATATGTTTGTGTATTTTTTTTTAATACAAATTGGTTATCTTTTTTGCTTTCCGAACTAAGTAACAGCAAAATCCATCTAAGCATAATTATAATAATGCATAAAAGATAAAACTGCATCGTAAACCTTAACTAAGATATATATTTTGTTTTAAAGATATCCCTAATTAAAACTCTTTATCGTATTCGTTCACAAAGTTTCCAGTACGTTCTTATTTGAGAGGAAAATTTAATTGCAATTGTATCGGCGTATGTCATCTGCCAACTGTGACATAATACTTTCAATTTTATAATGTCAATTCTTATTACAAACGCTGCAAGTAAATTCTGTTTACCTGTTTACATATTATACCTAGGAGCTGAATACGTTTGTCTAGAAAACGTGCTTATCACACAAAATAAATGCAACTGGATAAGATGGTGTTAGTTTAAAAAAAAAACCATACAAAATCCTGTACTTTCTTATTCAACCTTTGAATATATTATAGACAAAAACTTTATTGCCGATATTATTGAATTAACAGTCATGGAATGAAATTCTGATGTTTGATGTCAAGTTCTTTCATAAATAAAAAGACTATAACCGTTTAAATATTTGACATCGCTGTAAGATTTTGAATGTGGAATCATGATGATTGTTTTCTTTTAATTTTAAGTATAAGACCGAAAAAGATAACGTGAAAAGGTTTGGAAAAGTAATTGTAGAAAATCTCTCTATCTCCCCGTGCCCCAGACGCGTCCCTCCTGATCGCCGCCGCAGTGCTGGCTGCCGCCTGCGCCTCCCCCTGCACCGACTCCTGCTTCGGCACCTGCGAACTGTCGGCGTCCGGGTCAAGGACGTTCCTGCCGTTCTTTGCAGCGTTTGTGGAGCCAGGTCGGGACGGGTGCCGCGCTCTGTGTGCAGCGACCTGTAACTGTGTGGACACCTGTGCTGCCGAGTGCGGTACCCAGCTGGCGTCTTGTCGGGAGGCGGAAGGAAACGTCTTTGTCCACTTCCTGTGGTGCCAGGCGGAGTTCACGGCCTGCAATGCCGTGTGTGGTACCCAGTGTGGCATGACCATCACTGCGGGCATCATGGGACGTGCGATTAACACTCTCCTGCCTTCTTCAGCTTAAACAGTACATTTAGTTGGATTCTTCAGAGACAGATGTAGGCCCTATAGTACTCGCCACTTATACAATTGGCAACACTTCTCGTAACTTGGGATGTCTTGCTTGAAAGCAACTAGCTAACTAAGGCAAGTTTTCATCTAGCAGACTTCCGTTCTAGCACAAAAATAATTTTACTTTTTTATTGAGATACTGGAAAACTGCTGTGGTTTATGATGGCAACCCTCCTCCTATCTTTTAATACATTTTTAAATATTCTGGTTCAATTATATTTCTCTCTCTTTTTCTCTAATTTTTTTTTTATAAAACAGCCTTAACAAAAATGTGTTTTTGAAATGCAAATTGTTTCAACGTGTATTTCATTTTAGAATGAGTTTCCTAAAATAAAGTAATACATTGTCGTATCAATTTTGTTTCTTGTTATATTAAATATTTATTTGAATTGTCTGGAGTATGGACTATTTAAAATGAAAAAAGAGTGCTCCATTTCCTTTTTTTTTTAAAGATAGAAAAAAAAAATATAATTTTTTTAAGGCGTTAATAATTTCACTTTTTGCCATATAGAAGAACAAAAGGGGTAGTCGAAATTTAAAATCCACATATGCCACAATATTATTGGTTGAATGAAGATTAGTATAGTTTTTAAAGATTTAAATGGTTAAACTTTAATCTAACGAAATTTGGTTTCAATCAATACACTAACACAAAAGAGGATATTGTCTATTTGACAAAAATCATTGAAATTAGGAAGTTCGAAACTGTTCATGATAGACTACCTACTTTGAAGAACTAATTTATTTATCACATGCACTGAACTTATACCACAAATTAATAACCCATATTGAGTATTAACTAGCAATCATGCATCCTTTTGGTTTTTGTATAACCTTTATCGGTAACAACCTTTTTGCACATGGAAAGCTTATCTTACTTGCGCCTCAATTTTGCTGTTCATTATTCGCCTAAGTTTATATTTAAATAACACTTACACCAATGAAGTAATGACAATGACTATATACTGCAGAAAACGTAAAATTACAAATACATGTAGAAGAGATGAAAGAAACCACTAAAATGGTTCTGATGGAAAATCGATGATGTATGTCAACATCGATTTGACTTTCCTACCAGTCTGATCAATTAAAATATAGACATTTTTGTTCTCAACGCTTAGATATAATGCCTAACAAATTACTCTAACATTTATTTTATCAAACAAAGTCATTGAAATACGAAGAAAAACCCTACAAAATAAGACAAAGAAGAGCCGAGGGTGGGGGGCGGGGGGGGGGGGGGGGTACACTAAATGAAATCTCGTTTGACTAAGGCGCCAAGTATTTAGCGAGACCGCCATTTACTTTTGTTTTGTTGGTCTATAGCCTCAATGATGTAGCTAGTCAGAATATATCGAGGAAGGAATTGTAAAACCAAACCTTCAAATTATATATGGTAAATACTGACTAGATACAATTTATTAAAATTGAGGTAAGGTCAGGAAACCTGCAGGACAAGCAAAAATCAAGAAAGATTGAAATTTTTTCCTGAAAACAACGAAAAAACACGCATAGATCTAACTTTGCTTCCGTTTCTCTAGGGACATCAATGGCATAAAGTAAAGTCAAATACATTTAAATTTAGATCAAGCATATATTTGGGTTCCATTTTACGTATCTTTCAATTTTTTTGTCAAGTGGGTAGAAACAAAGTATTTCGTATTTTTGGTCATGTCGAAAGAAACGTGATATTTAAAAAATGATGGGTTACAGGGGCAATAACTGCTTCTTGGTTGATTTTGTTATGAAAAGTAGACAATATCATGGGGGTTTTTAATACTGAGTACAAGTTTTATCCTTGAAATGCTCTACCAAATTGATTTACACCGGTTTAATATAGTTGTAGTGCATGAAACTTACCAACTGTGTTATATAAAAGATGTGAGTGACATAGCTATATATTATGATAATGTAATGTATTTATATAAGATACGGTTTTTAATCTTCTTAATGATAAATAGTTCAATAATGTCTTTATTTCATGTTGAATCATTCAGATTTTGTAATAAAACTTGGAGACTTCTAAACAAGAAACATCTTTTGTCTATTTTTAATAATGATGAGATAACTGTAGGTATGGTGGGTAAATTTTTATCGAAGATTTGAAGCTATGCAAACTCTGCACTTGTTGTCAATTGATTCTAATGTAAATAAAGTTTTTTGTTTGAGAACTTTGTAAAAAAAATAAAAACAAGGGCAAATCAGTGGCTCTTGTGTTAGTAAACTCCCTTGAAAAGTAAGGGTCAAAAACTCTTTGCAGACAACTTTTTTCTAACTAAAATCACCCTTTCTCAAAGAGCCTCTATATACCTTTATTTTCTCTCTCACAATCATTCATTCATTCTTTGTAGTAGTACCATTATTTCATCTTGATAAAGTACAGATTTTGTCAACGGGTCCCAAGACAAACGTCTGACAATTTTACGTGATGCCGCACTGCGACAAAGCGTGGATATCAGATTTACTCTGGGTAGGCGCTTCTTAATACTGTAAAGCCCTTCGGGAATGATTGAATCTTCAACGGGATCAAGACAAAGGTTCAACTTTATTTTCGATAAATCTGCACCATCATAGTGGGGTTTTTATGTGTATGTATTTGTTGTGTGTGTGTTTTTTTGTTTCGTGTTTTGTGGTGGGTGGGTGGGGGGGGGGGGGTATTTGTTGACTACATAATTTTTCAGTGTTTATTCAGAGCGATGACCTATTGTTAATTTTAGTTAGTGTAACAATCGCCCTTAAACAATTAAGACCTGCGCTTATGTGGGAGGCATGAAAACTTTGAACATCCTGTCCAGGACTCCGGCAGACGTGGTCAGGGTACACTGGCGGCGAACTCGAAATTGGATGACCTCTTTCTCTCAAAAAAGGTAAACAAAATCACATGATGGTTGTATTTTAATAATCTGCTGATTGGGCTAAAGCATATACTCATTTCATGTATTTCATTTTGCACTAGCCGACTTACAAGCATCACGTGACTTTGGTGAGAAAGAGGCCAGCCCCTTTGCCACTCGAGGAGTGTATTGCTACACCTCCACATTTTATCCTGTCAATCCATGTTGTCTTATACCTTTGGTCAAGTTTTGTAATAGAGCAGTGAAGGATTACAATTATATGGCCCCCATGGTTCACACAATTACGGGTGACGGCGCACACGGCACGACAAACGTCCAGGTTGATCTAAATTAGGACTGACATTTAAACCTTTTTAAATCGTTTTTCTGTTCGTTATGTGTGTGTGTGTGTGTGTGTGTGTGTGTGTGTGCTTATTTTGGGGGGCTGTTTTGTCGATGTTTTTGTTGTTTTGTTTTGTTTTGTTTTGTTTTGTGGGGTGTATGAAATATTAGTTTGCAACAAGTCACATTGTTTCAAAGCAATGGTAAAAAGATCACTGCATTATTTTTCACTGTTTATTCAGGCAATATCAACTAAAGTAATGTACCACTGATAAATTCAGGTAATGGATTTCTTTTTGGTTGTTGTTTTTTTATTGTTGCTGTTTTTTTATGAAACAATGGCAACGAGGCACATATACAAGGAAAATGAAACAAAAAAAATAGACCGATCACGTTTTTCAGTGTTTATTCATCCAAAATTGATGAACCATTTTTAAATTTGAATCAGTGTAACAATCTCACTTAAACAATAATCATTAAGACCTGTGCTTATTCGGAAGGCACGAGAACTTTGAAGACCCTGTCCAGGACTCCAGCGGATGTGGTCAGGGTACACTGGGTGGAGCAGATCATTCCGCAGGCGGCGAACTCGAAATTGCAGGCGAAGACCTGGAAGTAGCCGGCGTCGGGCAGGTTGCGGCAGTCGGTGAGCTGGGTGGCGCACATCCCCTGGCAGGTGTCCACACAGTTACAGGTGGCGGCGCACACCGCGCGACAAGCGTCCAGGTTCACCTGCTGGAACGGCTCGAACAGCGGCGCGACTAGCATGGACGTGTCTGACGACACGGCGCAGGTCCCGAAGCAGACGTCAGTGCATGGGCTGGCCTGGGAGGCTGCCAGTAGGGCTGCGGCGACGAGGAGTGAGAGAGCTGGGTAGGGTGGAGAAAGGAAGAGATAGGGGAGGAAGGGAGAGAGTGGGGATTAAGGAAAGAGGGAGATGTGGTGAGAGACATTGAGAGAGATAGGGAGAGGGAAGAGAAAGGTGCAGAGGGTATAGAGTGATCAAGGGAATGGTTAGTTTTCACTGATTTTAAATTGATTGTCGTTTTTGCGTTCTTCTGTTAAACTTTAAAATATAAGATACGAACATTTATTTTTTTAAACTCGGAGAGTATAGATCCTGGACCCTGGAAAGAGATGTTGATTTCTAAATGAAAGCCATATAGTAAATTTTGGCAAAGCAAAGGAAATAGGTTTGTTGATAACAAAATACACATTCTTAAAGAAAAAACTATGCAAATTCTACCATGTCTTTCTATGATTTCTTTAAATGTTTCATCAGAAATAGTCATGCTTTGAAAAGAGACTCCACATTTATCTAGGCCTAAATAGTGATTTACCTGCAAGAAAAGGTTGACAAATTTGACATTGTGAAAACAGCTAAAGGCGCATCAACGAGTTATCTAAACTTGCACATTTCATATAAGCTTGACATCAATAAATACTGCACATTAAGAATTTAAGGGCTGTAAAAAAAAGGGTGGGGTCTGGGGGACTTACAAACTTAACACAGAGTGTGATACTTTACTTTGACATCAAAGACAAAGGGAGAGAGCGATATATAGAGAGAGATAGAATTGATTGACAAACATATCAAAGGTAATCAAAGTTGCTAGGGTCGACTTTTTCAGTTCGCGTTAACTACTAGTGTTATCCTTTGCGATTATGCCTTGTTGTGCTCGCATTATTTCTCCTCCTCCTACCTACTCCTGTGATTATCATCATGGCGCCTTAAATAGGCCTGGAAGAGAGACACTTTTCATTTCTCACATACAAAATGTGACTAATTCAGTTCGAACAGCTACGAACGGTTTTTAGTATTAAATATTTAATCATCTATATAAAACATGTTTTGTTTCGTCGATAAAGGTTAACTTACGATAGCCATTTTTTTTTAATTTACGTAGATTTAAAGGAAATAAAATTGGGCTACACTTTGTAGGTAAGAAACTAGAGTTTCCATGTTCATGTGCTTACTATTTTGTCTGGCCAACTGAGCAGTTTAGTCTGTGAAAATGCTCTGAGAGCTGATAGTAAAGCGCATTTCTTTAATTTAATTCTTTTTTTTTTTGGTCCTACTTTATGCATACAATAATATTTTTTCTAAAACCCCTTTAAAAACACTGCTCAAAAGTTTACATCTACGCGCGGGGCTTTTTTCGGTGCAACAAGTTAACGCACATTAGTTATGGAATTTTTTTTAAAGGTCAAATTTTAATGCACATACTGCCCCGTTTCGTTAGAATGCTTTGTTGTAAAAGCAGAAAAAAACCAACGCTTCTTTAAGAAACTCAATGGTTTGTAAATACAACTAAGAGCATATGGGTCAACTGTCCATGACTTGTGAGAAGTGTCCGTAACGAAAGATTACACATAGTAATCAATTGCAGAACCGATAAAGCAAAAGAAAATCTTACAATGATGTCCTATAAACGTTTTTCACAGCATAAGAGAGTTGGCGTATTTCTTTACAAAAAATGTTTAATTCTTAAAGATATAGATTCTAAAGATACATCATTAATTTTTTTAGTTTGATCACACTTCAAATTTATCTAAATACTTCATCTTTGTATATCCTACAATGCCAGCGAATTTCGGGGGTTTCTAATTTGTAATAAAATACAAATAAGGCGCTTTACATACGGTGAAACGCCAATTTGCCTCACTATTTCGGTAGCAAACTGGACACTCTTTGGTCATATCTTAAAGCGGGATAGTTGGTGTGCCAACATGGCGATGGTGAAATATTTCGATAAACAGATCACTAAAAAAAGAGGGAAATCAAAATCATTATCGGCAAGACAGCAAAAGACTAAACAACGTTCTTTAAGTTTGGCCACACTAAGTATACACAAGAAGGGATCTTGGACGTCTCCGCACATTTGTCCAGAACAGAGAACCGTAGAAACACATCGCTAAAGCAATTTACAGATCATCTTAGTCGGAGGATTTTGTCTATATCTCAGGGGATCTTAAGTAAAGTAAATAAGTTATACAAAATCTAAGGCGGTGTTTAGGTAATTACATTGGTTTTAAAAATACATTTCACTGTTAACAATGAATTCTTCTATCTTTTTTGTTGAATGGTATAAGCTTCATTTAGAAAGAAACATTGAACTTACAGGTCTTCATGATGAGCTGCCGTCGGTTGCGAAACAATGCCTGGAGGATGTGTAGACAATTATATTAGGTCTATCTGAGTTTGCTTGCAGTCAGACCAGACACAGAAAGTAGATCTTTCTTAAAACGCTATCAAATTTCATTGAATCGTATTCTGTCATAACAAACTGGAATTTACCAGCATATCGCGAGGAATGTATCTCATTATTCTGTCTATACAGAATGATGACCTTGTCTGTTTTGTTTTTTATACTATGAATTATAAAATGATAGTTTAGTCCTCTAGAGTGCTTCTGCACGAAGAAAATTATAATTATATTAATTTGATACGATGTTTTAATATTCGGTCTGTTTAGATAACAGGTGTGGAGGAATCTCCTTCTGTACTAACCTCCATCATGTTAGACACATGAATGCAATGGTAAGTGAATTGCTTTTCCCTTGTTTGAATCAACTCGATTACCGATGCAAGGTTTTCGAAATTGTTCAAATAAAAATGGGTTTAGGTATTTTAAGAGAACGGTCGGTCTCAATCACAAACATAATTTATTATGTGGTTGAAATAAAGTATTTTAATGGGGGGAAAATCAAGATTTTCCGTGTCAGGAGAAGCATCGTGATCATTTTGGAATTTTGTTTGGGGATACAATATAGATTAGAGTAACACTCTTGATACATTTACCATAAATATATGTTCCAATGGCAATTATAGGTGTAGTAAATCAAAAAGATATTTTTCAATTGAAATTCAGAAACAACTTATAGTTCACTGCAACACCTAAGTAATTAAAGTGTCATGTCCCTCTAAAAAAGCTTAAAACTAACAGACCAAAGCAAAATTAAGACGGATGACATGGATAGAAGCGAACACGTACCTTCTGCTCGTAACTCATTCGCCTTGCCAGGGCGGAGACCAGAGTTCTTGCAGCTCTTGTCAGAGGGCTGTACACACAGAGGGTTAGCGGTTTGGGTTCCTACTTGTGTTTCAGTCCCACACAACCTCAACACTGGGTATTACCTCCTATTTGAATTTACTCATTTTTAACCCTAGGTTTTATCTCCCATGTTAAAATCTCTCATTGATTGTCCAAAATGGGTGCAAACTCCCATGTAGGTTCCGATTATCTCACCCCTTCAGGTCTAAGTCCCAATACAAATGGGCCGCTCCTGCACTCCAATGTTTTTCCCTAATGTATGCTTAGAATTGTCCTTTGTATTCTCTCCTTCACCAAGAGCATGTTTTATCCTCTCTTATACCAACAGTAATATTCAGTGACAATTAAGTTTATTTCCCTCTCCGGCATCTTATTCATAAGGCTGTGGGTTCCGCAGCCCGTATTTCAGACTCTGTCTATTGATCACACATTGTAAAAAGTCGTTTACCCACTATTTCATAAACGTGTCTCCACCCTTCACCAATGGCCAACACCTACTTTGTTCACCTCATTTATATATTTATGCTAAAGTGATGAAAAGGGGTAAGCTTAAAATTACGCAATGTTCTTAAGTGTATATTTAAAGTGTATATTTGTATAATTAAACTGTTTTACAGTTGTGAGGCTTTCCACAACTATTGTGGTCGAAGGGAAGAGAGCGGCGAGAAGTTTAGTTAAGTTGTTTTATGTTTTAACGTCCAACGTCGGCACAATAATTATAGGCTATGATATGGACGGGTCCCAAGATTAGCGTCTGATATTTTTTGTACTGCCAAACACAAGAAAGGGCGGGGACACCTGGACTCCTGTATCAGTCGTTCAATAGAAGACAGTTAAAGAAAATTCTGGCCACAATAGAATAGATTACATGAAAATATCAATGGCACTATCAGAGCGGCGCGATTACGCAAAACACCAGATGAACATGAAGTGATAGGTCACAATCCCCATTCATGCTTTCTCTTCCGTGATACATAGTTCAATTTAGTTTCGTTTAAGCCTCACGATTCCCCGTGGAACATAGGGCCACAGCAAATCCCCTCAAACGAACTCGGTTTTGGCTAGTCCTCTTCAGCTCGACCATGTACTACCAGAGGCTTTTATCTCAGCACTGGTGTTTCGCCACCAAGTCTGCTTCCGGCGTCCGACCTTGCGTGTACCTTGGGGGTTCCACTCCAGGGTTTGCCTGTGATGTTGGACACTGGTTTTCGAAGTGTGTGACCTATCCAGTCGCAATGCGTTTTCTGATCTCTGTCTCGACGGATATTTGCTTCGTTCTGTCCCAAAGTTCTTTGTGCATGATAACTTCAGGCCACCTAACTTTGAGGATGTTTCTGGGACAACTGTTGGTGAATGATTGCAGTATATGGCTGTTTGTCTTGGTAACGCATCATGTTTCTGAGCCATAGAGTAAGACCGACCGAATCTCTCTTAAGCATGCTCATCTATAGGTTCCAAATCCCATATTACAGTCTCTCTCTGTCTCTCTCTCCCTCTCTCGCGCTCTCCATCTATCTACCTATCTATCTATCTATCTATCT
>RQTK01000168.1:17785-39898 GCA_003991915.1 Elysia chlorotica
TAAACCAAGCGTGGGTCGACAGTATCATAAGACAAAGTTGTCGATCCTGGTATATCTTGCCCAAGCAACACAGATGCCAGCCGAAGCATGTGATGCCAGGATCAAAGGTCACCGGTCAGCGGGGATGGCTCTTCGCACATAGCATGTATGAGTTGGTATATTTTCAGCTTTACCCTTTTTACAATCTTGAGACCCTAAGAACACAAAAAGGATGGTAAGGGAAGCAAGGAATCGATAGTAAGGATGATTTTGATGATAATAAATGAGATAAATTGTACTTTTGCCGTAAAAATCCTGCCTTCAAGTAAAATATGTCTTGAGTGGTGGATCGGACTTTGCCATTGTTCATACCGGTTCTTGTGTAGCAGCACGAAAAATTGTCATACGTTTGTTATGTGTTCTGTTCACAATATAGCCTTGCAGTAAAAAAAACAAACAAAAAACCCACTGTCATTAACGTCGCGATAGCTTACAAATCGTCGTAAGCTGAGAGATCATTTGGTTATATACGCTTATGTCGTAACCCTTGTTAGACCAGGGCCATATTATTGCCGCTGGTGACGGAACAGGTGCTTTCGTACGAACCTTTTTTTTATTTATTGGCGCAGCCAGACCAAGGCTGGCAGACATATCCTCTGGTGCCCCACCACTAACCAGCTTCAGTGCATGATCTATTTTTCTGACGCTTTGGTCTGGCAGGAGCAACGTCAAACCGATGTTAATATCTTCATTTAGGAAAGTTGTGTCAACACGTAAGTAGTAGTACAAGAAATTATTTAATTTGTGTTTAGAGTATTGGTCACTATCGTATTATACAAAATGATGGTAGGAGCATCGTCGTTCGATGTGAATATCTGCAATAAGGAAAGCTTTGCCTACACGTAAGTGCAAGAAATGGTTTAACTTGTAATTAGTCTATTGGTCACTATCGTATTATACAAAATGTATTGATTTGGAAATCCTGTTTAAGTAGTGCTTTATTCAAGATTTTATCTCGATCTTCTCGAGGCCTAGGCTAGATCTAGGCCAGATCGGTTAACTTTTACTGTCTTTGGGCTATGGTTGCGCACACATTTCCAGCATCGCCCCCAGCTGAACAATTTCACCACACCAACGCTGGCACGATGGCTGGCGCTCCAACAGCCCCAGTTCAGCCACAGCCCCACCCCAGTCACCAGCGGCAGTCTGGATCTGGCCTTATTAGCGGGGGTCGCGGTGGTCCAGGGGTAGAACATCGGCTTCCGACGCAAAAGGTCCCGAGTTCGAATCTTGTCTGTTGCGTTCCCTATACGTTGGGTCGGTGTCAGTATAATGTGACCAGCTGAGACAAGAGTCATGGTATCCCTGCCCTGTCTAGTGTGTGGCAGCACATAAAATTGTCAGACGTCCGTCTTGGGACCCGTCCACAATATATCCTACATAGTGCTGCTGTTGGACGTTAAACCAACCCAACCAACCAACCAACCAACCTGGCCTTATTTGCATATGATTCATAATATTGTAAGCCACAACGCAACGTTGTACTAACGACTTACTTACTCACACACCTACACTTATACTAGTTTTATTGTTGTCGACGTTTTGGGATCGTTTTCTACAAAAGTCCTGGTATTCCGACTGCAAGCAGAGCCGGCGCATAAAATTGTCAGACCCGTTAACAGATGAAGATTAATAAAAAAAAAAAAACAATATGTCAAATCAAACTTCACCAACGGCACAGTAGCTATGGGATAGAACACCGGATCCCGACACAGGAGGTCAGTAGTTCGAGTCCAACTGGTGTGGTACGTGTGGCCGACCAAGTCTGGGTAATACCACCATGGGTTTCCATCGCAAAGGGCTTTTCATAAGACATAGGGCATGTAAAACTTGAAGAAGCTTCGCACACTCCGAGCAAAGATTAAAATTTACTGCCATGTTCTACATACTGGTTGAGTCGGTGTCTTTATAAGTCCTGGTATCACAGATCTGTCTTTGTAAGACAGCATTTATCTTGTAAGACATTAGCTTCAGGGTCTGTCCACTAGATATTTAATCATTTTACGAACGTTTGGATGCAAACAGACTGATTAAACGAAAAGTTACCATGTCGCCACATTTTTTCGAAAAAGAAATCAAGATCTCATTTTTATTTAAATTTTATATTTACAATTCTGTAATGCAGACAATTTATAACAATTTCGGGCTAGCTCAACTGATATATCAGGGCGATAATATTAATTCGATTTCGGTAACAGTAAAACGGACCTAATATTTATGACTTCTAGATTATTAACTAGACGATAAATTAAAATTTAACATTTTTAATGTGTCAAATTTGAACTAACAATAAAATATATAAGACACCGTGCATGCAAAAAACAAAACGGTTTACTGTTTCACAATAAAAAATGTTAACACACACCGGCACCGAGAAAATTGTAATTTATTCCAATTTGCTTTTATGATATTTGTAATATATGTCTTAATTATGAGATTGTTATTTCATTAGTTGTTAAAATCATTTACTTTGATAGCCATAGTATTACACAAATGTTGAACTGTTAATTGTTGTTGATATTGTTGTTGTTTCTGTTGTTGTTGTTGTTGTTGTTGTTGTTGTTGTTGTTGTTGTTGTTGTTGTTGTGGTTGTGGTGGTGGTGGTGGTGTTTCTGTTGTTCGTTACCTTTCTTTCGTTAAAGCAACATAAAAGTTACATTGTTCGTAGCTTTATATATATATTTTTTTTTTAATTTTGTCAAACTACAAAACAACAAGGTGTAGGGGTAATAGCTTGTATGTACTTTAATGGAGTTTGGACAATTTTTGTCAAGCTTTGACATCGCAGATCGACAATAAAAATAAAAAAGAGACTTTAGACATGCTGTTCATAGGTGTGTCTTTAATATATCTGATAAAATTGTAGTCTTTACGCTTACGCTCGCTATAAGAGGCGTTCATCTCCACCAACGAGCGTTTTCATTAAAAAAAAATCATCATGCCAAACGTTTTCTTTCTCTCATTGCTTTTCCCGTATTTTTTGTTTCCGTGTCATCGACCTTTTTGTATGAATTTGTTCTGATTAAATGCTCTCGATTTTTTCCTCTTTAGATTAAAGTACTAATTTTACCTCAATCTAACCTGTTACCATTCATCTGCCCACCCTCAAAAACTGTTATGTATCTTGATCATTCCTGATTAACCCAACGGAATTACATCGCGTACATGTAATCGGTAAGTTTAAACATTTTAACAGGAAAGCCTATAACAAAAAATATTAATTTTCCAAATAATTATGTTAAAATAAAAGTATTCTATCTTGGTTAATTCAAAAGACATGCATTTTAGAATAACCCTTAAAATATTGAGATTTCATGAGCATTGCTGGCAAAATCACTACCACTCCGTTGAGTTAAGAGGGTTCGAACCTTCAAGCAAACTTCTGACGCCCATCTTATTCTGAGTCGTTAGCTGTAACAGCCTCCCTGGTTAGGCCAGATCGGTTTTCCCCGGCGTCAGAGGTTTTCTCCTCCGCAGATCCCGCGCCTGTAGCGGACTCCTGTTTCTGTGCATCCGACGGATGGTACTGCTTGAACTGCTCGATCATCCCGTAGACAAACTGCTTGAGACTGCTCATGACCCTGTCCCTGGCGTTGGTGACCTTGATTCCGGCCAAGGTCACGGCAGACGCGCACTGGTCGTCACACGGCCCCCCGCACTGGGTGAACTGGGTCTGGCAGGTGACGAGCCCGGAGATGCTACCGGCCTGGTAGCGGCAATCGCGGAGCTCCGCCAGGCACTTGATGACGCAGTTGTCCAGACAGTCACACACTGGGTCGCAAACCTGGGTAGGAAAGATACAAGGATGCATTGAATGACTGCTTCGTTTTGGTCCAGCACATTAATTTGATCTAACATAAATTTATTTTTGTCTCAGCCGAGAGAGTTAGTTGGTTAAAGCGTGCCACGTTTTCTTTCTTGTCCTTTTGGGGTGGGGGTGCTGACAAAAAAAAATCAAAGAAATCTCTATGAGAACAAAACTCATTTTATAATATCGATTAAAACCCCCACACTCTAGAATTTAATTTGTTCCAGAACTTGCCTTGTGTCAGTATAATGTGCCCGGTTTAGAAACAAATTCAGGTATTGTCGTTGTCATGGTATCCCCCGCTTGTCTTTGAATGCAATCAAATAAAATTGTCAAAAGTTATTCTTGAAGTCCAAGATATCGATGATGGAACTTTAGAGTTGAGTTGAGTTAAGCTGAGTTGAAATTACATCCCACGTCAGCACTATATAGCCTATATTGCGGACATGCCCCATGACTGACGTCTAAAAATGTTAAGTGCTGTCACTCACAAGACAGAAAAGGGAGATCTGGACTCCTGTCTCATTTTACTGACACCAAACCAACCCAGCCTATGTACCAGTAGCGGAACGAAATCGCACGAAAAGACTTTTGACCAATCGTAGGACTGTTTCGAACATAATTTTTAGAGACTAAGACACCCAAACCTGCCTCGTTGCACTCGTGTGCGCTCTCCGCAATCTGCTCTGGAGTCATGTCCATCCAGCGGTTGTAGATGTCCTCGCCCGTGTCGCACGAGTTGTGGCAGATGTCGGAGCACACGGAGGCCTGGCAGGCGCCCAACATGGCGGCCAGTCCAAGGGAGAGAAGCAGGGCTAGTGGGGAGAGAATATAAATGGGTCGGGGTTATAGACAGTAGAGGTTAACCAAGTTAGCCAGGACAGGAAACGAAGCGGGGAAATTCGGCTAGGGGTCACGTGACATCAAAGTGCGGTAACACAGGGTTGGCTCTCTCTGCGCGAAATATTAACGCGACTCTTTCCATTGTTATTAGAACATATTTTTAAATTCCCAGCAAAACCAAGTCCGATCAGTGTTAAAATCCTAGCTGAGCTCAATGTTTACCGCGCTTCGCGTTGACGCTGTGACCCAATGCTAAGTCTACGGGATGACGTCACAGTTTTCCTTGCCTTGCCCGGCGTTTCAGAGAAGGAGGTCTAGAGAATGTATGAGGGGTTTCATGTAGGTCTGGTGAATAAAAGTGGTTGCTTCCTTCTTTAAACCTTGGTTAAAAAAAATTTAAGTTAGTCATCCACCTTATATTTTTTAAGTATGAAATAGAGTGAGCACACGCTACGCTAGCTCCCCGTATCAATAGCACTGTGAGCTCTCGTCGTTGAAGGTCTCATGAAATTCGTAAATCTATAGTTTTCGAAAACGAGAGCATATACGGCGAATATCTTTCTCTCTATCTATCTATCTCTCCCTCTCTCTCTCTAGATTTCTCTCTCTCTCTCGCTAGATCTCTCTCTTTCTATCTCTCTGTCAATCTCTCTATCTGTTTCCCTGTCTATGTCTCTCTGGTTCTCTCTATGTCTCTGTCTCTTTCTCTCTTTATTCCTCTGTCTATGTCTCTCTGTCTCTCTCTCTTTATTTATTTCTTATTCTTCCTCCCTGTCTCTCTCTTCCTCCCTCTTTCTCTCTCTCTATCTCTCTCTTTCTCTCTCTTTTTATCTCTCTATCAATCTACCTATCTGACTCTCTCTGGCTCTGTCTATGTTTCTCTGTCTCTCTCTCTCTCTTTATTTCTCTCCCTCCGTGTCTCTCTCTTCCTCCTTCTTTCCCTCTCTCCCCATGTTTCTCTCCCCCCACCTCTCTCATTCTCTCTCTCTCTCTCTCTCTCTCCCCTCCCCCCCTCCTCCCTCTGTACCAATATGTACTCTATGTGTGTGAGTGTGTGTGTGTGTGTGTGTGTGTGTGTGTGTGTCCTCATGACTTTGGTTTGTCATAGGTTGAATTCAAGTGACATGCCCTTGCGACCCGTGTGTTTTTACATTTTTATCCGTAACTCATATTATCTTACCTCACACCTCTTTTGGAAATTATAATAAACTATGACTTTTAGTTCTCATTAACCTTGACAACATTGTGGATGCATTATGCGGTTGGTGTGCATTATTCGTTATGAGATAGTATTAAAAAAAACTATAACCACAGCTCTAGTAAATCAGTACGGAACACAACCATAAGTTTGAAACTCAAGCCGCTGTGAAAAATATCAATCTCTGGAAAAATCTAGGTAAGCACTGACACCCCATGAACAATACAGGCATGACTTTCAAACAGGTGTAACCTTTGGACACACAGCCTGGAAAAAAAAACTCTCTTGCTTAAATTATATTCATTTGTTTGTAGACGGAAGAAGTATCCATTTACGTTAGATTTAAGCTTTTGAGTAGACCAATTGAAACTGTTTAGTGACTTTTAAATTGCTTCCAAAATGCGCAGTGCATTTCAAAAATTAAATGTGTTTTCAAGACTGCCAGATTGAACTTAAAAAAAAGTACGCCTCCATTTTTCGTCAGGTTAAGTCCTAAACAAAACTATTAATTGCATCAATATGTTTAATCCCATTTTTATGAAGCATCAATACTGTTTTCCTTTTTTAATAATGAAATGATTTCTAATCTTCCTAACATTGGTCGAATTCGGATTGGTACAGTGGTAACATATTTTAAAAATTCAGCTTACCCAAAAGCTATTTGCCATACTGAAATCTTAACCCTATAAATTTCTTGCTCTAAATCACAGACTGATGACTTTGTTCTTCTGAACCCTATGTATTATTATTTTTAAATTATATTAAAACCTAGGTAAAGTACTTAAGTTGAAGAAAATAAAACTTTCTCCAGGTTTAATGTTTTCTAAGTTAAAGAAAGCGATGGGGCCGAAGAGAGGGGTGCCTTGGACTTGAACGGTCACATTATACTGACACCGACCAAACCAGAAGGGAAAAACTCGAACCACAAACCTCCTTCGGCGACAACCAATGTTCTAACCGCAAGCAGTGAAGTACTATGCTCATTAAAGCCTTTTACAACAAACAACGCATTCAGTGTATGGTAACTAAGTTGTTGTCCACGATATCCTACTATCTAAATAAACTAAAATGTTTTTTGTTGCTTTGTTTTTTTTTGTTGTTGTTTTTTTGCCATTTTAAAATGTAATACGTTTGAACAATACACCACAGTTGACATATATTACTATAATACATGGTTCACGCCATTCATTAGCATCAAAAACATGTTATACGTTATAAAAAAAAAAAACTACACTTAAAATAAGTTTAAAATATCTATGTTAGCCATAAGATATTCAAGGCTAACCGTGTATTAGGAAGGAGAAGTTCAAAATTTAAAAAAAAATAATCATTTACATTTTAGAAGATAAAATACCACTTTTATACCCATAAGTTATAAGTCACCAAACTCTTCATGATTATCTTTAGAGATTTAATAAATTACATAATAATAGAAACATTGGCTTCAGTATTAAAATCGTGAAATGACATACAAACACACCAATCTCATGTAGATATTAATAACACTAATAATAATAAGATGATGATGAGGATGATGATGATAATAGGCCCTTCATAATAAACTGTCCCTCAATGTGGGAACATTTGTCGTTATTTACTTAAGAACTTACCTTTCATGGTGAGGTGATGTGTCTTTTTCAATCGGTCTTGAATCACTGATGTACTTGATATGCTGCAATGAGTCCCTACAGCGGGTCATATATACCCAAACTGTATCTGTTGTCACTTATGATAATGTGAACCCTGAACCACACTGGCTTATACGATTTTTTTACTGTTATCTTAAGTTATCTCCCTTATAAAGATTATATAATTATAGTTTAAGTTTGAAAGACTTATTTTAAGACATAATAATCTATTCCATCAGCCTATACGGTAAGTCTCATCATATTATTATCCATGTAAGTAAAAAAAATTACCAACTTACAGACTATGAGGGGAGACTAAATAAATTTTAAAAATATAGATGCCATGAATTGTGGAAAAATGGCAATCAGTGTAACCTTTACGCGACATATCGGAGCCTGTGAAAAAATATTATCTGTTTTCCGTTTTAATCTGCCTTACGACATGGTGTGTATTAAAAATAGACTATGTTTAAAAAAAAGTAATAATAATAAGGTAATCATTTCAAGTTGTCTGTAAAATGGGACTTCTGCACGATCTATAATGTGTTAAATTTTAAATACATGAAAAGTAATTTGGGGCTTAATCTTTTCTGATTTCTTATGTCACCTATATTTGTTGCCACCCACCCACCCCCACCACTCTGCCATAGCACTGGGATAGAACATCGGCTTCCGACAAAGGAGGTTCGAGCCCGCGCGGTTTCGCCTCCTTCTGGTTGGGTCGGTGTCAATTTAATGTGACCAGCTGAGACAGGAGTCCTCGTATCCCCGCCCTGTCTCGTGTGTGGCAACAAATAAAAGTGTCAGGCGTCAGTTTTAAGGCATTCCCACAGTATAGCCTACATAGAGCTGATGTAGACGTTAAATCAATAACTCTCAACTCTATATGTCTCTCTTTTTCTCTCTCTCCATCTATAACTCTCTTTCTCTCTAAATACATTTCTATCCCTCTATTTCCTTCTCTTTCTCTTCCTTTCTCTCTCTCTCACTTTCTCTCTACATCTCTCTCTCTCACTCTCTTTCTTTCTCTCTACATCTCTCTCTCTCACTCTCTCTCTCTCTCTCTCTCTCTCTCTCTCTCTCTCTCTCTTCTCTGTTTCTCTGTTTCTCTATTTTCCTCCCTCTATTTCATTTTCCTTTTGTCTTTTTGACATTCAATCACATGCTGCCTCTGATTGTCCCTCTTTCCCCTGACCCTTTCTCTGGTTTCTCTATCAATAAACCATCCATCTTTCGAATGTCAACAATGCTAATTTCTCTGATTGGCTCATCAACACCACGTGACGGCCCACGTCACCTAAATGTGCGTTAATTCTATGACGTGTGTGCCCCAACATGGCGCCCAGCCGACAAGCCAAGGGACGTCACTCGAAGCCACCGAATGTTCATTAGCTCCCCTCGTTCGTCTTTGACCCTGCACAAGAGTGGACAGCCGTCGGTCTGCCTTTTCAGTTGCTAGCCCTTCTGACCGTTCTAGCATTATTTCTCCATTTTTTACAGCTCTAACAATTGCTTGATTTAAAAAAAATTGTTTTCCCTTTTTTTCGTTTATTAGCATTGGTTCGGGAAGCGATAACAACTTCTATATATTATAAATTTCGGTGTATTCCTTTTCTGTCTCTGTCTGTTTCTCTCTATCTCTCTATCTCAATTTCTTTCCATCTCTCTCCCTCTCTCTCTCTCTCTCTCTCTCTCTCTCTCTCTCTCTCTCTCTCTCTCTCTCTCTCTCTCTCTCTCTCTCTCTCTCTCTCTCTCTCTCTCTCTCTCTCTCTCTCTCTCTCTCTCTCTCTCTCTTTCTACGTTAGTCTTGGGACCTGTCTACGATATAGCCTTCCTGCTAGTGTTGGTCTAGAAGAAACCAACTCATGCCTGCCTCAGTTCCTCTAATACTCAGATTTTTCGAGTCTGTTTTTATTTGTACCCGTCTGGCATTTAACTCATTTCTAACGCATTTTAATTTTGTACAACGCTCCTTATTTTTTTTAATAGGTAATTTCATCCCTCCTTTGTGATAGCCTTTCTTTCAATTACTGCAAACAACAATAAGTATGTATCTCATGAGTCTTTCTAGAAGCTTTCTGTGAATACCCACTCAAAAACTTTTTTTAAATAATATTCCTTTGCCTTATTTATTTTATCTTATTCTCTTCTTTTCTAAAACCATCTCTATTCCCTAAGCTATCTTACCCGCGCTTCCCTTATTGAAATTTCGTCTCCACCACACACTATATTTTTCTTTTCTAACCAAATCTCTATTTGTTCAATCATTAGAGATTTGTCACTTCAAAAAACGATTTCTATTAACCAACTTTTAGTTTCTCTGAGTCCATCGATTACTCATTTAATCCGCCGTTTTAGAATCCAATCCATATTTTCCACCCTGCTTCCCTTACAAGATCTGCCAACCCACGCAGCCACTAATCTGTGGTACAAACAATAATAATAATAATCATAATATGATAAGAAGAAGAAGAGGATGAAGAAGAAGAATAAGAACAACAACAACAACAACAACAACAATAACAACAACAACAACAATAACAACAACAACAAAAACAAAAACAACAACACAAAAGCACAACAAAAACAGCAAGGAGAAAAAGAACAAGAAGGAAAAGAAGAGGAAGAAGATAGTTATTGCTCAAAGCGCTAAATGAAAAATACATAATTAAGCAAAAGTTCTCTCATACATGAAATTTCATAATTTCCACACAATACATAATTATAGCCACAAGAAATCCGCTAATAATAATTTTGAAAAGCATTCAGTCGTAATATGAACACACAAAAAAACAATGTTTTTGAAATGCTCCTAAAAGCAATTTGTGATGTTGCGTTTAAAATGTTAACAGCCCACCTATTCTAAAAGTATAGACAAAATTATTTTTTAAAATAAATGTTTACAAAGACATCTACGTTTTTTCTTAGGGGCTTAACTGGCGCAGGTTATAGTTCGTGGGTCTCTAAATCGAGAAGTCAGCGATTCGAAATCCACGATTGGTCAAAATTTGACTGTCCAATATCGTCCCTTACTGGTTGGGTTGTTGTCAGTACGTATATAATATGACCAGCTCTGTCTTTACGCCGCAGCACGTAAAGTTGTCAGGCGTTATTTATGGGAATGTCTACATTATAACCTACATATTGCCGACATTGTTCGTTAAGCAACCAACTCAAGTCAACGTAGGGTTGGCAGCTCTGCCTGAGTTTTAATCTCCGCTACTCTGCCCTCAACAAGACAGTGAAGACACCCTGGCCGCCCGCATAAAATTGGTGTTGAGTGACAGGCCAGGGCTCTTTGCATGAAACTTCGTTTCCACCACACACCATATTTTTCTTTTCTATCCAAACCTCTATTTGTTCGATCATTAGAGATTTGTCGCTTCAAAAAACGATTTCTATTAACCAACTTTTAGTTTCTCTGAGTCCATCGATTACTCATTTAATCCGCCGTTTCAAAACCCAATCCTGATTTTCCACGCTGCTTCCCTTACAAGACCTGCCAACCCGCGCAGCCACTTATCTGCGGTACAAACAAAAATATATGGAATTTTATAACCTCCACGCAATACATTTAGCCACAATAAATCCGCTAATAATAATTTTGAAAAGCATTCAGTCGTAAAAAAAAACAAAAAACAAAAAACAATGATGTTTTTGAAATGCTCTTAAAAGCATGTTTCTGATGTTGCGTTCTGAATGTTAACAGACAAACTATTCTAAAAATATAGCTAAAAAAAATATTAAAAAAAAAAAAGTTTTTCAAATACATGTACGTTTTTCTTGGCACAGTATTGTTAGGGGCTGAACTGGCTTAAGTGGCGCAGGTTATAGTTCGTGGGTCTCTAAATCGAGAAGTCAGCGATTCGAAATCCACGATCGCTCAAAATTATTTTGACTGTCCAATTTCGACCCTTACTGGTTGGGTTGTTGTCAGTACATGTATAAGTGACCAACTCTGTCTTTACGTCGCATCACGTAAAGTTGTCAGACGTTATTCATGGGATATGTCCACATTATAGCCTACACAGTGCCGACATTGGACGTTAATCCACCAAATGAATATAACGTTAGGTTGGCAGCTCTGCACTTTTAATCTCCGCTACTCTGCCCTCAACAAGACAGTGAAGACACCCTGGCCGCCCGCATAAAATTGGTGTTGAGTGACAGGCCAGGGCTCTTTGCCCATGACGTGGACCTTGGTGAGCACTAGTGTGTCATCAAGCTCTAATGTTTCAACTCACCCCAGCAAGTAAGGGGCGGTGCTGGAACAGTCAGATAACGTTTGTAATTTCCTATGAGCAAGAAAGAAGAGATTTGACTCAGATTGAGACCTTTTTTTTATATATAACAGAATTGATTTTGAAGTATTGTGTATTATCGGGAAATGGTATGTCTGTCTGTCTTTGTTTTCCTCTTTCTCTGCCTCTGTCTTAACCTGTCTGTCTGCTTAACTGTCGACCTGTCTGTCTGTCTGTATGTCTCTCTTTCCCTGTCTCTGTCTTGTCTTTTCTTTCTCTTTGTCTGTTCTCTCTCTCTCTCTCTCTCTCTCTCTCTCTCTCTCTCTCTCTCTCTCTCTCTCTCTCTCTCTCTCTCTCTCTCTCTCTCTCTCTCTCTCTCTCTCCCTATGTCTTTGATACGAACACAAACAAATGAACTATTTCATACCATAACTCCTCCGCGTTTCCTTTCTATTCATCTGCCTCATCAGTTTGACCACTCTCGCTTTGCACTTCGTTTGTTTTTGTTGTTTTTTTTCAAAATCCTGGATATTATCCTACGGTAGCCGAAAACAGAAATTTTATTCCACCAGCGATATCAACCAAAATTATTGTATTTTACTTCAATGTTGACTATTCAACTAATGCATGATAATAGCAACAGGCGAATATTTTTTTGAGAGAACGTTAAAGAAATGATTTAGTTTTAAGGCCGAAATTTATCGTAAAACTGCTGTTATATTTTTTCAGCTGTTCGTGCAGAAAAAAGCTAATAACATGACATTTTTTTCATCCACAATTTTACTGTCTATAAAATCATCAATTTTTAGTTTTCTGATAAACGAAACTGATTCTAAACTGTAGCAATACAACCTGGTAGAGAAATGGTTTTGCTCTACTTCTAAGGCTAGAGTACATCCTTAAATAACTAAAGCATTTTTACTTTTTAGAACTTGGTGAAAAAAAAGGATCATGAAAATGAATCTAATGCAATGGAGAAGAGGACCAGCATGCTTTGGGCAGCTGATGCGTCATTTCCGGTGTCGGACTTTAAGTGTCCTTGACGTCAGGGTCGTGAACCCATCCACTTGACTGTGGCTCCCACTGGCTGCTCAATGGATTTGGCAGTTGATGCTTCTGATGCCATTTTTAACTTCGTGAACAGTTCCCTCTCCTCTTGTAATCTCTCAATCTCATCAATCCTCTCTTCTGCATCCTACCTTCCTTTTTTCTCTTCCTCATCCTCCTCCAGTCCTCCTCCGTCCTCTTGTCTTTGTTCTTTCTTCTATCCGTATATTTCGATTTGTTCTTGTTCTTGTTGTTGTTGTTTGTTGTTTGTTGTTGTTGTTGTTGTTGTTGTTGTTGTTGTTGTTGTTGTTGTTGTTGTTGTTGCTGTTATTGAAGAATGTTAGAACAAAGATGATTGTTTCAAAGATAACATTGTTTCTTTCGCTAAGGCAATTTCTTGAGTGCGAATCGGCGCATTTGCCATTCATAGCGTAAAGAGTATCAAAAATAAATACGATTTTCTGGTACTTGTGTCTGTTTCACATAAGGTTTGATAACAAAAGCTGCGCTAAATAATTTAAACCTAACCATTTTTAATCTCATTTTATACGGTCATTATAATCTATATATATTATGGATTACCAATAAAAAGCAATTTACAGTTTGACAGTATTTTGACAACCTGCTTCACCGTATTAAAGTTAGTGAGATGGGAGTATAAGCAAATATAGAAATCTTTAAAGGCTCCTAACTCGACTTTTCTTGCAATGTTACTATCAAATACAAACAGGTCAATATTATTAATTGTAATTTGTATCAGGTCACTCACTTTAAAAAAGATTGCTCCCATATTGTTCGCAGTCGTTATAGCTGTATAATAAAGACACCAACTTCGCTTCATTTTTCTCCTATTTTTCTTTAAATTAAAAGGCAAAACCAACCGAGGTCTGAACCGCGATCTCACCACTCTTAGCCTACAGATCTAACCCCTGAACCACCGAGGCTCCCAAGCTTTTCTGAATATGAAAAAATCGGTGCCTAATGAGACATCGGAGCTATAGCAGATGCTCGACTTTTCCAATCTGAACCATGAAGTGAATGGCGGGTCTTTACTCTGTTAACGGACAGGCTGCCCTTCTCTCTCAGACGCAGACAAATTGCACCAAATTTGCATCTCCAAAGTTGCTCAATCTTGTATAGGGCACCCGGAACAAACCGATGTACCGGTTCCTGTTTCGAGTAGGGGTCGCGTGTATCTAGTACGGACTGGTTCCTTTGGAAAAGGCCGTACATTCTAACGGGGTTCAAGAATTTTGAGGCTAGCAAGAAAGAAAGAAAGGAAGAAAGAAAGAGAGAGAGAGAGAGAGAGAGAGAGAGAGAGAGAGAGAGAGAGAGAGAGAGAGAGAGAGAGAGAGAGAGAGAGAGAGAGAGAGAGAGAGAGAGAGAGAGAGAGAAAGAGAGAGAGAGAGAGAGAGAGAGAGAGAGAGAGAGAGAGAGAGAGAGAGAGAGAGGGTGGGGTAGTGAAAATGTAACTTTTCACATGTCCAACCCTGGTCAAGAGAGTTTTGATGCCATCAGAACAAGGTGCAGGTTAAATACCTAGCCTTGGGCAAGAGGTGTAAAGCTATTTTTACATTGTCCAAGACCTTTTTCCGAGTTGGGAGCTGGCTATAACTGTAGAGCGTTGGTCTCTCAGTCGGGAGGTCCTGTCCGATTTCTTCCCCCACTGGTTGAGTTGGTATCAGTATAATATGACCGCCTGAGACAAAAGTCCACGTCTTTCCGTCCTGTCTCGTCTGTAGCACCACGTAAAATCGACAAACGTTAGTTAGTCTCGAGGCCCGTCCACAAATTAACCTATATCGTGCTGACGTTGGACGTAAAAACAACCAACCCGGGCCTTGTTCCGGTGTACCTGTTCCGCTGGGCGTATGTACCGGGCGTTTCTGTTCTCGATAACCACACTCAGCCCTCCTGCACTAGCTCGATAGTAAGAGCAGTCACTGCGCCTCTCTCCACTCGTGGCTGAGAACTCTCACCGGGACAATGTTAGCGCTAAATCGTTAATCGCCCTGTTCAATTCTCTCTACACACCCCACACATACACACATCTCTCCTTCTCTGTCTCTTATTTTCCCCTCTTTCTGCACTCGTCTCTCTGTCTGTCTTTGTCTTTGTTTCTGTCTCTTCCTGTCTTTATCTCTCTCTCCCTTTCTCTCTCTCTCTCTCTCTCTCTCTCTCTCTCTCTCTCTCTCTCTCTCTCTCTCTCTCTCTCTCTCTCTCTCTCTCTCTCTCTCCCCCCCCTTTTCTTTTTTCTCTCCTTTTCTCTCTCTGTGTGTATTTTTATCCATTTTTAATTGTGTATGTATTGGCAAAGATGATTAAAAGGGGGAAATAAATATGTTATTTTTCTGTCCTCTGTCATTGTGGAGGATCATAACGAAATTTCCATAATTGTGTTTCTAATACTATATCGACTTCAAAACAAACCACCGTATCTTTTTCTTCTTACCCCTCTCTTTTTTCTCAACTTCGATGTAACTTCTGCAGTAGTTGGTGGCTTGATAGAATATCACTCTCGCTGTCTGCAGACCCCTTTATGTTCATTGTTTTCGCGTAAAACGCTTCTCATGTTTTTCTTCCGGTCAGGCCAACGGTCAAAGTTCGCGAGCTTGAAGGCCATCGCACATGCGCAGACAACTGTGAAGGCAACTCCGCTTCCGCTCCAACCGCCTTCTGTACCGAACCGCCGACCATTAAAACGCTTGGATGGTTCTCGGGTTGTTCTGAATTTTCTGGAGGCATTAAAACTTTGACTTCTTGCTGTGAAAAAAATTAATACTGTTCCGATCTGCTGCTGAAAAAAGTGTTGTTTTGTTGTTGTTGTTGTTGTTGTTGTTGTTGTTGTTGTTGTTGTTGTTGTTGTTGTTGTTTCTCCTTTTGTTTGTTTGTTTTTGGACAGCAATTAATGTCCTTATTTATGCATCTTCTGTGTCACCTCTGTACATTTCTATGTCTTTCGAAATGTATCGTTGTATGTCTCTGTCCACATTTTTTTATAATTTTGATTTATCTTATTTTTCTTGATTAAACATGATTGTTGCTACACTAAGATTCCCCTTCCACTGATCAGCGATTTTCTTCCTCGAATATGTTTCCTTGCAGAACAAACTTAGTGTTCACTCGATATCCTCTCTGTCATCTTCTGAATGCAACACAAACATAAAGAGGAAGCTCTGCCCGCATTTTTATCCAGCCTGTCATCTTTGTTATTATTGCTTTCATCTTCCGTGGCTAGAACTCAGGAGCCGATCTTGCCCAATGTCCACATCTCCTTTAAGTAAAAAGAAAGAAAAAAAAGCCATTATCAGCTGTCAGCTTCGCGCCACAAGACATTAATTAAACTATAACTAAGATCCTACGTCGTCGTCGTCGTCGTCGTCGTCGTCCTCTTATTCCTCCCCCTCAATTTTCCTCCTCCACTTTTCTGTCTCTGTATGTATGTCTCTCTCCGTCTGTCTCACTGTTGTCTGCCTGTATGACTCTCCCTCTCTCTCTCTTTCTCTCTTACCCACTCTTTCTCCCCTATCTCGCGCTCTCTCCCTCTCTCTCTCACTCACTCTCTCCCCCCCTCTCTCTTTCTCTCTCACCCACTCTCTCTCTTCTCTCTCTCTCTCTCTCTCTCTCTCTCCTCTCTCTCTCTCTCTCTCTCTCTATCTATCTCTATCTATCTATCTATCTATCTATCTATCTATCTATCTATCTATCTATCTATCTATCTATCTATCTATCTATCTATCTATCTATCTATCTATCTATCTATCTATCTATCTATCTATCTATCCATCTATCTAGTTACGCCAGACGTCCGAAGAGAGCGGTTAATGAAACCATTCGAAACACATGTGTCGCAAGAAATGGCCGTAATCTCAAGGTAGGACAATACAATAATATCTGTCTATCTATCTATCTATCTATCTATCTATCTATCTATCTATCTATCTATCTATCTATCTATCTATCTATCTATCTATCTATCTATCTATCTATCTATCTATCTATCTATCTATCTATCTATCTATCTATCTATCTATCTATCTATCTATCTATCTATCTATCTATCTATCTATCTATCTATCTATCTATCTACCAATTTATCTATCTATCTATCTATACATCTGTTTCACAAAGAGCTGTTTATTTGGATTAAGAACTTAACATAGTTAATTCCATATACCATCAGCCCACTAAAAGATAAATTCAACAACAACAAAAACCCTTCTCCAGAGGCCTACCTGAAAGACATCACAGTGGTCTCATTTAAAAAGGCACACGCTATCAGTTCCACCCTGTCATCATTGAATCCCCCACGTGTAGGACTCCCCGTGGTCCTAGAGAAAGGACCAGGCAGAAACTTAACGCTACAGTCCTCCCGTCACAATACCCCCCTCAGTGACCAATGGTCTCACACACTAATGACTGATTATTCTCAAAATAAAGAATCAAAGATCTTTGCAGCGGTCCCCAGCCTGTATTGTCCTATCCACTCACAGGCTCAAACCATCTCCCCAAAGAGCGCAAGCTTTAGGCCTAAGCGGCCGAGACCCAGCCCAAATCAAATTTCAATCTCCCTTCACAAGTCAATTTGAAAGCAATCTGCGCAGAGCGTGCATTGTCACCGTGGTCATTTACACTCGAGCTGGCTTAGGCTTGGACATCCAGGCCATTGTGATCTTTAGTGTTGAGGTGCCTCGTCTTGTAGTCTTGCTGGAAGAACTTAATTTTCCGGTCGACTGGTTGAAAAACACGATTATCTGGACTGAGATCAAAGTTGGGTGATGGAGGTGTCCGAAATTAATGTCTCTGCCAAAATGCGCATGTAGAAATAGATGTACAATGCTTAAATGGGCAAATTTTTGCTGTCAAGTAAGCCAGAGATGATATGCATTTTCTTCTGGATTATTTGATGCTTTTATGGTGGGGTTTGTCCCTGACAGAAGTTGCGCATTTTATACATTCTTATAATGAATAAAAGTTAATGATGGAAATATATTATGATGTTGTTTTGAAAGATGCCTTAAGTGTAAGAAAAGTTGCCTATTTTTTCTGTTATCAAATCCAATGAGACTTTAAATTGTGACATAATGTTCTCATTGCGTCTTTCCGTTTTTTCAGGAAAATGTGCTAATGAGTGATTATATATTTTTATATCTATAGATATTTATCTATTAATCATTCCTCTCTCTCTCTCTCTCTCTCTCTCTCTCTCTCTCTCTCTCTCTCTCTCTCTCTCTCTCTCTCTCTCTCTCTCTCTCTCTCTCTCTCTCTCTCTCTCTCTCTCTCTCTCTCTTTCAACCCTATTTTCTCTCCGTTACTCTTTCTATCTCTTGTCTCTTTTTTCCCTTTGCCTCCCCTCCCCCCCACATATCACCACCTCTAAGAAGTCTAAAACAAATAAATGTTAACTTTTTCATGATTTCGTCACTCTTTTCTTTCATGCAGTTCACCAACATCGTAAACAATCTGCTGTTGTTTTGTTTTGTTTTTTTTTCATGGATCACGTTTGTTTGACATCCTCTTCGTTCAATTAAAGCAAAATTCTAAATTATCCATAAACTTTAAAAGAGGCTAACAACTCAAGTTAAAAGTATCGTTTTAAATATTTTTTATTACACTTTGCAGTCGTCGTTCTACGAGATGTTCAAGTGACTTCCCAAAAATGCCCAATAACTTCTACAATTTTTCTCAGGGCTTCATTAGTTCCTAATCTTTTTATCTTTTACAAAGCTTGTTACCAGAATGCACTGGCATGGTTAGTTTGTTACAGGCAAAACCGTTCATGGTTCAGGCCCAATAAGATTAGAAGTTTGCTTGGGGCAAATAAACGTTTTGTGTGCAGCTGTTGGGTTATAGAAGGCGGCAGATTGAAGTATGTTAGCACTTGTTTAAAACTCAATGAATGTCTGTTATTAAGGATTATGGTTCAATGTCAGTAAAACGGTCGTTGGAAATCTATGGTATATATTGCGTTGTGGTGAGTATTTGTCGTTAGCTCTCTTCCAAGAAAAAAACATTTGAAAATTTGAAAAGTAAATGTTAAAAAATACTTAACACGAGCGGAATGAAAAAAAGATTACAATGATGTTGCGATTATTTGAAGTCTTTTTCCGACTTTTTCTCTAATTGCCTAGTTTAGCCTTTAAATTAAGGATAGTGTAGTGCTTTTTCCTGAATAATGCCGTTACAGTTTGGTTGGCTAAAGGTGATTTTTTTTCGTCGAAGTAAAATATTAAAAGCAATTATATGCTCATCGAGAAATCTATTATATATACAATACATGCTTCTCATGTTATCTGATCCCGAAGATCTTGAAGGCATCTAAAGTAGGGTGGCAATTTAGATTAATATAACTTCAAACGTTCTTCATAAAAAGGTTTAATAACCCCTGCTGACTTAGTTGTCCCCTATTTTAAGTTAATGAATGATTTATCATATATTAGTGACTACACTTTTTACTGTTTCATGTGATTGATCCTTGAATTTCAAATAAATCAATCTTTCAAGAGTTGTGGTTAAGTTAATTTTACCCATTTCTTAATCTAGGCTTAGAATCAAATTTAAAATTGATTAGTATCATTGGTTAATGCAGAGTAATTATCACCCCCTGAGTTTTTTGTTGTTGTTTTTTTGAATCGCATACCTTTCACCTGTCTGTCCATTGTCACTCAGGGTATATTTGTTTTGATAAATTAAAAAAACTTGATGAAAAAAATGAGAAAAGACAAATCGTAAAAAAAAAAATTATTATTATGCTTCGAGAATAATAATACTTAACAGGGTAGCAAGGTGTATTTTAACACAATATCGATTTGAAAACTGATAGTAGGACTTTCGGACCATAGGAAATTAATACGATGGGAATATTTTGCTTCTTATTGTTACTTTTCTTCCTCCTTTTTCCGTTATTAGTTGTGTCTCTTTTCAGTTCCAAAAATGATTAGGGAATATTTTGTTTTACACATCAAAGAGCTCTCTATCAAGAACTGTTTTTACGCCCTCGGTGAAAACAATGTTATTTGGCCTTTGAAGCCACAAATAATTGATATTTTCATTTCCTGCCTTGCTGTGGTTTCTCGAGAAGACGAGAACATGAGAACCCTTCAAAGTCTCTCGATTTTCAGTCTGGCTGGGCATGCGCAGTGAGGCACGCTCTCAATCTGCTGTTTTCTCAAGGCTGGTTGACGCCGCACACAGAACAAAACCACGGAGGAGCTTCAGCTATTAACATTAACATTAACATTAACATTAACATTAACATTAGAGATAGATTAGAATGGGCAGTCACAAACCTAGATCTAGCTTGATACCGACAGAGGAGACAAAATAATAGAAAATGAATAATTTACACTGATGACATGGACGAAGATCGAACCCGAACACTCTACTCGGCACCCATTTGCTTTGCTAAGGTAAAGATCAGTGTGCGCTACTATTAAGCCAACTGTTAAAATATTATATAAGTAGATAGATAGATAGATAGATAGATAGATAGATAGATAGATAGATAGATAGATAGATAGATAGATAGATAGATAGATAGATAGATAGATAGATAGATAGATAGATAGATAGATTGATAGATATATCTCCCTCCAAGGCTAGCATTTCCTATATAATACCAACTGAAAGAAAAAAGAAAAAAAAAAAAAGAAAAAAAAAACAAGAATACAAAGAAAAAAAGAACACCAATTAAAATTTTAACGGCCTACTATCACTGCTTGGGGCAGAATGGGAAATAATAGACCCATTCCCCTCCCTCTCCACCATCTCACTCTAAGGCTACAGAGTAAAAAGTCTTGGTATTTTTTGCCAGCGGCTCTGGGTAACATCGATTTTTCCTGTGTTCCCTCACTTGGCACATTGCAAAACGTGTGCCAGATTGGCTAAATCTGCATCATAATACAAATCTGCTTGGGTTTGGCCTTTCTTAAGTTTCTTTATTTGAACCGGCAGTATGAATTTCTAGTCCTCCATCATCATGCAAGCCTAGATGCCCACAGCCTAGTACTAGCGGGCCCTGCTTCTCATTAACACGACACTCCTGGTTCTAGTTGCCTTATCCACTACAGGGACAGGCGGATCCCCTCCTCCAGGTCGTGAACCAATGGGAATAGTCACGTGACTAGGACCTGGCACATCCCAGGCGCCGCCACAGATTAGCTCTTGGCTACGTCTGCTCGGGGCCAGGCCGGGTCCTCTGTGGTTCTCACGAAGTTGATTTGCCACAGGCCAAATAAATTATCGCTCAAAATATTGATGTCTTTCAGCATCAGCTGGCACATTTCCGTTGACGTTGAAACAGGAGAAAAGATGCTGAGAATGAGAGTTCATGAATTACGAATACACAAATTTAGTCATTTTGTTTAAGTACTGAATGTTGAGATGAAACACCATGGGTCGTAAGTAGGGCTTACACGATCGGGTAAGCTTAAAATTCGTCATAAGAGTTAAGACTGCGACTAAGACTTCCGCAAACGACTTTTCAGCTTACCGCGAAGTTGTACTTAATGAGGAAAAGAGAGATCACTTCTAAATATAAACCATACTATTTCAATAAATTTTTATTTTAAAATGTGCCAAGATAACTCTCCTAGGCAAATATTCCCCCCTCTCTCTCTTGATCTCTCTCTCTCTCTCCCTCTCTTTCTCGCTCTCTCTCTCTCTCTCTCTCTCTCTCTCTGTGTCTTTCTTTCTCCCTTCAATCAATCTCTGCTACCCCCACCCCTAATACCCTATGTAATCCAAGATCCTACAGAGTAACCTAAGCTTAGCCTGGGAGTGTGTGTAGTTGAAGAATGAAAAAGGAAAATTCGGCACTTATCGTCTGGTCAAGCATTTTTATCGGAAATTTTCATCTCTCCTTATTAACATCTCTCTCTCTCTCTCTGTCTCTCTGTCTCTCTCTCTGTCTCTCTCTCTCACTCACTCTCTCTCACTCACTCTCTCTCACACTCTCTCTCACTCACACACTCTCTCTCGCTCTCTCTCTCTCTCACTTACACTCTCTCTCACTCACCCTCACTCTCTCACTCTCTCTCTCACTCACTCTCTCTCACCCACTCTCTCTCACTCTCTCTCTCAATCAGACTCTCTCTCTCACTCTCACTCACCCTATCTCTCTCACTCTCTCTCACTCACACTCTCTCTCACTCACTCTCTCACTCACTCACTCTCTCTCACTCTCTCTCTCTCACTCACCCTCTCTCTCTTAGTCACACTCTCTCTGACTCACTCTCTCTCACTCACTCTCTCTCTCTCACTCACTCTCTCTCACTCACTCTCTCTCTCACTCACTCTCTCTCTCACTCA
>RQTK01000168.1:43534-81046 GCA_003991915.1 Elysia chlorotica
CAGACAGACAGACAGATAGACAGACAGACAGACAGACAGACAGACAGACAGACAAACAGACAGACAGACTGACAGACTGACAGATAGAGAGTGGAACAGACACACAAATAGATAGAACTGAATATAATAATATCACACTAACTACAACAACAAATTAATTAGTTTGCACCGAATTTTGTTGATCACTGACTAGCGACAGCGCAAATGTACCTCCAGCAAACTTGTGAAAGAAATTATGTAAAATTATAAACACAGCCAGTTATGCAATCCTATGAAAAAAAAATTATAAAAAGTAAAAAGCAAATGATAGAATTATAAAAATAAAAATAAAAATAATAATAATATTCAATTGGGTGCGAGAAAATTTCTAAAGAAAAATGTAGAAGATAAAATTTATATTATTTGTTGTGTAAATAAATATAAAGACATCAATATGCAAAAAGAAATTATGTTTTATGACAGAACACTTATTGTACTGCAAGCAGCAACAATTAGCCTTAAAGGCATTTTTCTGCCAATTAGCTACATGAACCATACAAATGAGGGCTTAACATAGAATAATATAATAAAAAAGAAAGAGAACAAGCAATCCATTGTTTAACAATAAATGAAAATCTATGCTATAAACCATAGTTTCTCTGCCTTTTTAAATTAAAAATTCACTTCTTTCCCTGCATTTATCCTTACACGCATACTCTGTATCAAGTATATTTTAATCATAATTATTTATATAAATATTATTGCACAAAACAAAAATAAACTCATTTGGTAAAGACACATTGTCTAAGGTTGAAAATATAACAAAAGGAGTTTTCCAATAACTTAATATGCATGGATGTGAGCGATAAGAACATTTCACGAATGCCACTAACGTTCCTTTCAGGAAAACGCTTTGCTGAATAGTTTTTTCCTGTGCGGCAAAAGGCGATATATCAAGGAGTTCTTTTTGCAGATTTTCAGATTCGCGCATATGCAAAAAAGTTTTTTTTTTTTTTTCAAATATTTTCTGCCTATAAATATATTACAGAAGTAAATTGAAGTTTTAAGAAGTTATCAAGCAGGTAAAGGGAAAAAATTTAAGTACATGTACACCTTATTGTAGAATTTATGTTCCTTTAAGACAGTATTAAAAATATACAATAATTTTTTTCCAATACATTATTTCTTAAAGGTCTTAAAATTTAAAAAAATATAAAAAGTTTTCTTTCAATACATTAATTAATACAGATTGTCTTCAAGTTTTAAAGATTTTTTGGCAAACTATTAAGTATACACAGTGTTGTAACATATATTGAAGAGAAAATTCGTTTTTGCATTAACAAAGACTTTCCGTTTTCACAGAAACAAAGGCAAAATACAAATGTACAGCATTTGGTTTTGTAATGAAATAAACAAAAGGGTTTCTAAGAAACATTTCTATAAATTATATTCTACCTACTTAGACTTCCTTAATGATGAGAGGCAGATATTTTGGAAACAGTTTTATTATCAAAATAACAAAATTAACCTTTTTTAAAAATAGAATACTCAATGAAGTTCATTATTATTTATAAAGATTTGGTAAGAAACAAACTGATGCAAGGATTTTCAGAACTCCAAATATACATGTGTTTATCAAATTTTAACCTGGATCAGCGTTGATCCATGATATTGGTTGGCTAGTAAGGGTGTGGTTTTCATCATGTCCAACATCAGGAACTACATCATATTGTGGACGACGGGTCCCAAGACTAACATTTGACAATTTTACGTACTTTAACGTAGTGAAAGACGGGATCACCAGAATTACTGACTCAAAGGGTTACATATATTGAAACCGACCAGACAAGAAAGGAACATGACTTTCCTCCTTGATGTAATTTCACTAACACACACACAATAATGGAGGATATTTATTAACACTAATGGTAAAGATCACAAGCAAAAATTGATGACAAGTATGTGAATATCAAAATGAGCTTTTAGGCAACTGATTATTCTTTATTCTATCATCAAAAGAACAATTTATTCAACATAAAAACACTGAAGGCTCCTATGAAAAAGAAAGAGACTGTTGGATTTACTTTATTGAAGGATTTAACTGTCTATTCTTCAAATTGCCAAACGGTTGACATAATTCTGAATAAACAACATAACTGAGAGTATTGCAACAAACGTATACTTTTTGTACACATGGATTTCTGTAGCAAAAATATGGCACTCATTCATAACAATAACAAAACTTGTACATTTTTTTCCCCTTAAATGTAACTTTGTATGGTAAAAGCCTCACAGTTATTTTTGTAAAGACTTTAATTACCCCTTTTTATGCAATTTCATTTTACAATTAGGATGTACTTAAAATCAGGGAATCTGTGTGACAGAGAAAATGTTGTCATTTGTATAACAAAATTTATCCTTACTCATTTAGCCCACAAGTTTTTATCCATTCCACCTACATTTTTTATGCCTAAGAGTAACCAAGAAAACTGTTAAGATTTAAAAAATGCTGGTGATTATGAGCATAGAGTACAAAAATTAAAATCGCATTGTGGACGACGGGTCCCAAGACTAACATTTGACAATTTTATGTACTTTAACATAGTGAAAGAACAGGATTACCAGAAATACTGACTCCGAGGATAATATTATATTGACACCGACCCAACAAGAAAGGCAAAAATAATTTGATGACAAGTATGTAAATATCAAATTGTGCTTTTATGCTATATATTATTTTTTATTCTATCAATAATAGAAAAATTTATTCAACATGAAAACAATGAAGGCTCCTATGAAAAATAGAAAGAATGTTTAGATTTACTTTATTTTAGTATTAAACCGTCTATCTTCAAATTGCCAAACGGTTGACATAATTCTAAATAAACAAATTTGCAAGAAAGTGTAATAGTGTGCCATGATTTTGATAAACATCAGAGTATTATTATACTAAATTTATCTAGTGAGTAATAACTGAGAGTATTGTAACAGACACCTTACCAAAGGAAATATAAAATACAAACGTATACTTTTTGTACATGTGGATTTCTGTAGCAAAAATATGGCACTCATTCATAACAATAACAAAAATTGTACATTTTTTTCCCCCTAAAATGTAACTTTGTATGGTAATAACATCACAAGTGTTATTTTTGTGAGACTTTAACGATCCCTAATTTATGCAATTTCATTTTACAATTCTGATGTACTTAAAATCAGAGAATCTGTGTGACAGAGAAAATGTTGTCACTTGTATAACAAAAGTTATCCTTAATTCACTTAGCCCAGAAGTTATTATCCATTGCCACAAAATTGTGTATGCCTAGGAGTAACCAATAAAACTGCTGGTAATTATGAGTATAGAGTACAAAAATTAATTTATTTAAAAATCAAACCAATGCTAATAAAGAGTACTTTCGTCCCATCACTATGCTGTGAACTAAAACAAACAAACAAAGAAAAAACATCAAGCACTGGTAATTGATGTAATCTACCTGTTTTTTGTTTTTAAAAAAAGGAGAAAAACAGAGATTTAAGGACTGGCTTCGAACTAGACTGACTGCAGAAATGAAGTGAACTATTTTCCAATTAACAAAGTAAAGAGGAAATCCTTTTAAAAATCTTTTAAATTAAGCCATACTATAACAAAAACATTAACTAACTTTAAATATCATGACAACCACAGCTGCCCCTGGATTTTGTCTCAGGACTGGTGAAATAGAAGGCACTTCAGTTTTAGGCCCTCACAAAAAAAACTCCCAACCTTCAAGTACCTTCAATTTCAAACACTAATACTTTAAAACCACTCACTTTAGAAGTGTAAGACCGGGAATATAACACAAGCGTCTTTCGCATGTGCGCAGAAGTATTCGGTGAGTACGGTTCGCGACTACAATAACGTTCCTACAAAAAACTCTATACATTGCATGCGTTGCGAAGCTTTTGCACTGTGCAACAAAAGGCAATATACGGAGGAATTTTTCTTTAGCTTTATCAGATCTGTATATGTGAGAAAGGACGCTGCTACTATTATTGTTTCCAGCCTAACACTACATGAAGAGCTTCCAAAATCAATATAACACCAGTCTGGGGGCATGCAGAGGGTCACTGTATGGCGAGATTGTATACACTGCGAAGCTTTTGTACCGTGTGGCAAAAGGAATTATTCTTCCGCTTTATCGGATCTGTATATATAGGAAAAGGCTCTTATGTTAAGTCCCCAGCCTAACTCTAAATGTGTATGAAGAACAGCTTCCTACCAGTCGACCTCCAGTCTCGGAGCATGCAGAGGGCCACTAAAGGCGAGATAGTATACACTGCGAAGCTTTTGTACCGCGTGGCAAAAGGAAAAGGAATTATTCTTCCGCTTTATCGGATCTGTATATATATATATAGGAAAAGGCGCTTATGTCAAGTCTCCAGCCTAACTCTACATGTGTATGAAGAACAGCTTCCAATCAGTCGACCACCAGTCTTGGAGCGTCCAGAGGATCACTGTATGGCGAGATAGTATACACTGAGAAGCTTTTGTACCGTGTGGCAAAAGGCAATATACAAAGAAATTATTCTTCTTTATCGGATCTGTATAGGAAAAGGCGCTTATTTCAAGCCTAACTCTACATGTGTATAGAGAACAGCTTCCTATCAGTCGACCACCAGTCTCGGAGCGTGCAGAGGGTCACTGTATGGCGAGATAGTATACACTGCGAAGCTTTTGTACCGTGTGGCAAAGGCAATATACAAAGGAATTATTCTAATGTCAAGTCTCCAGCCTAACTCTACATGTGTATGAAGAACAGCTTCCTATCAGTCGACCACCAGTCTCGGAGCGTGCAGAGGGCCGGTGTATGGCGAGATTGTATACACTGCGAAGCTTTTGTACCGTGTGGCAAAAGGCAATATACAAAGGAATTATTCTTCCGCTCTATTAAATCTGTATATATAGGAAAAGGCGGGTCTCTCCAAACTCTAATGTGCATGAAGACCAGCTTCCTATCAGTCGACCACCAGCCTAGGAGCGTGCAGAGGGCCGGTGTGTGGCGAGATTTCTGGAAAGTGAAACGCCTGTCGGAGCTGGTCGGGGGCCCAGTCCATCAGGGGCTGGTAACTCCGGACTGTTCGGTGGATAAGGCGGCGGGACACATGGTAGGGCTGAGATCTCTCCATGTGAGACAGGATCATGATCACTTGCCTGCGGGGGCACAGACAGCACAGGACAAAGGCATGGTGAAATTCAAGTTCTTAGAGAATGCAGTGTATAGTCATTCATTTTCTCATTTGAGTTTATCAGAGCTGAGAATGCTACATCACAAAAAAGGCTGAAGTCTATGGTCATTCATTTTCTCATTTGAGTTTATCGCTAGTACATTAATGCACTGCATATGATTCATTGCATAGTTCATCATCCTCGGTGTAATACAATTGTGGTAGAGAAAATGTAATGGCTATGCAAATAAAAGAGTTTACACAAGATGGTTTTCTGTTTGAAACAGATAAAAAATAATATTATTTCATCACAATATGGTTATCTATTTGAAACATGATAAAAATTTTATCAAGATGTGGTTACCTATTCAAAACGGATAAAAAAAAATATTTTATGAGGTTTGGCATCTGATGCTGCAGCCTAGCTATCTGTCCAGATACTGTACACACAACTGGAGTAAAAACACAGTGATGCCAAGTGGATCATTTTTTTTTACTGAGGCTTTTCGCGGGAAGCGACATAAGGAGTCACAAAAAGTAAATCCTCACTAGACCTCAGCTGAAGCTTGCAATGCCAACTTTTTTTTTTTAATAAAAAATCCGTAAATTTATTGAAAATTGGCATCGCTGGAAATAGCATAAGTGGATCATTACTTTTTCTACGGAGGCTTTTCGCCCGCAAGAAGCGACATAAGGAGTCACAAAAAGTAAATCCTCAATAGATCTCAACTGAAGCTAGAAATGCCAACATTTTTTTCTTTTTTTTCTCTTGTTTTTTTTTTTACTAAAAAATCCGTAAATTTATTGAAAATTGGCATCGCTGGAAACAACAAACTGACCTGTGATAGGACGGTACGACATCTCGCGTCTCCAGAGTGCCCCTGGTGGACACCACGTTCGAGCTCTGGGAACAGTCGCACCTCACGTGGACAGCCTGGCCAGGCAGAACGTTCTCCACCACAAAGATGGAGCCCGCCCACCCGCTCATCAGTGTGTAGGCCATCACGCCTGGACGCAGCTGATTACAAACATACAACAACAAAATGTATTTCTTTTTATTTTCAAATTGAAAATATTTTTGGGAACAAAAATTTTATTTCTTTTTTTTTTTAATTGAAAATATTTTTAAGAACCAAACTCTTTTCTTTTCTATTGAAAATTTTTTTTAATGACATATTGCCATCGGTCTGATGGTTTTTAAAAAAATCACACTTAGAACCCATCTTCTGATCATATATTTAAATAAAAAGAGTTCACCAGGATAAAATGTTCTTTTTGTATACAGGGGAGAAAGCATTTTTAGGAGCTGAGCTTTTCAGCTACATTTATTTTACACCATGAAATATGCATGTGTTGGACTAATATCATGGACATTTTGCCGTTGGATATTTGCCTTTTTTTTACTTCATTTTTTTTTTATAGGTGTTTTCACATTTTCATGCGTTACAACAAGAAAAAACATATCAATGAGTATAGTAAACCATAACATCTCAGGAACAGCAACATTGTGATTGGATGATTATAGTTGAAAAAAAAAAAATTAAAAAAAATAATAAATGATGATGACAAAGATGACAGCAATGACAGCAGCAGTAGTAATAAAAGTAAAGAAACAGTTTATAACTTGTGTAAGGTTTCCCAAAGCATATTTTTCTAAAGAGAAATAGCTAACTAAAAAAAACGTAAGTTTTAACTTTTCACACATGTCAACCTCAAGAGAATCGACAACAAAACGAGTGTCCTCTCTCTCTCTCTCTCTTTACCTGTTCTCTGCTGCCCTTAGTCACGGCGAGCTGAATGAGGGTGTCGGCCAGAAGGTACTGCCGATCACACAGGCTGTCGCGCACGGTCACTTGTTTGGCACTGTGCACGGACACAACGTAACTGGGCTGCTTGGTGTCGGTGAATTCTGTCAAAGTGTAGGAGAGCAGAGGAGATGTGCATGAATAAATCTACGTCAAAGTGTAGGAGAGCAGAGGAGGTGTGCATGAATAAATCTACGTCAAAGTGTAGGAGAGCAGAGGAGATGTGCATGAATAAATCTACATCAAAGTGTAGGAGAGCAGAGGAGGTGTGCATGAATAAATCTACGTCAAAGTGTAGGAGAGCAGAGGAGGTGTGCATGAATAAATCTACATCAAAGTGTAGGAGAGCAGAGGAGGTGTGCATGAATAAATCTACGTCAAAGTGTAGGAGAGCAGAGGAGGTGTGCATGAATAAATCTACGTCAAAGTGTAGGAGAGCAGAGGAGGTGTGCATGAATAAATCTACGTCAAAGTGTAGGAGAGCAGAGGAGGTGTGCATGAATAAATCTACGTCAAAGTGTAGGAGAGCAGAGGAGGTGTGCATGAATAAATCTACGTCAAAGTGTAGGAGAGCAGAGGAGGTGTGCATGAATAAATCTACGTCAAAGTGTAGGAGAGGAGGTGTGCATGAATAAATCTACGTCAAAGTGTAGGAGAGCAGAGGAGATGTGCATGAATAAATCTACGTCAAAGTGTAAGAGAGCAGAGGAGGTGTGCATGAATAAATCTACGTCAAAGTGTAGGAGAGCAGAAAAAGTATGCACGAATAAATCTACAGTGACATCTGCATAAGGTGGGTCCTTCTTAAGAGAAACTACGACTTTATATAAACTATTTCCAAGACACCAATTCTCTTTACAATGAGCAAATGCATGTGCGTTTTGTAACCTGTGAATATACTCTATATGTATCACTCCATACCCAAGCCAAATTTCCCACAGAGACAAATAAAGCAATATCTTGTCTTATCTTATCTTATCTTAAACTGACTCGTGACTCGAAAATAAATTAGCTCACCAAGCTCACTGTTCCAATGACCGAAGGCGAACGGGACGAGCAGGTACTCCCCAGGACTGAAGATGTGGTTGCACCCGACGCAGCCATGCAGCTGCCTGGGCGAGTGGGTCACCAGGCGACCTACGCTTGTCTGCTGGGGATGCTTCGTCTCCTGCAGAACCACCAGGCAGAGATCCACCGGGTGCTTGGTGGCAGACTCCCCCCTGGAGAAAAAAAAGGTAAGTGTTGTTGTTGAGCGTCCAATGCCAGCATTATATAGACTATGTTGTTGACGGGCCCCAAGACAAGTGTCTGACAAGCTTAGGAGACATTGTGGGGATACAGTGACTTTGTTACGCCAGCACTATATAGACTATATTGTAGACGGGCCCCAAGACTAGTGTCTGACAAGCTTAGGTGCTACCACAGAAAGGCATTGCGGGGATACCGTGACTTTGTTACGCCAGCACTATATAGACTATATTGTAGACGGGCCCCAAGACTGTTGTCTGACAAGCTTAGGTGCTACCACAGAAAGGCATTGCGGGGATACCGTGACTTTGTTACGCCAGCACTATATAGACTATATTGTAGATGGGCCCCAAGACTGTTGTCTGACATTGTGGGGATACCGTGACTTTGTTTCAGCATGTCACATTTAACTGCCACAGATCCAACCAGTAGAGGATGAAATCAGACAAATAAATTTTTTGAAAACAGACAAATAATTTTTTTTTTTTCAACCACAGACTTCCCAATAATGAGACTAATGCTTTACTACTTGCGTCACAGTTTGCCCTTCAGAAAGATGAAAATAGGATCTCACAAACCTCCCCCTTGCTGGTATGAAAGATAATCAAAGGAAGCCCTAAAAGTTCACTTATGCCATCAGTTTCGAACAGTAGAGCATGCTTCCTAGCTCCATAAGGAACTCTACAAACCCTAGAACTACTTTTAAAAAGTTAAAAGCTCAGGAGACTTTAACCCTGAAGTTTCAGTTGTAATTGAAAAAAAGTGAAGATTAAATGATTTTACGGGGAGAGTGTAAAACAAATTCAAGTTACCATTTAATCACTATAAAATTATTGCATATTGTTAAAAATCAAGTTCGTAATAATATTACAGAACTGATGAAAATCATACTGCTACCTCCATAATTAATCAATTTGGGGGCAAAGTATCATTTTATCGTAAACAATATTTTTCAGGTGTTTGAAATCTCACCTAGAGCCCTGCTGGAAGAGGCATAGGTCAACGTCGGTGGTTTCCAGAACTTTTAACTTCACTGCCTGAGCTGGCTGCAAGCCGTGGCACGGAAATAGCCCGGTCACTCTCGACTCGTGCCAGTCGGGGCGAATCTTGCAGATGTCTATACTGTCAAAGTACCTGATCAAAGTCGAAAAGAAAACAACAAATTTGACAATTGTCCTCTAGGCCCATAAAAACGTTGTCTTTACTGTTATTTACTGTCAAAGTACCTGATCAAAGTCGAAAAGAATACAACAAAATTGACAATTGTTCTCTAGACCCATACGAAACATTGCCTTTACTGTTATTTACTGTCAAAGTATCTGATTAAAGTTAACAATAAAACAAAAATACTGGCTGTCTGTCTTCACAGCCATTTAAAAAAAAGGTATTTACTGGCAAAGTACCTGAAGAAAGGTAAAAATAATACAACTATACTGTTAAACTATCTGGTGAAAGTTAAAAATAAAACAACTATACTGTTAAAGTATCTGGTGAAAGTTAAAAATAAAACAACATGTTTAATACTTGACTTCAAGGCCATAAAAACAGTGGTCTATACTGTTATTAAGTGTCATAGTACCTGAAGAAAGTTGAAAGTTGAATAAAGAAAAAAATATGTAATGGCTGTCTTCAAGGCTATAAAAAACTGAGATATATATAAAATTATATACCCTTCATTTTCAATCTAATTATGGTAATAACAACAAAAAAATCCAGACCAATGGGGATAGATAGTCTAGAAATATCTATCATCCATCATGAGACTTGTGTTGCTCTTAACTATTAAACCTAAATTACAATTATGCTTCTCTCAAGTTGGTATACATATAACTCTGATATATAACAATTGGAGATAAAATATGAGTTTCAGAAGAAATCCTAGTGCTTGTTTAAAAAAACTATATCTATTCTAACAAGAAACTAGCCAAATTCTCACTAGAACTGTGGTTGCTTTTCTCTCTTGAAGATTTACTCAACTGACTGCCCTTAACTCAATTTCTACAAATTTGAAACCTAGGCAAGAGTCATAAATCACAATTTAAAATCACGTAACATAATTATCTGCTATCATGAATTATTTTCCTGTGCTTTTTCATTTAATAGATTTGCCCTCTCTTAGCTTTACCTGACGAGGTCAGAAAACTCCATCCAGAACACACCGTGCTCAACTCCCCTCGCTATGAGTCTGTTGCGACCTTCCTTGGATACCTTTTGCCAGGCTGGCGAGTTATCACTCCACTTCCCATTCCAGGAGAATCTACCCCAAGGATTGCGCAGTTGAATGAGCCTGAAACCATTCAAAACATAAGTTATTACTATAGGTAATATCACTTAGAAAAAGAAAAAAAAATGATCTCGGACTAAGAAAAAGGCTTAAGGTAGGGAAAGTGACAAACCGGTTAAAAGCAACAAAGAATCTGGAACTGTGAAGGGGCATGATCGCCAAAGCTACAAAGCACAGCACTTAAAGGATAGAAAAGACCAACAACTGCATGATCATTGTATAAAATGGAGGTTGTTTTAGGTTTGTATTTGCAGCACAGTAAACGCTATATTGTGCCCAATATAAAATGGAGGTTGTTTTAGGTTTGTATTTGCAGCACAGTAACAGCTATATTGTGCCCAATATAAAATGAAGGTTGTTTTAGGTTTGTATTTGCAGCACAGTAACAGCTATATTGTGCCCAATATAAAATGGAGGTTGTTTTAGGTGTGTATTTACAGCACAGTAATGGCTATATTGTGCCAAATATAAAATGGAGGTTGTTTTAGGTTTGTATTTACAGCACAGTAATGGCTATATTGTGCCAAATATAAAATGGAGGTTGTTTTAGGTTTCTATTTACAGCACAGTAACGCTATAATTTTTGTGCCCCATATAAAATGGATGTTTTAGTTTTGTATTCACAACACAGTAACGGCTATAATTATTGTACCCAATATAAAATGAAATTTGTACAGCGCTATACTACAGGATACTGGCACAAGCACAACCACAAGCACATTCAAACAGCTACAGGTTGGCATGTAAAACATTTCTCACTTGTTTCCCTCGAGGTCCTGCACATCCAAAATGGAGTAGGCGTGTCTTGCCCTTAAGCCCATCTGATTGAACTCCTCGTTGTTGGCTCGCATGGTCCCGCCTCCACATGATGCTCCCATGAGAAACCTGAGGTGTTTCAGACCACAACAAATAAAGCAATTAACAATGAGAAAAAGATTTTGATAACATTAAAAAAAGTAAGCAAAGATTATTTAATTGAAATGCAAAAAAAAGTTAAGATGTGAATTACTCATGCAAAGTTTTAAGCATCACACACCTTATACATTCCATTGAAAAGTTAATATATACATCCCATGTCCCCTTCCTGAGATGAAGATCAAACAAATAAGCTATAGAAAATCATGTCGTGATTGAAGCAAAATTGTTACACGTATCATATTAAATTGACAAGCCTGAATATAAGGCCTAGATCTAAATGAAAAGTGCTTGCTTTGGTTCATGTTTAAATTTAGTTTGATTGCATTGTTAAGAGCTAAAAAGTATGATAAAATTTGTTCACCTTTTGAACCCAAAGACATTCTAAAATGATAACATTTTTCCAAAAGCTTTACAAAATAATAAACAGTTTAAAAGAGAGAGGGTGAATAGTAATCCAGCTTAACTTTTTCAAGACATTGGTCTGAACCAAGCTTAAAAATATTGACTAAAATAATTCAAGGCTAAATTCTCACTTGAGGTCTCGGCAACTGAGCAGCTTGGCCCAAATGACGTCAGGGCAAGTCTCTTCTCCACGGGTACCATCACCTTGTGAAAAATAAATAAAATGTTTTGTTTTTAAAATAGGTTAGTTGCGCTAACTAAGGAAAATATTACCCTTGTAGTTAAATTAGACTATACTAGTTTAGAGGCCCCTAAACTCAGGGAAGATTTTCTCACTGATCATTTTAAGAATGAATTACCATATTTACTAGCAGAAGGGCACTGTTAGATACCAAAATCCATCAAAACCAACCAGGACCAACCAAAATTTTATTGGAATCTACTGACAAAATTTACCACAATCGACTCAAATCTACCAAAATCCATCAATATGTATCAAATTCAAAGTATTGTAATCCTACAAAATCTACCTAGCAACAATCACAGATACCAATCAAATTCTACCTGAGTATCAAATTTCCACTTAGATCCACCCAAACCAAAAAAAAATCAATTATGTCGGTTATAACCCCCTTAATGTGTCTCCATGTATGGCTATGTTGTATCCCCGCTATCTGGCCCTGACCCTCCTTTAACCAATCACCAGTTTGATTCAACTTAAAAGTTTTGTTAAACACAAACACATGTAAACTTTTGTAAAATGTTGAATTTGGTTTTATAAAGTTCTAAGAAATAGATGAATTGGTCCAACAACAACAACAACAATAATAATAATAATGATAATAATAATAATAATAATAATAATAATAATAATAATAATAATAATAATAATAATAATAATAATAATAATGATAATGATAATAATATAATGATAATAATAATAATAACAATAATAATAATAATAATAATAATAATAATAATAATAATAATAATAATAATAATAATTATAATAATAATAATAATAATAATAATAATAATAATAATAACAATAACAATAATAAAATAAATTAATATTGATGGATTCCCTCGGATTTTTCTGTAGATTTTTGTTTTCAACAGTACCGCTATGACCTACCTTGCAGAGAAATGCTTTCACAGGGAGCTCCTGTCAGGGTGGACAAGCCTTCAATGCATTTGCCAGCCACTAGCGACTCGTAGCTTCCATGCAGTTTCGCCATAGCCTTTTCTATTAGAGGAACCCAAAGTTGTTTTCTTCTGGCCTAAAAAAACAAACAAACAAAACAACACAAAAAAATGTAAAGGAGAAACATACATTCCTTTCGGCACAAAGTGTAAAAGGCAAAGCAGAAAAACAAAAGCTAAATAGTGAAATTTCTGTTTTGTGTTGTTTTTTTTTCAATGATTATATGATTTTTATATCAACGTTTTTAGATTTAACAAAAAATGTATTCCATTTGAACATTTTGACAAAAGAAAAACAGTTATCCACACCATGTGCTTTGTTTTAAATACATGATGGAAACAAAATTGCAACAGAACAGCTTTGAATCAACATTGAGTTCTACTACTCAAGTTTTTGTATTCATAAAATACAAATTTTTGAAATTATCGATAAAAAAAAGGGGTATGGCTGAAAAAAACAACAACAAAGAACAATGTTTATCCTGCACTTAAATTAACGGAGGCATGTAGCATACATCTCAGTGGTGAAATAGACATTTTTCGAAGGTGAAAGTGAAAGTGAAGTTTTCACATAGGTACAATTTTTCATTCTATCTTTTCGGGTTCAAAATATATTACTTTTGGACAAAAATTAAAAATAGTGAGATTTTATGAGCATTGCTGGCAAAACAATGTGACTTTATGGAGTTAAATGATCTCACCTTGGAAAAGATGAGTTCCCCGTTAAAATAGCAAGGCAGCAGGTCGTCTATGATGACCGTCTTCCAAAGACCGTCTTTGCAGAGCCTAACTTGATAGACGCCCTCCTTAGAGATGCTGTCGGTCAGGACGAGGTGTTCCACCAGGTGGCGCTTTTCAGCAAGTACGGCTAGTGCACTTAGAAACCTGTAAAGGGAAATCGGTAGTGGGTGGAAGTGGGAGAAAAGAAAAATATTCATTATAGTCATCAGTGAGATTTATTACAGCTTTCAAATGAATGATATGCAACAGTCAGGCCAGGCCAATTTTGAAATTTGTTCTAGTTTGGGTATTTGTTCCTCTGAATTATGGGTGTCTGTGAGTGTGTGTGTGCATGTGGAGGGAGTGGGGGGGGGGGGGGATTTGTTGTTGTTTGGGGATTTTCTTTGGAATTTTTATGTTATGTCAGACCCATACTTAACAATAGTGATCAACTGCACATGTACACACTTTTGTGAGGAATGTGAAACTGTTTTGGTATAACCTAATTTTTCAAATCAATTTGAGATGGTTTGCATTTATGATTAAATAAGCACTATGAAGTGTTTAAAACTTAGTTAAATTTTAAAAAATCTTTTGCTCTACTGTACTGTATTTCATTATGGACAAAAAAAAATGCACATATAAGTCACAAAATAAATTTTTGGCACACTTCACACATTACTACTAAGTCTTAAAACCAAACCTGAAATTATTTTTTAGTTTCATTGCAGGTGCAAATGCAAAAAAAAAAAATTTTTTTAAATGTAAACTTTACCAACAGTTTCCTAAAGTCCCTTGTGATATATCCTCAGGCAGCGGAGTACGGCACACCACCCAAGGCAAGTTCATTTCAGTACGAGAGATGATCTGATGCGGTCGACGCCACCATATCTGATGCTCACAAAAAGGAACTTTTGGGTCTTGGAATAGAGATTTCGGCGCAGGGGGAAACTGATCATCAACAAACAGATCTCCGTACTACAAGTGAAAAAAAAGGGGGATAAAAAGGAATAAAGTCATGGTTAAAGTTTTTTTTTTTTTTTCAACCTGTCCTTGTGTTAAAGACTTATTTTTACATGACAGGTAGATACAATTTTATTTCCAAATATTTTGCGGAATAAAGCTATCATTTGTTTGAGTATTCCAAGTATTAGAATTACATGAATAATGAGATTATCTGTCAACAGGGCATGGTAACATTAAATGGGGTAGTTTGCAAAGGCAAGAAGTGTGACAAGACAAAGAGACCATTAATTCCTAATTCACTGTAAATCAGAATGATTGTATTTTCATCAAATGCATTTATGGTAAAGAATATATTTTATTTATGTCATATTTTAGTCTTAAAAGAAAAGCATTACCAATGAAAACAATAGAATTTCATTTCCACTTTGGTGCTTCTACACAAATTTATATCAACATACGATTTTGGAAATTTATACAATTAAACAAAAAAAACTGTTCAAATTGAGCATGACTAAAAGTTAGTTGAAAATACCATAGACATTGAACAAAATAAATCACATACTGTTTTGCAATGCTCGATGATGGCCATTCTGAGCTCACAAGCCTCCTTTTCTTCAATTTTTCGAATATCCTCGACCAAAGAACTTTCATGGAGATGATTTTGTCGTTCTTGGAAACCATTGCAATGAGATGGTCTCTTGGATAAAGTAGCCATAAAACTTGAGGTTGAACTACTTGGGTGAGTGAAAGCACTGCTACTGCCATGGCTATTACTAGTATTAGTTTTTGGTCTTTGGCATGCACTGCAGATCAAATCCGAGGGCAAATTTTCGAGTGTGCAGTGAGAGCAGGACCAGGTTTCTGAAGCTGAGACAGACCTTACTTGCCCACACATTCCACACTCCACAGAGGTATCCGAGTTTGCAAAAGTGCATTTTGGACAGTTCCAAGAATTCCTTGCAGACATTTCTGTCGAATTTGGCACATTAGAGTCTCTCTTATGGCTTTCTTGCTCCAAATCAGCCACTCTAAGAGTACTAGGCTTTTCAATGCCACAGGTTTCACATGTCTTGGCAAACGATGGGTTGCAACTAAATGTGCATGAAAGACATTGCCATTCTTCCGTCTCTTCCTGCTTCACAATTTGTAAATCAGCTATATCAAGAGCTGGAGGTGCTGTGGAGTTTGCTAAAGATGTTTCAGACAGAGAGTTGTTGTTATTGCAGTTGCTATTTTGATGAGAATGAGCTTGTGTTGTAACTGTCGAAGGCAAATTAGACATTTTTGGCCTTCTTGCTGCATGGGTAAGATCCGTCTCGACATCTGAGAGGGTTGGAAGTCTCATCTTTCTGGGGGACTCACACACCTGGCACCGATGGAGATGGTCGCTGTTCAGAAGAGTGCATCTCTGACACTCCCACTGTGCCGGAGTAACAGACACCACACATCCGTTGGCTATCTCCACAACACTGGCGACCCCGTGAGCCATCACGGTACCAGTATCAAAAGGTAGTGATGTGAGAATCTCTTGAGAAGGAAAAAAAAAAACCTGTCCTTTACCAAATTGTGAAAAATCTGTTTTTGTTCAGTCCAACGTTCTGGAGAGAAATTAGAATAGAAACATTTTTATGATAGCTTGAATGATGATAAACATGTATTTTCCTTTATTTAAATTAAAATCAGGATCATGAGAAAGAGTTTCATGTTTTTAGATCTTTACAATTCATAAAAAAAACATGTAAAACATCTTTTCTTAATACTTTTAATTTAAATTCAAAATTCCAATATACAAATCGGGAAATTAACTAAAGATATATATCCGCTAACGGACCTTATTTGTTTCACTTTGGCTGCAGTTACAGTTGCTTTGCAGTCTGAGGGGGGACCCGAGTAAGCAACATGGTCTCCCTCAATTAAAGTTTTCACTAGGCTTAAGTTATTGAGACTGTAAGGTTTTCAATATATGATCCAAATATTGCAAGCAAACTTTATTGCTATTTGTGAAATCTTCAAGTAAAACATACACCACCAAGCTAAAAAATATTGGAAAGTTGGTCAAACATGTACGCTCTCGAGCTGAAATATATCTGTGTACTACATCTGTATGTAGATCTTCACATGTGCCGATGCTGGACTGGTAAAACTGATTCGCCCATGGCTTCAACAAACTTACATCAAACAAACTACATGAATTGAAAATAAAGAGTAGTTCATCGAGTCCGAGGTGTAGTATTATTAGTAAGACAGATATGTGATATCTAGTCCCCTTTTAACCTGCTACAAACATCACTCTTTCTCATACATAGCGCTTCACAGAAAAGATTACAACGCTTTCTAAAGTGTGGTGTGCTCTGTCCACTACCCCGTGTTCCCATCATCATACAGAAGTTGCTCTGTGTCTATCATCAGGGAGTACTGTAGCACAGTTCTTTGTTGGGAAGTTCTGACCTTCTTCCTAGGCTAATTGCATAGTGTTTTTTGTTGTTATTTTTTTCTCCCTGACAGGTCCTATACAGCATTAAACTGCATAGTGTCTACCATAAGGCATGGTCAGGACGGTTTTTTTTTATTATCTCCTAGATTTTAGATTTTAACCACTTGACTGCAACAAGGATGAATTCCTCCTCTACCTGCACTGCGATGAGGACGAATTTGTCTGCTTTTTGAAGGCCTTTTGATATTTCATTGTGACAATGGCTCACATTGCCAAAATTCTTACAAGTTTCATGCGTGTTGTTTTCATAAGAGAGAGGTTTTTTCTTTCGACTTTATATAAATAAATATATGATCTTTAAAGCTACAATTGATGCACACCATGATTTTCACGTTGATTTTGATGACTATGAGACATCACATTCTGATTCTCAAGTTTCGTTTACAGGTATTTATATATATAGATAACACTGGCCATTGCAATATTTTTAGACACATCTTTTGCGTGTTATGAACTGATTTGACATTAAAATTGTCGAAGTCTGAAAAAAGAGAGAAAAAAGGGGGTCCAAAGAAAAAAGAAAAAAGCAGGGGATCTGGGGGACTTGGTCCCCCAACCCAAAATTCACATATACAAATAAAACATTAACATAAGTCAAGATCTTTAGAAGGTCAAGAACACATTTGCGGGCAAATTAGATGTCAGATTCTTTCATAACACTCACACAAAAGTCAAAAAAACAATAATTTGTCGATTAAAAAATGGAATGCAATGGGCAGTGTTATCTGTTATTTACCGCTAGACCTCTAGAGGTCTAAATCTACATTTGCTTTGGGGTGTGACACTTATATTCACTCCAGTAGATCTTATCTTCGTACATTTCGGGATTTTCACCTAACTGATAACATTTCCTAAAAGTTTAGCTATTCTCCTTCGTAAAAAAAAAAGGGGGGGGCTCAGTGGCCCTGGGATAGAATATGATCAGCTTCTGGCGCAAAAGGTCTGTGGTTCGAGCCCTGGCGATTTCGATACCTACTGGTTGGGTCGGTGTCAGTTTAATTTGACCGGTTGCAACAGGAGTCACAGTAAGCTTATCCCCGCCCTGTACCGTGTGTGGCAGCTCATAAGATTGCCAGACATCAGTCTTGGGATCCATCCACATAGCCTATAGTGCTGATGTTGGACGTTTAAAACCAAATCAACTAGGCCTATACATTGAGGTATTTCCGATCAGCAAATTTCATACTATATCTATAACAATAATAAATAGATCTAAATCTAGTTAGATCTAGAATGCTTAAAAATTCCCTTGGTATAGAATCTAGCCAAATTTTAACTCACAATTTGAAAACAGTAAAAAAAAATAATTAGATTTCTTAACTCTTAGTCAGCAGTCAAGTGGTTAATCTAAGTGTTGTAAATCTATAGCCTAATCTAATTCAAAATCTAGATTCTAGATCTAGGTATCAAGACATTTTCATCTAAATTGTGAAATAATAAAAGTATTATTGCGACACACGGCGCTTCTGTTTATTATTAGAACAAAATCTCGACAGAGGCACCTATTAAAACTAGAATCTAGATTCTAGATCTAGATCTAGATCGGTGCGTACAGACTCAGCCTAGACCATGAAATCTAATGTAGACTGTAAATTTTGTATTCACCTTTTGAGTTTCCAAGCTTGTAACCTTACTAGATCTAGTAGTTGTAGTGTTACCTACCTGGCTGTGGGGGGTTTGTTTGGGGTTTTCCTACAGTTCTAGATTCTAGTTTTAATTCATACATTGAGTTGAGTTCCAGAGATACATGTAAGCTTACGGTGTTTTTGTTGGATTTTTTTTTAATTAGGAAGTGTGTATTGTGACTTTCTGTTATCGTTTAAATAATCTGTTAGTTTTGCAGTAAAGCAGAAAAAAAGGGGGGGGGAGTAAATTGACGAGTAAAACTTCCGGATTTACAAACAACGTCTTAAACTTAAACCAACCACTAGATATGTAGGTCTGTAGGCCTAATTATCTTGGGTATCTTTTCTCTCTCCGCAGCCTCAAGTTCCTTTGATTACGCATTTCATGCCGGCCCTGGGCCGCAGACTGTTTAGGCTGTAGCCTAGCCAAGAGTCCCGTGCCTCAAGGAGCCCCACGCTTGCAAACACGACGTTAAAAAAAATAACCACGCCGCTGTTCGAAATTTAGATGTTTTGGATTTCAAAGCATCAAAGTGTGAATGCAAAGATTATTGTCGGTAGCTCCAAATATCCCATATAATAGGCAGCTTGCAAACGAAGAAAACGTAAGAAGAGTCTTCATTTATTATTCAAAGTCAACGGGGAAAGCATTTTGTCAGTGTTGTAAATTATTCAGCACCACCTGTGAGGATGCTTTCACTTCAGGATTCAAGGACTGGAAAAAAAAAACAACTTGAAGAGTCATTGCCCTTGCCTGAAAACGGTGATACTTACTCATCACAAAGCTGTAAATGATTTCTATATGTTTGGAAAACGAAGTAGGGTGTTAGACAACTCTTTCGACTCCCAATTGATAATAGAGGTTGAATACTGGCATCTTGTTTTGAGAAGGATTGTGTTTGTTGTGAACGTTTTCTTTGAACCCTGTGTCTGGTTAAAACAAACAGTTTGGATCTGCACATAACGATAACTTTCTCAGATTGCTAGATCTAATGTCTGAGTGTAGTTCACCCCTAGTAGATCATTATTGTGGGACATGGCACCAAATGACGTGGGCACGCGTCATATTTATCCTCTACTTATGTTGATGACTTTGTAGAAGTATTGACCGCCCAAATAAGATCAGTCACTATTGTATAGATCAAAGAGACAAAGTACTACAGCATACGCGCCGATTCCATCCCAGACATAACCCACCATCAACTAGGATTCATTCTTCGTTACTAGTAAAGATGGTCTACATGTAGAGAGATGTATAACCTTCACCATAATAGCAGCATGCGATGCAAAGTCTCCACAGATTTCTATTAATGCTATTAATAAAAATATATGAAGGTCTCTCGCATCATAAATTTTGACAGCTTTGGACAAACTTGGACTGGAGCTTCAAAAGTCCCGTGGTCAAAGCTACAATAAGTGTAGCAACATGTCTGAACAAACCCGTATCAAAGAGATGAAGCCAAAGGCTTCCTTTATGACGTGCTTAACTCATTCTCTAAATCTGGCTGGTTAGTGTTTGTGCAGCTGAGTAGGCTATTGCGTGGACGCAGCATCATTTTTTGGATTCGCCCAAGCATTGTACAACTTCTTTTCAAGCTCCACAGATCGTTGGGGTTTGTAAAACGTATAAAATGGCCCTGAACCCAAATCATTGTCAGGAACTAATTGGCCTGTCCCACATGATGCAACGGTAGCATTAAAACCCAACAACAAAAAGATTATTAATTTTAATTACTGCTTGACATCTCTTGTGACATGAAAGAATCTCCATAAGCGCGTCATGAGGCATCATCATTGCACAACAAAATGAAAAATTTTGGATTTGCTGTGCGGTGTGTGTTTTGAGAACCAATTTTGGCACTCTTTAACACTGTCAACAAAACACTTCAGAGATCATCACTCAACCTGGGAGTCGTGCACAAGTTGTAGGATTCTCTAACTGCTTTCTTAACAGGACTTTGCGGGGATTTCAAGCGAATCGAAGAATCAGTCACACCTTTCGCCGAAGAGCCTTTCTATCAATGCAACTGCATTGCAAAACGCAAGCGCTTCATTGAGGAAGAGAAAGACGATGAAGCTGTTTTCTCGCAACTGGATCGGTTTAGAATAAACAAATTGCATGTAGTCGTTGACTGACTTTTGTCTCAACTTGAAAAGCCAGGAGACATCTACAAGACTCTGGCTCAAGATGTTTACATTCTCTGTTATCTTCGGAAGAAGCCTGTCACAAGCATTCGATACACAGCGTCGTGCATTTAGCAACAATTAATTATGAGGACGACTTAAAGCCATAATATCCTAACTAACTGTTGTCGTTATGCCAACTCAGCATTTCAGTCTGATGATACACTTTCTCCTCCCCGACTCCTTCAAGATCTGCACGAAAGTGGTGCAACAACAGCTTTACGAAATGAAGAGGTCGCACTGATGATCTTCTCATCATGCCTATCGCCAACGTGGGGAGTGAAGATCCTTCTCTATAATGAAACGAGTGAAGAGTAGACTGCGTTCTACAATGGGACAATAGACACTAAGAGACCAAGCTCTCTTGGCTATTGAAACTACAATATCTCTAGACTATGAGGACACCACCGAGACATGTGTCTATCTAGAGAGAGAGAGAGAGAGAGAGAGAGAGAGAGAGAGAGAGAGAGAGGGGCGGACAGACAAACTAGGCGAAAAAGAGGATATGCCGTATAAAAATCAGAGATAGTTTATTTTATTTATGTTTTATTTGTCTTGGTTGTTAAACAAGGTAGGCCTGCACGCTTCGTTAGCCTATTTAAATTTTTAATTTATTAGTCTTGAAAGTGCCTTGTCTCAGTGTCAGCATGCCTTAATACTATTCTCTTTCCTTGTTCCAACCGGGGTTGTGCTTGTCATCATCTTTGTTCCTTTTATCACTGATAACGTAGGGGGCCTAGGCCTTATTATGATTTAGGCCTTCAATGTGAAGCGAAATAGGGTACCATTCCGTTGTTTTCTTTTCTGTGTCTTGTTTTTTTTTTTTAAATGAGTGCGCTACTTTATCCGGGATGTATTTTTTGACGTTGATTATCAGCCTCCGTTGCTTCACTCTTAATTTATGTAACCAAGCTAAAGCATATCTCATAGTAATGCCTCATGGGTTCCCCAAGATATCCACTTAATATTGTCGAAAAAAGCTTAGAAATTTAAACTTTTATTTAAAAACATTCACCATGTTATGACAATGTGTAATTCTTCATTAAATTCTTGCATCCAAAGTACTCAATTTGAATAATAACTATACTCATGCCCCGCATCGAATTATTATCCCACAAATTTTTTGTGTGTTAATTTTGTCAATTTTCATCTACTGGTCATCACAATGTAGTGCCGTGTCGGTTGTCCCTCGACATCTCTGTCCTCGCATTATTTTCACAATCAGTATCTACCAGCACATAACTGAAGATACAGTAGCCATATATTTTAGTCTATTGCAAGTTTGAAGAGATGCGTGTCACTATCATAGACGAATAATACATGCAATTGTTATTAAATCAACGTTTCATATCTTAGATAATCTTCGACAAAGAGAGCAAGTCTACCCAACGCGCTTACACTTAAGTAGGTTAAATAAGGACATCGTTGCTTGCGGTTGCAGGTATCGGTTCTCATGAACGAAAAGGTAAAAATAGCCACCTGTGTCAATGCGGAAATAAGATGGTTGCAAAGCAGTAGTTCTACTTCCTGTTTGTTCCACAGCAGCAAAAGCCTTCTGGTGTAAGCTTAGTAGACAGCACACAACACTACAATAACAACACAGCAGTGGAATATGGGCTGCAGTGACACACATCTAAACCTGGAAGAGGGCTACATTGGCTAAGGGTTTGTTGAGATTGTCTTGCCGAATACTGAAACCAATAACAATGTAATCTAACCAATGTGCCTAAGAACGATGGTTGCAGACTGCAGAGTTTAATTTTAACTATCGTATTACAAAATTCACGTGAATCAAATGAATGAGGAGACGAAAGGCTTCAACGAAGATGACGACTGTGGTCCTTGCAGGATGGATGACAAAGTCGCCCCCTGAGCAAAAGCTCAATGCTCCATTCAAAATATTCCGATCTGTGAGTAGAATTCTTCTAGAATCTAGATTCTAGTAATCTAGATATCTATCTAGAAATAATTATATAATATTATTATTTTAAATAGACCTATCTTATCAAATCTTTTTAAAAATACTGACACAATACCCTTGAATACGGTCCTACATGGAACGAGATCTAGGGGAAGGGTTGATTTAGATCTAGATTCTAGATCTATAGGCCCAATATCGTACTGCTGGATATTTAGAATTCAGATGAATTAGCGTTAAATTGAAACAGGTGTTGTAGGTGCAATCATCATCTAGATCTGTCTAGTAGACCAGGACCATTAATTAGGCTACTCTTACTAACCAATCAATCTGTATACATTTAGAATAAGCAGCAAAGAAATGGCAGTTCCTACAAGTACTTTACTTTGGTTGATAATTAGTGACTGAGATTAGAACTACTAGATTAATTAACTTAAGGCTACTTTCAACTCATAGACTGTATACATACTAAACTGGTTGTGGTACATTTTAATTCTTATTTATTAAAATTCTTGAAGTGACAATACTCACTCAACACATGAACATAAAATGTGTCCATGAAAAAAGTTTGGTCACAACTTGACCTTAAAGGTAACATATAAGTTAGATTCAAATGAATTGAAATACCAATACATTTTGTTTTGATTTTTCTTAGAAAATGTTCAAAATAAAACCTTCATTTTGGTTAAACCCATGTTATGTAGTTCACACAAAAAAATAAAACATTTTAAGACAAGAGTTCTGAAATCCAAAAATGTGAGTTCACCAATACAAGGTTGTTAGTAAAACGCCCTAGAGGTTTATTTTCATTTTTTATTCTGAATTGTCATCCAAGAGAACAATGTACTAAAATCAATTTATAAATACTGCAATTTCATGTGCTTAAAGTTAATGTTAATTTTATGTAAGGTTTAATTTGTCTTTTCATTCATAAAAAAAGTGATTGATCTGTATTCTACATAAAATTTGCACTAGGTTTAAACTTGAATGTACTCAAAGTAAGTGATTGTTTAAAATTTATACATTCTTTTTTCCAAAGGGTTTCTTTCTTTTCTTTAACAATACTTAAGATAATTTATACTGGGAGACCACTTTATAATGTATGTATATTTTTATACAAATAATTTCTGTCCAAAAAAACAACAACAAAAAAAACACAACATAGTTGACACACTTTATATTGCAATTTGGTTTTAGGTTAGGGTGAGAATGAAACACAAACTGCAGACATACCCAAATATGGAAAATAATAATGCACATATAAATGGCATTTCTTTAAAGTGCATAATTTATACAAAAAAATATCTCAAGCTTTGCTTTTATGAAATGCACATTCCAAAATTGTTAACAACAGAATCCTTCTAAGTGCATAGTCTTACAAATATATTTCTGAGCACTGTTCTCGAAAATAATAATAATAATAATAACAATAATATAGACATGGAGAAAAGAAAAGGCTGATAAATGTCAACGGTATAGCTGCTCAATTTATTGGACATTTTTAGCCATCTATCAAAGAAAAATTATATTGTTTTGCTGCATATTTCTTATTTATATCATTCTCATAGAAGATTTTAATGCCCAGAAAAATACTCTTCAATAGACTTCAACCATTTTTATGCCACCAAACTATTCAGAATTAATTTGTGTTAACTAGTAAATTCTTCTTACAAGTTTATCAAATTTAGAAAAAAAATCAACTTTTTTTTCACATAAAATTTTTATTTATTGTGCACAGTAACTGATACTGTAAATTTAAACGTCAGTCCTTTAATAGTTGCTAGCTATTGATGGTGTAAAGATATTTTCAAGTTCTTGCTTAAAGTCAACAGATTTTGCTGGTCCCAAGTCATTCACATCTACCAGATTCCCTATTTTCAATTTCTTAACTTTATAATTTTGAAACCCTGTTGAAAATTCTCTGCATGCAATATATCAATAGTCAAAAAATTGATACAGACAATTTACAATTTCAATGTAAATTTGCAAGACGTTATTTTTTAATGTATCCTGCTTGCAGCCTTGTATGCTAGATATTGTATTTTATTTATTTTTCCTTTCAGTTATATTTTGTTTCTGGCGCCTATGTATTATTCTAGGTAATCTAGAGCTTTAATTTCACCTTTCAGTCTCGCGCAAGAATGTGTAGGAGACAGGTCAGTTTTAAGATTTCCCATTCTTTTGCTCTCTATTTGCAATGTATTTGCATCCCACAAAAAAAAAAAACAACCCTTGAAGCCACACTTACTGGTTATGGCACCTTATTGTTATTCTCTGCATTTTGCTTGATTTAAGTTTCTGCAATTGGTATAATAAAAATTGAAACATAATATTTGAAAAAAAATAGAAGTACATGTAAATTACAAATATGAAAATATTACATATAAAAAAAAAAAATTGAAAAACTAGTACCCTGTACTTCATGGCTGGAGAGTAGTGCAGAATGTTTGATTTAGATTTATGGCTTTAATATTCCCAAGTAATGATTTGATTTGACATGTTCTTTGCTAACATGCTCTGGCTGTGCTTAAATGCCCTTCTGAGAAACAACCCCCCACCCCCTCCCCTCATTTCTTGAATGTCTTTTTATTTCTTTAAGGCAAGCAAGAAAGAAATTATATTTCATTTTTTAGTAAAAGTAAAAAAAAATCTTTTTTGTTGTTGTTGACAATTCTGCTTAGTAAATTCTTAGAAATCAATGGTAAATGTTGTTCTGAAGATAAAACATTGCACTTTTATTTTCAAATAATGATACTTAAGTATTGTTGATTTTTTTTTCTATAAATTTTAACCAATAAGATATCTGTGTTTCCCTTTGATTTTTTTGGGGAAAAAAGTTTTTCTTCTTCACGTTTTGAAGATAAAATTTTTTTTTATATCTGTGTTATTTCTGCTACTGGTTTTCATATTTTCAAATGATCACCCTAAAGAAAAACAGAAGAACCAAAGGACTTTTTTGTTCAATTCTAAATTAATATTAATATAATCATCAGGCAGAGGTATTGAATTTACTTTGCAGATTTTTCCTTTTATTAAAAGGCATCTTGGTGAAAACTGTAATCCATTTTTGAAGAGAAAAAAATCGAGAAGTAAAGTTTTGATCAAACCTTTTATTTTTGTTATTAAAGTTAGAATGGTTATAGTAATTTTTTTATTTTTTTTCAAAACTTAAATCTACTTTATCAAACTGTCCTATATCATCGTTTTTACAATTTGTTCCCTTATCAAAATGCTATGTACTTGTTTCTAGTTTCTAACAAAGAGAGAAAGTTGGTGTGCAGTATTTCCACCTCCCTTCTCCGATAGATGTATGTGTTACTCTGATACTTGCAGTTGCATTTAAATAGCGTTGTTGTCTCTGCACATTCTACACAAGAAATGAATAGACGAGTAGACTTGCATTCTTTTTACTTGGATTGTTGAAGAAAGATGTCTTTGATGCAATCGTTGTTGTCAATGTCATATGCACGACTAACCCTTAAATTTTTATCTTGATAGTAGATTTTACACTAATGTGTTTGAATGTATGACAATTAACGAAGTTATGGAAGTCCTTCAGGTAAAAATCTAGGTATTGCCAAATTTACCCACATTTTCTGGTTTTCAGTTAAAAAAAACAAAAAAACAAAAAACTTACTGGTCAAAGTTCAGTAGCAGTATATCAAGGGGTATGTGTAATGTGATTCAATTTATGATTATGATATTTTCATTTAAGTGTCAAAGTACAGTAACAGAATAGTAATCCAGTAGCATCACTGAATTCTAATTGTTGGATATGTTGTTTCATATCCATCTCACCAATGCCCAACACTGCCAACCTCGTGATGTCTGCTATTGCTTTTTACTGACTTGCACCTAAAATTTGACAAGGATACTTTTCAGTTTTGAGAAAGAAAATTAAAGCCTGAAAAACTTAAACTAAGATTGGGATGTATGAAATGATCTCTTCCAATAGTGTCCTGTCTTGTGTAAAAATATAACAAAACACAACACATCACTGTGTTTTAAATTTTAAATACATGTATGTATTAATTTTTTTAAAGTTATTATTTGGTGAGAGTAATAGAGTGTGGGAGGTATTTTCCTGTTTAAAGAACATTCAGACCTCTAGAAGTCAGTTTCAATATTTCAATACTACGGTGAACATAAAAAAGGACTTCTGATATAAGAGTGAGGTACTTCCTGTTTAATAAAATATACCAGATCCTTTAACTCCCGAAGAAACAACTGTGTATGTCTACCCATTTAGAAATGCATGTATGTGAATTGATATGTATATGTCTTTGTTTTATTTTTGCGTTTTGGTGGCCTTTCAAGAATTGCACAGGCCTAAAATTGAACATGCTCAAATTTTAGAGTAGAGGTTGTTTCTTGCAGTAAACGATAATATTAGCTATAACCTGGCGCATTAAAAGTTTAGGATTTCGGTGCTTCAGCCAATGTATTTTGTGCTTTGATAATCTTTGCCACCTTCTTAAGAAACAGATAGTGTTCGTCATTGCATGTGATAGGAGGAATCCCCCCCCCCCCCACACACACACACACACTCTCTCTCTCTCTCTCTCTCTCTCTCTCTCTCTCTCTCTATCTCTCTTTTCTTTTCTCGTCCTTTTGTTTTTTCATTTCCCAAGAAAAGGAGTAGCCAAAGTTTGCTATTTTTTTCTGCTCCTTATTTTCACTGATTCCTATCAATGTGATAATTATGGTGCGGTACCATACTACCATACTAGGAGGGACACGAACACCATCGTCTGGACATAAGTACAATATAGTATTATTACGGACTCCTACGACCATCTTTAGTCTGTGTCTTTTGTCGTGACACTTTAAAGTAATTATATGTACACGCCCTTGACACGTATACGACTCGTCACAAAACGTGATTTTTGTGGTTTAAAAGAAAAAAATATTATTGAATCTCGCTGTGAAAAAAAATGAGCATCTCAACAGACTAAGGTTGTATCCACCTTGATATAATTATATCATTTGGATATTCTAAACACTATCTTTATGAGTACATGATGAATTATTTATATATTTGTTTAATTGAATCTCTTGTAGCAGAAAAAATATGCATCTCAGTAGACCAAGGTTATAAATGTACTGATGTAGCTCCTGTTGACAACTCATTTGGATTTTAAAAAAAACCCATCTCAACAGACTAAGGTTGTATCCACCTTGATATATCATTCGGATATTTTAAAGACTATCTATATGAGTACATGATAAATTATTTATATATATTATTTTAATTGAATCTCTTGTAGCAGGAAAAATATGCATCTCAGTAGACCAAGGTTATACATGTAGCTCCGCTTGAGAAATCATTTGGATTAAATAAATACAAAAAAAAAAGAAGCAAATCAAACAATTCTATGCATAATAAACCACACTGACATATTTCGTGGTCATGGTCGCAGTGGCCGCTATACATTATTTGGTATGCATGAAAAGTAATACATTCGCTATCGTTTGGTGCATAATTTTTATCACGCGTTTGCTTGTCTGGGATCAATTGTAGATCGGTAATAAAGACTTTAGTTCGCCTGCATAGGAGTACGTCACTATTCTTGTTACTCTTACTGTTAAATCACTTTCCAACATGGGATGTTTGTCATTCTCTGTAGAGTCAGTGTGTCAGTGCTAGGCCTAGTATTCATGAGATTGGCGGAGTGATTTGCATTATTTAGTTTCTGTGTTGTTTGCAAGCCCTTGGTTGTTTGCTAATCATCACAAGTACACGTATTGCGGTATTTGGTCACGGTGATGCAACTGAACAATTTTCTTCAATTTAGTTTTTACGGATTTTCAATTATTTTTTTTTTTGATTGACAGATCAGAATTCAAGAAAAAATAATTATGTATGTATTATGGAATGTGATTGTGAATTAATATACCATGCCGCCTTGCGAGAGAGATGCAGTTAAAAAAAAAAAATTAGTTGGCATCCCTGTGACCTAGTCTCACCAGAGCATGTTACCAGTTGCTGTCACATTTGAAATTCATAAGATAGGATCGAAACTGTTTTTACCGTTTAGTACTAAACAATGAATACTGACTATTATTATGAACCCCTTCCATTTTCCTCTACCATGGCATCTGCCTCTGCATACACTCATAGACCCCCACATGCACGGTCTCTCTTTGTCTTCTGGCCATCTGACTTTCTCTCTCTCTCTCTCTCTCTCTCTCTCTCTCTCTCTCTCACTCTCTTTATTCTCATGCGCAACGATATTATCCCCGCAACCTGTATTCGTGATCGAATTCGAAAACATCTTTTTAAATACAGCTTTTCATATAAATTGTGTACGAGTTTATAGTAAAAAATAAAAAGGCTATGACGAGAGGAAAAAAAAAGACAGGAAAAGGTTGCAGAGGCCAAACACACGATTTGTTAAACGGTATAAGCTTGCCAGATCTGCCATTTTTTAAATTCTTTACACTGTTGGTGCATCTTAAGCGTTTCTGCTTCTTTAATCACATCTCTCTTTCTCTCTCTCTCCCTATATTCTGTCACGCGTTACAATAAAATTATTGTCCCCGCAACCTGCAGCGCATTCATGATCGAAAACATCTTTTTCAAAACGCATTTCGTATAATTTGTGTATGAGATAATAGTAAAAAAGTCGATGACGAGGGGGAAAAATACAAGAATATCGTTAAAATAGAAAAATATTTATTACAAGAAAGATGCTTTGTAGATGACATGTATAATATAACTGCAAAAACACATATGCCTAAACAAAACTCGAAGCGAAAAAACAAACAAACAACAATAACAACAAAAATCCCCGCAACCTGCGATACCTAACAACATGCTTTATCTAATCTATGGTGTTGAGTAAAGGATCGATGTTACAGAGTACATGTAATGTACCTCTTTAAATTGTTATACACTTTAGTTGAGCTCTACGTTACCCCGCTGGCACCGTCACAATGCTCGTTGTACTTGTAGCGCACAAAGTCACAAACTAATATTAATACTACAGTGAGTTAAACAATACGCCTCAGGAAAATGACCATGTGAACGTTTCAACGGCAAGTATCACTGCACTGAATAACATCATAGTGACCACCGTTCGCGATGTAACTTAAACTATCATCATCATCATCATCATCATCATCATCATCATCATCATCATCATCATCTGTCAGTTTAATGTGAGACAGGAGTCATGGTATCCCCGTCATGTCTCGTATGTGGCAGCAAATAAAAATTGTTGGACGTTAAACCAATTCAACTCACCCTTCTCTTATTCTTTTTCTCCCCCTTTTCTAGTGACATAGATGACATCTCTCTCTATACGGTATGTCACACACCCTAGGCAATTTTGTTGTGCGTTCTCTTTACGTATTTTCCTTTAGAACACGTTGGGCGGTAACATTTAAAAGCAAACGCATCAAACATCTAGGCAGTGTTTTAAATTGGATACCCGCCTGTGTGAATGTTTCCATCATGTATTTACTTAAATAACGTATTTCCAGAGATTGATTAGCTTCCGAGTTGAGTCCAAGCTACCCCCCCCCCAAAAAAAAAACAAAAAAAAAACAAACAAAACAAAAACAAAAACAAAACAGGCAAAGTCACCTAGTTGACTTTGGTGAACATATTTTCGCATAATACTGGTGGTAAAAGTGATCTATTTATCATATAACTGTCATGGGTAGGGCAGAATAACACTCGGTGAATATATATTTTTTCGTTCGGCATTCAAGCCTACTACAGTACTAGGCTGAGAATGTAAACTGCCCAAACTCTACCTGATAATTATTGTAACGATGTAGCTCACTTAATTTTGGTTCTAAATGCAAACGCTTGGTTATTTTCGTGGCACTGCATGTTTCTTGTCTTGTTTTTTCTTCTCTTTTGTGTTGTTGGAAGAATTGGTTTGAGTATATCATGTTTGTTTATTGTTTATGGTTTTTACGAACCACACTTACTACAGCTTACTCCGTTTGATAAAAAAAAAAAGGGGGAACAGAACAACGGAAGCGAAATTCAGGTTATCTAAATATAACATAGCTAAACCTCAGAAATGAGAAGTTGATTGGAGCTTCTGCTGGTGCTAGTACATGTAATTGTTTCTGATGATGAAACCGTTCCATAAATAGAAACCAGAGTCCTTATAAATAACACGGCCTCTCAAGAGGCTGCGGGTAATTGCCTGGCTCGCTCAACTTGGTGTGGGTTATTTATGAGCACAATGCTACAACTTGTACATTGCAACCAGTGAGTGAGTGGATGGTGGATGCATGTGTGTTGGTCTTCTCATCATACGTTGCTTACGTTTTCGGTGCTAAATGCTATGTATTCTGCTACACGTAGCTGTTTGTAGTTCGGTTTTAGAAAGAGAGAGAGAGAGAGAGAGAGAGAGAGAGAGAGAGAGAGAGACAGACAGACAGACAGACAGACAGACAGACAGACAGACAGAGACATAGAGGGAGAGAGGGAGACACAGATATAGAAAAATAAAAAGGAAGGCAGAGGGAGGGAGAGACACAGAGAGGGTGAGAGAGATTCTTGGTAAGCTTAACTATGTAAGTAATGGTATGCTATGTTATGCAACAGCCTATCAGTGGCCTTGTGACCTGAAAAGAAAAACCCACAGTGATGCTGGGGTGACTTTGAAGTGGTCTGGCTCTGTGAGGTCACACACTGCAAGGTCTTTTAAATAAATAGCATGGATACTGAACGAGTCATTGTATTATTGAAGTACTGGTGGCATAATGGTTAAGTATCGAAGCCTCGTATAGTACACATTACTGTAAATTCCAACAGTTTACACGGGTCATGATCTCCGTGTACATTTTATACCGTTCGTGCTAACGTGAGCGCTTTTGTAGTAAATACAAATTACAAGGGACAATGGGTCATGGTATGCAACACGCACCCGAGCTAAATTGATTATCGTTATATTTTATTTAGAGCCACTCCATTCTTTCAATTTGCCAACGTATATCAAGTCTTTGGAGATCATGGGCACAGTATAACCGTTACTGTGCTTACTTGCAGCAATAATTATAATCTCAACTTAACTCTCCATTAGTTAATGTGTTGCAAAATTTTCATTGTCATCTTAATTGTACATATGTAGGCCCTACGAGTTTTCTCTTATTTAGTTTAATTTATAGATGAAAGGTGGCTTTATTGAAACTTTCCCACTATTTTGTTCATGCTTTAAACACAATAAGATCTACATCTATTCAAATGAGGTATTTCTGCACTTTGCTACGACTATGGCTACATGTTGTTTTGAATATGAAAATGAGATCTATCAAACACTACTCTGTCATAGATTATCAATGGGCTAACAAGTTTTTGCTTTATCGTTTTAGAAATCTGTGTCGAATCTCTGGTAGAAATTAGGAAACAAAATGGCTTTGTTAGAATAATAATAATATTATTACAAACCTAGCGGAAAGAAATGTATCGCAGTGACGATGTCAATTGACTTACGCTGCCTTGCTTGAGACGGCGTCAAAGCCCCCATTTAATGATTAATCTGCATGCGCAAACTAATTGGAATGTTATCAACCTAGATCTACAATATCGTAATTATAGTTCTTTTTGCATACAGCGGTAAGGTGCAGATTGAAATCAACCGTTAATTCAGTTGCATGGTTGTGCAAAGTAACAGACACAACAAACCCCATAAATAACGATGCTGCGTTTTTTTAATAGAGAATGAGTATGGTTGTCCGTTGAATGCAACTAACCCAAACACTATTTCACCCTAACAGTAATAACATGACTTTGTATGAAACAATTGTCCACGACTAAAATTCATTTGTTTTTGTTTTTCCCAAAGAAAAGTTTTGAACCATAATTTATAGTGAAAATTGAAATACATGCACTGATTTTATATTTTAACAGCACACGATACGAATTTTTTAATTAATTAATTTATTTTTTTACAATGTGTGTACTTATAGGTCATCAATGTACAAAGTATATTAAAGGTTTATCTAAGTCTGAAACGCTCTTTTTAATATGATATATTCCTTGTCAATTGATATAACATGAACATTGTAGCTTCTATTTCTTTAAGTGGAAAGCAACACGAAAAAACCTATATTCCTACTTTCCTCCTTCTTTCGTAAGCTTTCTAGCTAGCTATCTACATATTCAAGAAAGGAAATAAATTATAACTGCAGCTGCGTAGTTTAGAAATCATCACCTCCCAGCAAGCCTCGATTTCACAGGTTTTTTTATTGTTGAATTTCCTCACAGTCGTACTTACATGAAATCCACACTTATAATTTAACCTTGAAATTATAATCGAAACGGGGCCAAAGGGAGTGCCATAATTTCGATAATTTGTTATCTTCGTCATTCGATAAATTGCAGATCGACAAAGTTCGTGTAGAGTTGTGCAATACATGTTATATTGTGACTAATTCTTGTCTGTTCCTGGCGATAAAGAACTTTTACCTAATAGCAGTAAAAACAAAAAACAAAACGGAAATATGGGGTCTAAGGGCAACGTATTCTAACTGCCCTCTTTCCTTTGTCAGAGATAGAATAATGTGCTTATCAACCCGCTTGAATACATTTTTTTTTTCATTTTAATTTCGTCATGCATCTGATAACTCTTTGTCATCTCCCCTTTGAGTTTTTAGACCACGAATTCCATCCTGGATCTTAAAACTGGTATCTCACACCCCGATACGTTTCTTTAACTCTAATTACGCCCCGTCTCTAAACACCCTCTGTTATCTCTTTACCCGTTGAGTTTTAAAAACGCCAACTCCGCTCTGTATGATGTATCTGAACAAACCTGTGATATTTCGCCCTGTTAAATTTCCTAATCTAACACAAATTCCGTCCTGTATTTAAAGACTCTTTCTTAAACACTTAATTCAGCCCTGCCAACACTGATTCGGTCCTGTTTGAAGAATCTTTTATGTCTCTCCTCTTTGAATTTTATTGTTAAAACACAAATTTCGCCCTGTGCCCACCAACAGCAAGGAAGCGGCGTTGTATCGTGCTCTCAGTGCCCACCAACAGCAAGGAAGCGGCGTTGTATCGTGCTCTCAGGTTTTCAACCGTTGGCGATATCGCAGACCGACATAGTTCGTATAGTTTTGCAATAATATTGTACATGGCTAGACTGTAACATTTGTCTGCTACTATAGTACAAATAATTTTTACTTTAAAAAAGTAATACAACTAAATACAACATCCTTCATCGTGAGTTTGTCCTGTGTCCACCCCCCAGCAATGGAAGCGGCGCTACTTCATGCTCTCAGATCCTCAAGAATTCGCAGACCGACAAACTACGTGTAGAGTTTTGCAATTATATTGTACATAACTAGACTGTACCATTTGTCTGCTTCTATAAAGAACCTACTACTTAAAAAAGTAATACAACTAAAGTTTGCCCTGTGTCCACCCCCCAGCAATGGAAGCGGCGCTACTTCGTGCTCTCAGATCCTTAAGAATTCGCAGACCGACAAAGTTCGTGTAGAGTTTTGCAATAATCTTGTATATGACTAGACTGTAACATTGTCTGATACCATTAAGCACTTTTCACTTTAAAAAGTAATGAAACTAAATTCAACATCCTTCATCGTAATTTTGCCCTGTGTCCACCCCCCAGCAATGGAAGCGGCGCTACTTCGTGCTGCGCAAGCCGTCGGGCAGCCTGCCGGACCAGTACGAGCTCCACTACTACAAGGACGAGCGCTGCCACGCGCGGAAGGGCTCCATAGACCTGGAGCAGTGTGAGCAGATCGTCGCCGCGCTAGACTCGGAGGAATTCCCGCATCTCCTCGCCATCAAGACCGTCTACAAGAACAAGGTGAGCTTGGCATTCAGTATTCAGTTTCGCGATCGGTCATAACTGCTTCCAGCTGTGCATCCTCACTATGGGTTATAAGTACATTGTACAAGGTCGCGGTAGCTTACGATTCTTCGTAAGCCTTCTTATTTCCATATGTTACGACGAGTTGTAAGCTACCACAATGTTGTAATTACGGCCCTAGGCATCTACCTGAATGGTTGACCCCATTTTCTACATTCTTGCTTTCATGTCTATATACCACGCTCTTAATATTCTCCCGTGTTAATGTTATCCCCCTTAACTTCGCCCCAATCGCCTTGGGCGAACAAGGGAGTGGGTTGGTATCACAGAGTTCTATTAATAGCTAGAAATTTGTGGTTGGTATTCTTAAAGTCCAACGTCAGCGCTATAAAGGCTATATCGTGGATTGGCCATGGACAACGTAAGGCAGTTTTATACGCTGCCACATAGACTGGCACAGAGACAGTGCCGGGATACCAGGACTCCTATCTTGGTGGGTCACATTATACTGAAACGGACCCAAGCAGCAGGGGCGAAATCGTACGCATATATTTGACCGATCGTGGGGACCTTCCGATTGGGAGACTATACTAACGCTTGGCCACTTGCAATAGTTCTTCCCTCTTTCACTTTAAGTGGTCCATACATAGTGGAACTATATTATTATCTATGTGATAGCTGATTGGTTCAATGACAACAAAGTTTGAGCAATTTTTTCAGCGTTGAAACCAAAGCACGTTCCGTATAAATTTAATTACAACAACAAAACAACAACAACAACAACAAGAACAAAAAACAACAACAAACAAACCGCCCTCGTCCAAAAAAAAAAACAAAAAACAACAAAAAACACAAAAAGAATCACCAGTTGAAATCATCGAATTCACTCACAATAAAGTGACATTAACCAGGAACTACGTAATATTTTTTTATTTTGCATGACAAGGGTTATAGTAATCTATTTGCAATTAGCATCATAGTTATGAGTTATGGAATGATACTCGGTGAGTATTTTTTGTTTAGTTGTTTATCCTACATGCCTACTTTCACTTCCGGTGTCATCTCGGGTCAGGTTGACTTGAAATGGTCCTCCATGCACTCCTGTCTCTTGCGTTTTCGCTGCATTATTTTGCTGTAAGACAGGTCCATTCCTTAATGTCATCTATCCATGCCTACTAGTCTAAGTAAAAATGTATACTATCCTCACCGTGTCTAATATTTTCATGATATAAATCACTTTGGTTCAAAAAAAAAAAAAAAAAAAGAACTAAAACAAAAATAAGCCTCGGTTTTCAAAAATGTCGCGGCATTTTTTTCTGCTCACTGGACAACTCCGCTTTGTCTGACGTTTAAAAGCGGAAATACACAAGAATCCCGAGCATTTGCTTGACTACTTCATTGCCCAAGCATTACACGTATTATGGTACACTGTATATGGCCCACAGCAGCTGTTACAGTCATAAACTGTCACGATTAGGACTGGTTAGGGCGCTATAATATGATCAAGTGATGCCAATTTCCTGTAAATGTTCGGTTTTTCAGTAAAAAAAAATGTGCAGGTCGGAGTCCAATATAGGCATGTCGAGCCGTAATGTTGTGTGATGAATAAGCTATGCCTCTGTACCCGAGAGGTTCAGTAAAAAAAAAAAAAAGAAAGAAAAAAGATCCAGTTGGCATCACTGTTTGATCATAGGTATAGACATTGCAAAAAATGTTCAAGTAGTGATGAAGTCAGTCAGGCAGTATTTGGAATATACTGAGCTCTTTTTTTTTTTTTTTTTTTTTTTTTTTTTTACATACTGATATCTTAATGTCACTTTACGAATCCCTTTAGAACTGTCATACATCATTGTTGAAAAGAATGGAACTGAAATGATCATATTTTGGGGTCTAATTTATTTCCTTATTTCCAGTTGACCCGAGTCGCGGTTTTATCTACATTACACGAAAAGCCGGTCTTGTCATAATGCAGATTTCATCACCAATTTGTCACTTGCATAAACTTTTTCTAATTTTCAGTCTGCAATAATTATAATATGGAAGACATTTTCATACGTTTTTTGTTTTTTTTGGTACTTCTATTTCGAATTGCTTCAAATCTTGAATCTTTTATCCAATACATACAAATTAATTCCGGGTTGACAATTTACATTCGTATTGTTGCATAGTCTGTGGTAGGTCTGATAAGGATGTGAGAATTAAGTTTCCCTAAAAAAAAAAGAAGGAATCCCAACAAAAATCTGAAGTTTCTAACACATGTAGACCTATGTGTTTACATTGCTTGCTCACCCTCCACATCCGCCTGTCGAGTGGTCTACTACTCACAGGTTTAACGGACGTGCGGTGCAGCCTAACCATATGACCTCTCAGGGTGCAGCCCATAGTCGTACTGGTCTAGAGGGACATGTGCAGCCTTGGCCAGCATGTCTAGTCTAAACAGCCCAGGGGAGATATATTTTAACGTGTACTAGGGGTGTGGGGGCGAACTGGAGCAAGTGGTTGAGTGTTGGCCTCCCGATCAGTAGGTCCTTGGTGCAGAACCCACGATTAGACAAATAAACATGCACGCGGGTATAAATATCCTAGGGGAAAGTCATAGCGTTATAAATGTTATAGCCAACGCGCGGACGAGAGAGAGAGAGAGAGAGAGAGAGAGAGAGAGAGAGAGAGAGAGAGAGAGAGAGAGAGAGAGAGAGAGAGAGAGACAGAGAGAGAGAGAGAGAGAGAGAGAGAGAGAGAGAGAGAGAGAGAGAGAGA
>RQTK01000168.1:81084-103478 GCA_003991915.1 Elysia chlorotica
GGTGTGGGGGGGCGCGGGTGGTGAAAGGGGGATGACGCAAGTGGTAGAGCGTTGGCTTCTTTATCGGCAGTTCCCACGATTGGACAACCTTAACACGAAAACTTAATATCTCCACTAAGTCCGGATCTAACTTGACTGCTATATTACTTGTATTAAAAAATAGACTTAGCCTGTTGAACCCATTGTGAATAGTTCAGTGAGCAGAGCGGTATGCGCACATCCTGCTGGTAATTCTCATCTATCGGCAGATCTCTCTGCTTGAAAACCCGGTACATGACACAATGGACTAAACAGCACGTTGGTGGGCTTAATATTCTTTGTAAACAATAGTTCTTTTAAGTTTTACATTAACAAAAAAAAAATAATATAGATACACAATGTGTTTTAATAAAGAGAAATGATATCGTTTTAGTCATGTCAAAAAAAAAAACACACACACACACACACAAAACAAAACAAAAAGAAGCAAACAAAAACAGTCGCCTAATATTGAAACGAAATGACTCGTTTCTTCCATTATATCCGAGCTATCAGTGCCAGTTACCGTGGCTCATTTCGTGTTATTTACCCCCACCCGCCGAATAAATACACACCTCCTGTTGTAGTATTTCAGTACACATGTATAAGCTTACTCGCCACAAGGGCCAAATTGGATTATTTGGTGATATGATTAGGGTTAATAGTGTCGGAACTATCCCACAATTATCACGAAGTAGCGAATATGCACGTAGAACTGACGTATATAATTTCTGTCAGCTTGTACCAATGCTTACTAGACAAGTAAGAAAAACCCGTCTCTTGAGTTCCACAAAAAAGTGGACTGAAAAAAAATGTTCCAGTACACGTCATACATACACAAAACAAACACCCCTCCCCCACCCCCTAAAAAGGACAATGAACGCCCCCATCCTTAGGAACGAAACAACTAAAACAATAACAAACAAAAAAACCCAGAAAAAGCCGGGGGCATAAACCATCGGTACCTTGCATGTGTCAGGCTGTCAGCAACAGACTCAAAAACAAGAAACAGTTAATTATAATTACATGTACCTTTAAGTTACGAAACTGCACACAGTATCCCCCGTTTAAAAAAATCTTTCTTGGTTTTTTTTTTCTGTGAAGATAGGGCTGGGTTCATTTTGACAGGCCCGAAAACGCGCCCCGCTAAGAAACAGAACCAGACAAGGATAACATCAAATTAAGCACCTAACATGTCTAAATTGGCCTTGGAAGCTGATGGGACCCCGACAACAAACTTGCTACAAGCCGGAGCATGAAGTTTGGATAATCTGTTGTGAAGATGAGGACAAGAGCGAGAAGAAGTGACGACCCTCTTTGAAGTGGTTAGATAAGGACCCCTAGAAAGTACCGCGTCTCATACTACACTATAGCCTTGGCTTGTGTCATTTGTCTTTGGTTGTTCAGTCAAGGAGGACGTTGGATACCATTGTGCTAGAATTAGTTTTTGTGTATGTTTATTTCGGTATGGACATGGATGTTACTGGGTTTTCATTCGAATCGGAGATATAAATTGTGTTCGATTTCTTTTTTGTGTGCTCATCTTTTACAAGAGTGCTGTAAGTCCTTCATGTCTGTAATGTTTAGTCTAAAGTTTGATGAGTATAATCTATGTGTGTGTTGATGCGACTATCTTGTTCATTTAAAAAAAAAAGTAATCCTTACCCTCAGTCTCCTTTAGATGGATTCAAAACGCTCATCGTCAGCAGCAAGGCTGTAGACTATATGTATTGCAGAGCTGCCAACCGTCCCGCATTTCGCGGGACAGTCCCGCTTTTTGATACCTTGTCCCGCCGTCCCGCCCGCGATATAAAAAATGCCGTTTTGTCCCGCTTTGAGCATTTAAGCCGCATGTTTTTCGGTTGTAGATTTCCACCCTCTACAGCCATTGCCGTAAACAACTGCACATTTATTATAATTACATGATCCCTTTAAGTTACGAAACTGCACACAGTATCCCCCGTTTTTTTGGTGGTTTTTTTGTGTGTGTTTGTGTAGAGATAGGGCTGGGTTCATACTGACAGGTTCGAAAACGCGCCCCGCTAAGAAACATAACCAGGCAAGGATAACATCAAATTAAGCGCCTAACTTAATATCTAAATTGGCCTTGAAAGCTGATGGGACCCCTACACCAAACTAGCTACAAGCCGGAGCATGAAGTTTGGGTAATCTGTTGTGAAGATGAGGACAAGAGCGAGAAGAAGTGACGACCCCTCTTTGAAGTGGTTAGATAAGGACCCCTAGAAAGTACCGCGTCCCATACTACATTATAGCCTTGGCTTGTGTCATTTGTCTTTGTTTATTCAGTCAAGGAGGACGTTGGATACCATTGTGCTAGAATTAGTTTTTGTGTATGTTTATTTCGGTATGGACATGGATATTACTGGGTTTTTATTCGAATCGGATATATAAAATTGTGTTTTGACTTTTTTTTTGTGTGCTCATCTTTTACAAGAGTGCTGTAAGTCTTTGATGTCAGTGATGTTAAGTTTAAGTTTGATGAGCATAATTTGTGTGTGTGAGTGTGTGTGTCGGATGCAACTATCTTGTTCATTAAAAAAAAAAAGCAATCCTTACCCTCAGTCTCCTTTAGATGGATTCAAAACGTCATCGTCACAGCAAAGCTGTATGAATATGACCCGAGAGCTTAGTCAAAGTGTCCCTCTTTTTGGGTAACTCAGGTTGGCAGCTCTGGTATTGAGGATATGTCTCTAGACTTATGTCTGACAATTTTACCCACTGCTGCTAGCGAAACACTGCTGAGATAATAGGGTCCTTTTCTCAGCCGGTCATTTTCTACTCACACCGACACAACGACGAAATTGGACAAATACATATAATTATTTGACTGATCTTGCGTTTTGAAGAGGCCAACACTCTACCACATGGGCCACTATCTATCCATCTATCTATCTATCTATCTATCTATCTATCTATCTATCTATCTATCTATCTATCTATCTATCTATCTATCTATCTATTATCTCTCCATCCATCCATCTATCTCACCTATCTTCTATCTATCTATCTATCTATCTATCTATCTATCTATTTATCTATCTATCTGTCTGTTACAAAAAAACAATCAACTTACCAAAAATACCACACAAAAGAAACAATAACAAAAACAACAACAAACAAAACGAACTACATCTCAACAAGCCAAATAGAAAAAACTCCCAGTGAAATAGTATATAAAACTCTGACCCTGATTAACTAAATGTGGTTCTCTTACAGTTAATCTCCATTTCGACTTTGTTGTATAGCGTCCAATGCCAGCACTATATATGCTTTACTGTCTGTCCCCAGGAGAGGACCTACTACCTGGCGGCGGAGACGGAGCACGACATGAACACCTGGGTCCAGTGGTTGTGCTACGTGTGCGGCCTCAAGCCTGAGGATCCGCGTGAGTTAACACTAACTCTTTCTATAACGCTAAAAATATTATTAACTAATGCTATATTGGTTTTCTATAGTTTTTACGTCTCTTAGGTTTGTCGGAGAATTTAATAGTACAAGTTGAAATGGAATTATCCTAGTTTTGATTATTTTTGCGTGTCCTAGGTTTGTCGGAGAATACTAGTATAAGTTGAAATAATCTCAAAGTTCATGACATCTTAGCTTTGGTAATTTCTTCGTAGCCTAAGTTTGTCGAAGAATCTCATAGTAAATGTTAAGTGGACTAAAACCCCAGTTGAAACGATCTTGGATTTGATACGTTTTTTCTGTTAGGTTTGTCGGAGAATCCCATAGCATAAGTTAAATTGACTAGAGCCCCAGTTGAAACAAATTAGTTTTGATAAGTTTTGTTTCTGTTAAGTTTGTCGGAGAATTCTTTAGTATAAGTTAATTTGACTAAAAATGCCCCAGTGAAAACGATCTTAGCTTTGACTACTTTCAATTAAATCTCCTAGGATTGTCGGAGAATCCCTTAGTATAAGTGAAAACAATTAGCTTTGATTAGTTTTACATCCTGTAAGTTTGACGGAGAATCCTTTGGTATAAGTGGAAACAATCTTAGCTTTGATAAGTTTTATGTCCTCTAGGTTTGTCCAAGAATCCTATTGTATAAGTAGAAGCAATCTTAGCTCTGATAAGTTTTAAATCTCTTAAGTTTGTCGGAGATTCCTTTAGTATAAGTGGAAACAATCCAAGCTTTGATTAGTTTTAAGTCTCCTAGGTTTGTCGGAGATTCCTATAGTATAAGTTGAAACAATCCTAAATTTAACTAGTTTTAAGTACTCTAGATTTGTCGGAGAATACTTTAGTACAAATAGAAACAATCTTAGCTTTGAGCAGTTTTAAGTCTCCTAGGTTTGTCGGTTAATTCCTATAGTATAAGTTGAAACAATCCTAGCTTTGAGTAGTTTTTATATGTTCTAGGTTTGTCCGAGAATCCTATAGTATTAATTTTAAGTCGAAACAATCTTAGCTTTGATCAGTTTTATGTCCTCTAGGTTTGTCCTAGAATCCTATAGTATAAGTGGAAACAATCTTAGTCTTGATACGTTTTGATGTCTCCTAGGTTTGTCCAAGAATCCTATTGTATAAGTCGAACCAATCTTAGCTTTGATACGTTTTTACCTGTAAGTATTAGTGGAAATAATCTTACTTTGACTAGTTTTAAGTCTCCTATGTTTGTCGAAGAATCCTATAGTACAAATAGAAACAATCTTAGCTTTGATTAGTTTTCACGTATCCATGGTTTGTCGGAGAATCTTAAACCAATACAGATCCAATTGTTAGGGGATGAAATATGACATAATTATAAACTATTTTCTTTGACTGATCAACGGATCGAACCAGGGAATTTTTTCTTTCTCGGTTATATAAAAGCGTCCAACATTCACATCCATATCGAAGGAAGAACGATATGTAATCTTTCAGAGTGTTGAGTTTGATGCTGAGTCATATTTTTCTGTTGGTAAAAACGGACTTCGTGTGAACGTGTCTTTCAACAAAACGATTCTTTTCTGTATTTCTGTGACGCATCTGGTGTCTGGATTTTTTTTTAATGTTAAGCTCACGTAAGTTAACGGTGGACAGTTGTTTTATTCTTTCCCCTCTGCATAAAATGATTCGCAGAGACACCTAAATATCCGTAAAATGACACTAAAAATTTTAAAACAAATGCATCGTAATTATTTTCACTGGTACTATAACCATACTTCATAAAATCAATGTCAGTAGTTCATCAATTCATTATGAAACATTTCGTGTTCTTCTCCATCACAATTTCACTGTCAAATACATATAAGAAATTTAGCATAAAAATATTCCAATCGTTGTTTTCCACGCCCCATCGATCCTGATGCCCGGATGAAAAATACGATGTACTGTGTAAGTTATTCCTTTTATTTCCCCCCAAGGATGCCGTTCTATTGTTATGATCTTTGTTGTGAATAATATTATTTGTGTACATTCAGTTATAACATTTTTTCATGTTGCAAATTTCATTCTTGTTTGCTTATTTTGTTGTTGTTGAATTATACAAGCATTGTGTTGTTGTTTTTTTCGTTATGCTGACAATTTGTTACCTCCCATTGAATCCTATTGAAAACTCTTGCCTGTTAGTTGATTTATTTCGTTTTATCATCTTTTTAGTATGTAGCAACTTTGTATGTTTTGTTTGTTTGTTTTAAGTTATCAATTTTCTTTCCTTTTGTCGTTTTAACAGCTCATGTTTTTAGAATGACTAGCATCACGGTTTTGTGGTGACAATAGTTATGATGATGAAAAATGTATGTAGAATCACTGCATGGATTTTAACCCATTTTGATTTTGTTCAAGTTTGATCAATTTTTGTTTGTTTGTTTTTCATATTTTAATCTTTTTGGTATGTCATCTTTTGTTGCTTGCTTATTCGAGGCGATGAAAAAAAAAAGAAAGGCAAATTTGCAAATGGATCCGGGAGAAGTTTTTAAGTGTGAAGACGACCTGTAAAGTTACCGCGATGTTGTACTTACACCCTGTCCGGTTCAGCTTCCTACTGTTATCTAATGAAATCATTTTCTGCATCCCTGCTTGGATAGTGATCAGCCCCTTAGTCATGAAGACGAAGAGTCTCGGATGTGAATGCTAATGATACAGTTATACAGTTCACGACTGCACAACAAATAGATCTAGAGGATGTGTCCAAACAAAGATTCAATGAGAAATTGATACAACTCAATGTTAACATCTACAAAGTGTAAATGCAACTGTCCTTAACAACAACAACAACAACAACAACAACAACAACAACAACAACAACAACAACAACAACAACAACAACAACAACAACAACAACGACAACAACATTAATAACAACACTCCCAACAGCGTCGAGGTCATCGACGATATTTATAATCTTGTTTAGCATCACTGTTGTCCAGTTCCATCGTCAAACATAACGCTAGGTTTCTCAAGAAAGAAAAGAAATGTATGGGACACTTTGGAATTCGTTAACTTTGGCAAATGATTATAGTATACATTCATGGCTTTACTTTATTTTGTGTTTGTTATGCTTAAAGACAAACTTTACTAGATTAAGATAAAGTTATTTTCAATTTAACATGTCCTTATGGTCCCAAGGGGAGGTGATATAAAAATATTGACCAAATGCATAAACTTATCTACTCGAAGTCCAAGATGGGTCAAAAATGTATTTGTCCAAATTTGTCCTCCACTGGCTGGGTCGGTGTCAGTTTAATGTGACCGGCTGAGATAGGAGTCCAGGTCCCCCCTGCTCTATCTCATGTCTGACAGCATCTAAAATTGTTAGACGTCAGTCTTGGAGCCCGTCCTATGAAGTGCTGACGTTGAACGTTAAACAACAAAACAAACGAGCAAACTTGAACTGACAGTCTTGCTGGTATAAAAATCGACGAGCAAGTGTAATAGTCGGAGTATAGTCCCACCAGTTTAAAATGTTTTATAGTATCTTCAAATAGAGAAAGATTAGAGATGCAAATATTATTATATGAAGGGAAAGGGAAAAAACAACCGCTTTGTTGTTTACCACGGCCTTGGGCTAAACAGCTGTTGAGCATGTCCTTGCCTTAGGCCTCCCATACTAACCACTCACAAGTCGTGCCAGGCTGGAAACGTCTTGTCTCAAGTGCTGTCATGACTCACTCACTCACTCACTCACTCACTCAATTATGCTTAAAGACAAACTTTACAAGATTAAGCATTGGGTATTATACACCAAAGCGTAGACTTAACATGGTCGAATGAAGAATAATTATGTTGAACTTTCTTTGGCCAACACTGGGCCTTAAGAATGGGTTGTTGAACGAAACGTAATAATATGCCAAAGAAAGTTCGACGTAATTATTTGAGTTTACAAGTAACATCTGTATTGACATGATTATCCGCATTTTGTCAACGTGCGTAGTTTGTAACAAATCCGGATATCTTTGGAACTTTCCCCTCGAATAGTATTTTTGCCATAAATATCAGCCTTCTCGTTATAAATTCAAAACGGAAGCCATTTCCACGACGTACTAGTTATATAATTGTTGTTAAAAGTAATAAGTTAAAGATCGAGAAAGTTCAAGTCAATTTAGCATGTCCTTATTGTCATAAGGAGAGGTGATATTAAGATATTGCCCAAATTCACCGACTTCCCTACCAAGAGTACTGTGAGACCAAATAGTTCAGTCTTATTTGAAGCCGACTATTTTGTGAGGGCCTTCGTCTAATCGAAAAATAGTAGAGATGTAAGGTACATTTGCTTGGACTAAAAGGGGAGAACTGGTTGACGTAGTAGGGCGTTGGTCTCCAGATCGGAAGGTCGCGGCTCGAATTCCACGATTGATGAAAAATGTATTTGCCTATATTTGTCCCATACTGGCAGATGTCAGTGTAATGTGATCTGCTGAGATAGGAGTCTCGGTACCCCCGCTCTATCTCTAACGTGGAAGCACGTAATATTGTTGGACGCCAGTCTTGGGGCCCGTCCACAAATAGGCCTATGAGTGCTGACGCTGGACGTTAAACAACGAAACTAACGAACAAACTTGGACTGACAGTCTTGCTGGTATAAAAGTCGACGAGCAAGTGTAATAGTCGGAGTATAGTCCCACCAGTTTAAAATGTTTTATAGTATCTTCAAATAGAGAAAGATCAGAGATGCAAATATTATTATATGAAGGGAAAGAGAAAAGGAAAAAAACAAACAACCTTGCTTTGTTGTGTTTACTACGGCCTTGGGCTAAACAGCTGTTGAGAATGTCCTTGCCTTAGCCCTCACATACTAACCACTCGCAAGTCGTGCCAGCCTGGAAACGTCTTGTCTCAAGTGCTGTCATGACTCACTCACTCACTCACTCACTCACTCACTCACTCACTCACTCGCTCAGTGAGTCTATACACTAGTGACTATAGGCCTACAATTTGAATTCCGTTTGGGTCTGTTGGAGCGGGTTTAACAAACGTTTTAAAGAAAATTTTGCCCCCTTTCTTATTATTTCCAAATGTGTTATCGGTAGCTGGCAGAGGTTGAGTTGAGTTGGTTTTTAACGTCAGCACTGAATTAGGCTATCTTGTGGACGGATCCCAAGAGTGACGTCTGACGACTTTACGTGCTGCCACACACGAGACAGGGCGGGGATACCATGACTCCTGTCTCAGCTGGTCACATTCAACTGACACCGAACCAATCAGAAGGGGGCGAAATCGCCAGGGCTCGAACCATGGAGTCGATGTTGTAGCTAGGGCAACCGCGCCCCCCGGCCTGTGGACAATCTTTAAGAGCAACAAGAGCCTTGGAATTATAATGTGTCTGTCTGTCTGTCTGTTTGCCCCCCCCCCATCTCTCTCTCTCTCTCTCTCTCTCTCTCTCTCTCTCTCTCTCTCTCTCTCTCTCTCTCTCTCTCTCTCTCTCTCTGTCTCTTCTCTCTCTCTTTTCCTTCTCTCTCTCTCTCTCTTCTCTCTCTTTCTGTCTATCTGCCTTGCTCTGTCTGCCTGTTTGTATAATGTAATTTTTTTTTTTTCGTTTTGTTCTACTTGCCTGTAACCCCTTAATTTTTTTGTTTTTGTTTTTTTATGTTCTTTTTTTTTTTGTTCTTTTTACTAAAATTGAATGTTTCTTCCAATTTATAAGAGATTGAATGCGTAGACATATAAGTTTACAAATGCACTGTACTACGCTACTTTGTTTAAGTTTTACCCATCAATATTCTGTTTAGATTTGCTACAAGCTTGAATTTGTTGTTCAGATGAAAATTGGAATTCCTCCTTCTCTGTACATATTTTTTAAAATATAGTTTCGACTAATTGAATTCATAGAGCATGAAGTCCTATAACTCATATTAGGTCAACCATAACACAGTGTTTGTCATTTCCTATAAGTCAGTCCATATAAGAGCTGGTTAAAACTACTACAAGTACATTTTAACGCATTTTGAGTTGGGTTTTTTGTAGTGTCAAGTTTTAAAACTCATCATTGGTAACTTGCTACATTGTACAAAGTTGATAAATAGCAATATCCCTAAAATTTAAGTAGCAAAATACAGAGAGATTCGACCACGTCTTTTTTTCTTTAGTTCTAATTTTACAGACATAGTGATTTTTATTTACACTTTAATGAAAGTTAAAACATTTTGCGTTTAACACTTTACAGGCGGGCATGTCATTTTTAATTGTCTCCTAACGAGTTATAAAGAGTTATGGGCATGTCATTTTTAAATTATCTCCTGAGGGATTAATAAAGAGTTATCTTATCTTATATGAATTTTTTTTTTTTCATTTATGCATAAGCTACATATGCGTTTAACACTTTACAGGCGGGCATAAAATAAGTATTAAAACATGCTGTTTGCAATTAAATATATATTATTGTCATTGTAAGATTGATACATAGCATTTTTGTCTTCCCTTTTCCGTTCAAGCACCAGCGACAAATAATCTCTGAGCTACTACTTTAAATCTAAAAAATTATGTCAGTTGCAATTATATAATCAACCTTTTCTTGTTAGGCAAATATTTTTTTAATAGTTCTGTCATTTTGAAGACACATTTTCCTATTCCTATTTTTCAAAGTGTAAACTGTACACATGTTCTTGGGCATGTCATTTTTAAATTATCTCCTGAGGGATTAATAAAGAGTTATCTTATCTTATATGAATTTCTTTTTTTTTTTTCATTTATGCATAAGCTACATACATCCCTGAGCCATTAATTTAAAACGACAAGTCATGCCGTTTGCAACTATATAATCTACCTTTTTTTCTTGTAAGATGAATATAAATATATATTTGATTCCACCCCCGCTCCATCAGCCACAAACCAATCTAAGCCGCTACTTTAAAACAATAAAATCATGTCATTTGAAATTATACAATTACATTATTTAATTTTCTTCTTGTCACATTGGAATTTTTAATTTTTTTTTCTCTTTTTCATCAATCTGTATAATAGCCACAGGCATCTATGAGCCGCTTATTAAAAAAAAGGGATAAAATCATGTTGAATGCAAATATCTATTTATATATATATATATACACATTTACTTTGATTCTTGTAACATGAATCACATTATTTTTTTGTTCATTCTTGATTCCACCTGTGCAACTGTGCAACAGCCACAGGCATCTCTGAGCCACTTATAACACACACAAAAAAAAATCATGTTGATTTCAAATATCTATTTATATATATATACATTTACTTTTATACTTGTGACATGAATCACATTATTTTTTTTCCATTCCTGATCCCACCTGTGCAACAGCCACAGACACCCCAGAGCCGCTTATAAACACACAAAAAAAAAATCATATTGATTGCAAATAAATATTTATTTACATCTACTTTTATACTTGTAATATGAATTACATTATTATTTTTTTTCATTCTTGATCCCACCTGTGCCACAGCCACAGGCATCTCTGAGCCACTTATAACACACACAAAAAAAAATCATGTTGATTTCAAATATCTATTTATATATATAAATACACTTACTTTTATACTTGTGACATGAATCACATTATTTTTTTTGTTAACAGCCACAGACATCCCGGAGCCGAAGCCGACAGCCACAGACATCTCTTAGCTTCTAATGAAAAAAAAAATTATGTTGATTGTATATATAACATGAATTACATTATTTTATTCCTGTTTCTACCTGTGCCGCAGCCACAGACATCCCGGAGCCGAAGCCGATGTCGCCCAGCTCTGTCCAGGGCCTGGACTTTGGGGGCGGAGGAGCATCCGCGGCGCCGGGCGGATTCAGCAACGGTCAGCTGTCGATGTCCAGCGGGATGAGGCCGGGACTGCATGGAATCCACCACGGGCGGTCAAGCCCCGAGGGCCTGGGGCTCATGGTGTCCTCGAGCGGGCCCCGGCAGCACCAGCCCCAGCCCCAGCCCCAGCACCAGCACCATCCGGCACACAGCTTAGCCGCGGGTAGACTGTCTGATTCCAGCTTATCACCCTATATTCCTCTTGGTAACACGCTTTCCTTCTCCAGAAACTCATACTGCTTTTACAGTAATATCTGTGTGTATATATGTATGTATATAATTATGTATACATACTTTTGAGGCAACCAGGGTGAATCAGGCACAGGTCTGAAAAAAAGATTTTGATATTGTGTTTAAGAACATCAAATGCGCTGTAAGAGGTTGAAACGAATTTAACTATCATTTCTAGAATCAGAGATATTCAAATTAATTTGAAAATAAAGAATATATATGTAGTATTTTTTAATTTTTAGAAGGCTCTAACTAAAAATTTACATTAACAAATTGTGCCTGATTCATTCTTGTTGTCGCACATATAATCAACCGAGCTTGCTTTTTAAAATTTTTTTAAATGAATGACGATCTGATGTTTTGATTGGAGGAGAGAAAATCTCTCGTAGTTCAGGGTCTCCGTACTTTGTAGCAACCAGGGTGAATCAGACATGAGTCGGAACTTGGGCTTACACAAAATATGAAAAAAATATATAAGGCTTCCATAAATTTGGTGACAATTGAATACTCCTAAGGCAAACCCATTTGACATAATTTACGGTTATTCAAATTGTATTAAGATGTATCAAGTGCGTATTAAGAGGTTGAAATAATTACAAGTCTTTTTATTACTAGAACCAGAGATATGTTTCATTTTTTTTATTGCTTTAAGAGGTCAATATTGATACGTTATTCTATGTTTAGGGGTTATTTTTATAGTTTTATAACTCTTGGCAAATAAAAGAATTTGAAGGTTTTAAAGTTTGTGAGCTAGCCATGCATATTATATCTACTTCATCTTGTTGGAGGCATTAGCTCTTTAGTTTTATCAGCCTCTGATTAGACTCAATATTATATAATTATGCTATTTTAGATATGTGAAAGGAGTTCATAATTGTTGTTTAAAAGATATGAAGCAGCATCAGTATCAAACAAAACTGAAAATTTGATATTTTGGAAACCACGATACTAGTTTTGATGTTACCTACGGAACATCTTGTTGAGGAGTGGAATATTTCATTACCAAGTGCCCATAAATAGCGCATTAGCAAAATCCTGTAAGAAGAGTTGTGTAGGACTTGGCTATGCTCCAATTGGTTAAATATTATTTTGCCATCTCTGCAGCTCTCAAGTTATCATATGTATAGGTCAACTTATTGTGATTTAAAAAATCTTAAATGATCAGAGTTCTCTTACTTGGCAAGGTCTTATAAAATCAACAACAGCATGAAAGTATTACATGTTTTGGTACAGCTTTTATATGTAATACTAGCTTATAAATTCGAGTCTTCTTCTTTAGCCTTAGCATAATGAATAAAGTACAGTTTATCAAACTTGTCAAGTTCTAAGGCTGTACTTTGTGTAATTGGTGCTGTACTTAAAGAGCCCAAACGAGATCAATGTTGCATCAAGGTAGGAATCTTGGAACATTTGAGTTATTAAATACAACCAGTGTAAAAGGAAATCTTGGAATATTTTGGTCATTTAGCGTGACTTGGAAAGGACAGGCTACAGTTTTCCTTCAATTAGTGTATTTATTTTTAATATTTTTTGTTTGATATTACACATTGTACCAATTTATATTGAAGAGATTTAAGGCAGATTTTTCCACAGAACAAGAAAGGTTTTTTTTTGTTTTCCCTCCTGAAAAGGTGCAATCAATGTCTTTTCTAGTTGTGCTGTGTGTCTCTGTTACTGTCTGTATCACTGTCTCTGTACAATTACTATAACATGTGTGGGCAATACTGTGTCTCTGTTACATCTTATAAATAGGACATACCACTCGCACAACAGTATGCCTATGGTATAAGGTATTCTGTAATACACAGCTACTCAGTTTTCCTTCTAATAGTATAATATATTTTTAATATTTTTTGTTTGATATACACATTGTACCAGTTCATATTGAAGAGATTTAAGGCAGATTTTTCCACAGAACAAGAAAGAAGGTTTTTTGTTTTGTTTTCCTCTCCCGAAAAGGTGCAATCAATGTCTTTTCTAGTTGTGCTGTGTGTCTCTGTCACTGTCTCTGTACTATTACTATAACATGTGTGGGCAATACTGTGTCTCCTGTTATCGTCTTGTAAAGAGGACATACCACTTGCACAACAGTATGCCTATGGTATAAGGTATTTTGTAATACACCTGAATATTCATTCCTTTGTAATACTGTGCTGTCTCTCTGAAAACCTTATCAATATCTGCTCCTTATGACTTTTAACTTCTTTGGCCAGTGGACTCTGTATGATTGTCTTTAATACACAATAATAGTCCAGAGACCTGGGGATGTATAGCAACGCGCACTTCAAAAGTGTTTTTAAAAGAAATTCAGAATTGAAACTATTGACTCTAATAGGGTTACTAAGGCTGAAGAAGGAAACTGATCTACAAAATATAGACTTTATGTGTATTAAGAAGAAGAGTTTTTTTTTCCTGAAGATGATGGCAATCTAAAAGTAATTTCAATTTTATAAAGCATACAATTTTTTTTTTCCTCATTTCAAATTACATTAAAATGTAACAAAAACAGAACAAACAACAACAATGAAAAAAAAAATAAACAGCAACAAAAACAACAGCAGCAGCAGTACAAAACTCAAGTCATTAGTTGAATTATGTGTGAAGTGTTACATTCAGATCGAACTAATGTAATAACCCACTTGCCTACACTAATCTTACATCAATATATATCAAACTAAATCTTTTTTTCTTTGTCTTCTTAACCTTATTTGTAAGTCCCCTATGTTTTGCTCTGATCTGTTACTTATTAATTATTATCTATATAACCCTTCATTAAGCTGCCTCAAATTTGAATTGGTCTTCATTGGTTTCCTATGCAATAGTAAACATAAATGAAAATGCATGCAATTGGGTGGAGTATGTGGGGGATGTTGAGTTGGTTTAACGTCCAACATCAGCACTATATAAGCTGTATGTATGTGGGGGAGGGTATGTGAATCGCATATCACGTTACAGTTGTAAGCAATGTCTATCTATCTGCCTGTCATTTTGTAGGATATGTCGTTTCTATCATAATACAATGTACATCTCTTGCCTTGCCTTCTCTATAAGTCTTTATCTTTCTTTCATATTTTTTTCATCAAAGTATATTCAAAGGATCTGTTCGATAAAATACTCCTAAGTTTGCAGTCAGTTTTAAAAAATGCGGAAATTTACTTATGGAAAAAGTAACAGCTACAAAAAAAGCTTAGCTTTTAGACAAGGCTTATAAGTGTACTTGGAACTTTACCTTAAAATTCGTATATTTAACACATTGCCTAAGTAAGAACTGACTTGCACCCCATTTATCTTTCTATTCATACTCTAAAATTAATTATTGAAAAATCTTGAATACTTTTGCTGTGCCATTTGCTTATAGAAAACTAGCAAAACAAAATCCATTCTAGAAAGAAAAAAACAACTGAGAACTCAAATACATTTAATCAATACTTCATTAATCCCTTAAGTGGAATTTTTAATATTATGTGTGCTACAACATTGTTTTAAATTTTGCAAATAAGATCAACCCATTCTGGTGAGCTAATGTAAACCCTTCCATTCTTGGGCTGCATTGAACATTTTATAGTGTTTTAAAAAACAAAAAAGAAAAAACAACTCACCACAACACGGTTTTTACAATATTTCTTAATAAAGTTATTTTATGCACAGCTAGGTTGTGCTTATATGAACTATCTGAGAAGAAACATTGTACAAAAACCAGTTAACTTCAATGGATAGTATTTTTTTTCTTTAATAGGGTACTTTTTTTTTTTTTTATTATTATATTATTATTATTATTATTATTACTATTATTATTATTATTATTATTATCATCACCACCATTATTATTATCATCATCATCATCAATATCATCATCATGCTCATTATCATCATCATCATCATCATCATCATCATCATCATCATCATCATCATCATCATCATCATTTCAATAGATAGTACTTATTTTCTTTAATAGGGTACTTTTGTTGTTGTTTTTTTGACATATAAGTTTTATGTAAATCAGTAGGCTGTTTATTGAGTTTGTGGAAATTGTATTAATTATTATTATTATATTATTATTATTATTATTTTATTATTATTATTATTATTATTATTATTATTACCATTACCATCGCCTCCCTCCAACTCGAACAGAGGACTGTCACACTGGAGAGCCACCGGCCAGGAGGGAGAGTGTGGAGAGTGTCCCAGACTTCAGGGCCCCGTCTCCACCCATGAAACAGAAGTTTGCCAAAGCGCCAGCCCACGGATCAACGGCTCCGGACGATGACGTATTTGTTGTTGGCGGGGACAACACCAGGGACGGAGGAAATGTGGAGGACCATGGTCTGTATGATCACCCTCCTGCATCGTCTGCCGGCAGGAGGGTAAACCTGCTGTCTACTGTGCCCCTGCCTGCAAGGGTTGGAGGCAACAAGTCCGACGACGAGAACTCGAAACAGTCTTACGATGTGCCTCCATCAGCCATGTACCGCAACACGAGTCCGATGAGGAGGTCAGACCGACCAGATTCACAGGCCTCGTCAGATGACCAATCCCTGGGGCACGGGGGGCCTAATGAGTGTTACGACTATCCCCCCAGGCGACTGGACTCTACAGCGTCGTCAGACAATGAACTCATAGGCCCACCCCCAGCAAGGCCTCCGAAGCCAGGACACCTCCTCTCCCAGTACCAGAACCTGCCCTCCAGGAAATCGGAAGGTGCCAAACTGGCGCATGGAAACTCTCTCCGGGGCCACCCCACGCCCCCTGTGAACACCGACCCTGCAGACCTCATGAACATGGTGATGGCGCCCCCCAAGCCCCACTCCATCCGGCAGGGCTCGGGCTACGACGTCCCTCGATCCTCCGGAAGCCGTCCTGTGAGGACCGGCCAACAACGGTCAACGGTTATGTCCACAACCATCGTGACACCGCCCCCACCCCCGGTACCACGGAGACCGTCGGACTCTGGATCTTCAACACCGCTGTACCTTAACACGCCATCAGGTGACGGGTCCCTGTCCGTCACAGATTTAACTATATCTGAGAATGGGACGGTTGGGGACACAACGGACAGTGCTCCGAGTCTTGGACTGTTGCCCCCTGCTATCCCCCCTCCGCGCCATGGATCTTCGGGAGAGTCTCAGGACAGCCGATCTGACCGGGACAGTCCGCAGCCCCTATACCAGTCGCCCCCAGCCCCAGCCGTGCCTCCAGCCCGACCCCCTAGCAGAATGCAAGGACCGTCTGTGAGCCCTCGTAACCACGACAACACAGCGGCTCAGGAGCAAAGAGGTAGGTGATCTCCACAACAATTACTGACAATAAGGCAGTTTTTGTTTGTTTGTTTGTTTGTTCTTTTCTTTAAATTTTAGAATTACACAAGTATAAAAATCCAAGAAACTGAGCACAATTTATTTTGTAATTTTTTTAAGCAAAAGTTGTATTATATTCAGCTAGGGTAAGTTTATAGTAGCTTAATGAGATGATATAATAACGGGTAAAATAATTGTTATGACATATCATGGAATCAAAGGATTTATGTACAAGCTCAGTGTTAATGCACACACTTTGTCATTGTGCAGTGCTGGTTCTATAAAGTTAACATGTCTACCATCCTGTAAAAATGAATTTGATAGGTGGTGATACCTACTTTTTAAAATCAAGTTTTAGACTTAATAACCCATCAGGGCTGATTTAGAAATTTGAAATGCAAGTGAAAGCTTCCCTTCAATTTATGAAATCTTGAGTGGTGTGAATTGATCATGAAACAAAGTATGTATTTTCTGGGGTAAAATAGGATATTGGTCTTAGAAAAAATTTTTATGTTATTTATTAGAGCCAGAATAAGGGCATGCTTACCAAGTATAAGCTAAAACTTTTTGTTTGTTTTCAAATTCCTTTTTTATTGTGTGTATATCCTAAATGTTAACCATGAAAATTAAAGAGTTGCAAATTTCTTGGAAGTTGGTAAGCGAAATGATACTTTAAATGTTGATAAGGATGATCCTACAAACTCAAACATGATCTTCCATTATGAGACTCAGGCTATAGTATTTTTCTTGATCGGCAGAAAATGAACATTAGTTGACTGTAAATTTTTATATTTTAATGATTGCGATTCGCCCACATTGTAACATATGATGTTGTCTGCCAATATGAACGATAATTTTAAACTTTAAACTTTTGACATTTTTTCGGTTAATCTTTACATGCAGGTTTAGTGATGTACAGTTTAAAAAAAAAAAGCAAAAGTAAGCTCAAACACACTTTACCTCATTATTATTTGTAATTGTCATGTTCATTATAACATTTCATTTTCACTTACAAATTTGTAAATAAAATTATAACTTAAAAACAAAACGTTACTTTCTATTACCTCGTCATATGCATTTTTCTTTAATATAAAATGGACTATAAACAGCATCTTGACACTAAAAAGTATTTCTCTCTGGTCAAACATAGATCTATGAATAAGTTAGAATGTAGTTGAAGAGCGAAATCCGTGAGATTGGCAAAATCTGGATAATCTCCCAAAATTTTCCAATTAAGAGGGTCTTATTGTACTATTATTATACAAAACCTGTTGTCCAAAAATTGTAGAAGTTTCTAATTGAGAGAATGATATTCAAAATATAAGTGTGTCCCTTAAGTGAAATTTCATATGTAACAAGCTCTATATAACTTCTCAGATGAAGGTGGCATGATTTTCAGTAACCAGCGAACACGCAGTTTCAAACGACATCACCACATTAACCATGGCTCACCCAAAATGAGGTAAGTGTTGTGGCTTAGAATTCAATATCAGCACTTTATATACTATATAGTGGACGGACCCCAAGACTAATGACTGACAAGTTTACAAGCTGCCACGCAGAGACACTGCGTGGATACCATGACTCTGTCTCATCCGGGGGACAAGTTGCTAGAGCAGGACTCGAACCATAGGCCTCTTGCGTATAAAGCTTGCATTCTACCGCAGGGCTACGCCACACACCTACACACACTAATGATTTAAGTTGGATACTTAAGTGTAGAGTTTGCTTCATCCAACATTTATATTGTCATTTTTGCTAACATAACGGTCTATCTCAAAATCAAAATCAAAAGTTTTTACAAAAAAAAGCATCTGTAGAATTGTTGTTTTTTTCTTCTTCTAATGTAGATGATTTTAAAATTAAAATTAAAAATTGGGCCAAGCTAACTTTCTTGGTATAGTACATAAATACTTTGTGTTGGCAAGGTGACAATGTGTCGTTTGATACATTCGTCCTTTTGTAAAATGATGCATTTTTACAAGTGCATTTTTCTCTTTGATTTCTTTTTTTCCCATCAGTTACAACAGTTACCAAAGCTGTTGTATATGGCATTAAACAAAACAAAAAAAAACCAGCTGTAATGTATCCTGGGTTAAATAGTTTTGGTAAATTTTCGATTAAAAATCTACAACACTGATAATTTTCTATCGTCGACCCTTTTTTAAACCCTCAAAAATGTGTCTTGAATTGAGTGAGGTCAAACAATGAGAAATGAGTACTTTAATTACAATGTTCCTGTTAAGCTCCTTTGAATTTTAAAAAATTTTTTTTTTCAAACAGTTCCGTTCTGTTCTATACACCAAAATTGAAGGTGAGAGCATCACATGATCACCGCAATCGCAATGTATTTTTTTCAATTTGTCACCAGCCACAAGTCCAAGTCCCAGACCCTTCCTATGGCCGTCCACGTCCCAGCACCTCGACCTGTGGTGTCATCCAGAGGGCTGGACACGTCTACATCAGATGACGAAGATGATGCTGTAAGTGCCTTCTAAGCTTGCAGACTTTATCATCTCAATGATACGGCTATGTAGTTATAATAATTGAAAATAACAATCGTGCTGATTTCTCGTAAATTTGCGGGTTTTCAAAAGAATAAAAAAAAGAAAAAAAGTTGGCAGATTATAGTTCAGTAGATGTTTGTCAATGAATTGTATTTTGTAATCCAATATGCAATAGGCGAAAGGTTTCAATAAAAAAAAAATCAATTTATCCAGTTAGCATCACTGGACAGCAGCGCAGCAGCAGCAACAACAACAACAACAACAACAACAACAACAACAACAACAAGTCCACGTCCCAGCACCTCGACCTGTGGTGTCATCCAGAGGGCTGGACACGTCTACATCAGATGACGAAGATGATGCTGTAAGTGCCTTCTAAGCCTGCAGACATTATCATCTCAATTATAAGGCTATGTAGTTATAATAATTGAAAATAACAATGGTGCTGATTTCTCGTAAATTTGCGGATTTTAATTTTTTTTTTTATTAAGAAGAAAAAAGTTGGCAGATCATAGTTCAGTAAAGATTTGTCAATGAATTATATTTTGTAATCCAATATGCAATACTACAAGGCAAAAGGTTTCAGTACAGAAAACAAAAAACGGATCCAGTTGGCATCACTGGATCATGCAACAACAACAACAACAACAACTACAACAACAACAACAACAACAACAACAACAACAACAACAACAACAACTACAACAACAACAACAACAACAACAACAACAACAACAACACAACAACAACAACAACAACAACAACAACAACAACAACAACAACAACAACAAAAAAAAACAACAAAAACATACTCACAACATCCCTGGTACTTAACTCTTCACATCTTGTATTTTATACAGTCTTTCATTTGAATCTCCCCATGGGTCACTAAATGGTTAGGGATTTTTTGTAATGTATTTGTTGGAAAATAGACAAATGTATTGTTTGTTGGCTCTGAATATTTCTAAATAAGACTGATTCATTAATACGTTTTCACCTAAATAATTACACCAAAGTTATGGCACAGCTAGTTTCAGATCATAGCTATCTAACAATCTGATGTGAAGTGGTATATAATAATAATGCATGATATTTTTATGTAGATCCATAGCTATATATTGCACATTGTTGTGGAATGTGAATGATAACTTTAGTAATCCAATATAAAAGAAGCCCTTTGTGTTACCAGAGAAGTATTGTGTCTGTTTTAGTTTGTTTTATTTTTTTTTTTTAAATAGGAGACATTTTTTCCACAAAACCTGCCTAATAAAACCTCCCCTTTAAAAAAGAAAATTAAGAAAATATTTTTCCCTTAGATTCTCGCAAGGCATTAAAGGAATTTTATATATCTTAGTTAAAAATTCAAATCTTCATTGTGCTAGGATTATGGCATAAGTTTTGTTTATCCTTGTAAAGTTAAAAATGAGATCTATCTAACTAAACTTTCAGATTAAGTTTGAGCTAACACTAGGGCTTTGCTTTATCTTATTAGAAACATGTGCCCTAATGAATCCAGAAATAAGCAAATAAAACAGTTTTATTGATAATCTGAAAAGAGGGGAAAATGACTTATGCCAAAATCTTAGCACGGTGAAGAGATGTGCAAACGTTTTCAGTGTAGATTTCAATGCGTAACTTCACTTTGGCAGATGCGGCAACGCCTTCGTATTCCAGACCAGGAGGAAGAGGTATACAACGCGGCAGCATTTTTAATTTGCTCTACTTGGATCATTTTGAATGTTCGCCTTTTCTTTTTTTGCTTTCAGTTTTCTTGTGCAAAAACTTTGTTCCGGCACGCCTGATTTGTAAACATCTTTTTCATGCACTGAACATTTTTTTCAATACCCTTCTGTTTTTGTTTTTGTTTTGTTTTTTGGTTTGTTCTGCATTTTTAAAAATTATTTTTCATCGAAACCCTTAAGGTTCTTTTGTTCTTGTTTTTTTGCATTTTGTATTTTTTATCTCAGACTTGCAGCTGAAGCTGGTTATAAATTACTACATGTATTTTGTTACTTCAATTGCCTGAGATTTTTATTCTCTTCACCTTTTTTTTCTGTCTAGACGAATGTTTTCTGCCAGATTTTGCCGCAGCTGTTTTGTGTTGCTCTTTTCTTTCAGACTGCTCTATTTAATTTTTTTTCCGGATATAATGCATTTGCCAATAATATGGTATATTTTTATGCACTGGCAACATTTTACATACAATTTTGCCCAGGAACACAGCTAATCACACACACACAAAATCCATATCTCTCAAAACATTTTGCTTGTACCACTTTCTTTAGTAGCTGCTATTTATAGATTCTACATCAATAGTTGAACAAGTTGGTAGAATTTGAATTATGAAATAACACTATACCTAGCACTTTTTATCGTAGATTCACAGAAACTGTAAATTTAAACCTAAAACATTGTAAGGGGACAAAGAAATAAAAAAATTTGCCTCAATGTTCTTAGAATATTGTAACTGATATAATCATATATTGGGTAGATTTTTTTATTCTCCTTTATTTTATGCAATATCACAGTTACAAGTTTAGTTGTGATCATGAGCAGTTTTGAAAGCATTTAAAGAGTATCTAGGGGTGATCTAGGGCTATCCAAAGATTGCATTCCCTTTTAAACCAAGTACTAAAGGATGAAGTGTATTTAAAAAAAAATCATGGCTCAAGAGAAAGAAAGGGATATTAAAATTTTAGTACAATAATGTAACTTAGTTGCTGCTTGCAAATTGTATCATTGCATGGAATTGGTAGATTTCTGAGTGCCTTTAGCATTCACACAAACTCTAGAAACCACAATATTTGGGCTCCGAAGGGCTGCAACAGCAAAATGATATTAACGTTCTTGAGATTTCATTAGAGTTAAAAAAAAAGGTTCTAAGGATAGAAGCAACGTTTCCTTTATTTGCGGTTGAATTTTAGAGAAAGTAAATGTTTTTAAGATAAAAATTTAATTTTCTCTCTCTGACTACCTGCATGTCTGTCTGTGCGTGTGTTTGATAGTGTCTCTTTCTTTTTTTTTTACCTCCATCTCTCCCTCACTCTCTCTCACGTCTCCGTTTCTCCCACCTCTCTCTCTCTCTCTCTCTCCTCTTCTTTCTCTCTTTT
>RQTK01000168.1:114595-135983 GCA_003991915.1 Elysia chlorotica
TCATCATCATCATCATCATCATCATCATCATCATCATCATCATCATCATCATTATCATCATCATCATCATCACCATTAACTTTGCCCTGGCGGTAATGCTGGTACATACAGGACTCTATCACAATGTATGTGTTGCTTGCTCCGTGAAAATCCTGAAAAAAATGAGTGTCAGAGGGAACAGTAAGAATCAAACTATTAATGTGGGAAATCAAATAAAAACTACAAGTGTTTTTTAAGAACTACAGTTTTATATAACAATAACGATAAAAGAGAGAGAGAGAGAAAGAGAAAGTGGGACATATATAGATAAAGAAAGACAGAGAGTCAGAAAGAGTGAGAGAGATGGATAAATGGATAGAGAGAAACAGAGAGAGAGAGAGGGAGAGAGAGATAGAGAGAGAGGGAGAAAGAAGGGGGAGGGAGTGAACTAAAAAAAATCAAAATAACTATATGTCTGTCAGTCTGTCTGTCTGCCGGTCTGCCTGTCTGTCTGTCTGTATGTCTGTCTCTCTCTCCCTCACTCTCTCTCCCTCTCTTTCTCTCTCTCTCTCTCTCTCTCTCTCTCTCTCTCTTTCTCTCTGGGTTTAATGCCTCCTAGGTTCCCTTCATGGGTCTAATACGACGAGAGAAATTGTTCCCATGTGCATAATATGGTTATGTAAACACTTACATGAACGTAAAGCTAAAAGAGAAGCAAAACTTTAAAAGTTACTGACCAGATGTCTGAGTTTGGCAGGTTGGTTTTTATTAAGGTCACTTGGTAATATGAGGTTGGAGCCCTGAAAAATAAACACACACTAAAACAATATTTTTAATAAAATGACATCATTACAAATACAGGCCACTGTTATAATGTGTTATAAAGAGTATGCACTGATTTTCTAAAAAAAAAAACAAAAAAAGTCCACTCAAGAGTTGTAAATCTTTTGTATTATTATGAGAACGCGATTTGCTCTGTAAAGTATTTGTATATTTACAAATAACTATTTACTGAAAATTAGCCTTAACTGTGGATTTTCCAAGGAGTAGATAATTTAGAACTTAACAAGAAAAATGGCAGAACCTATAAAGCTTAGAAAAGTTTTTATAAGAAATGGTGTATACTCTACACCTCATTTTTTTGCCGTTAAAGCACCTCTGAACAAAAAAGTTGATCAGTTGATATGTTTATATACCGTATTCATTTTGTGTCAGAAATGTTCGGTTAAAACTTGTTGGTCGAATTTGAAACTACGAGCTCTTAAAAGATAGCCCAGTTAATCTACCTCTTCACACATACAAATGTTTTTACATAAAAAGAACGCTGTAATAATATTGTAATTTGAATGTCATGGGAAAATAAAGGTTCCAAACGTTACAAGCTTTTGTTCATGATGTTAAAATTATAATTGATAGTTTCTATGGCATGGTATTATTCTAGATACATGTTTGAATGATCCACGCAGTACTTCTTACCTGAGCGTTCTTCTGCCCCCTTTTCCAGCTCTCCACGGTAAGGCACTTTCAAGGGAAGCTGTAGCTTTCTCGTTGGTATTGAAAATAGTTATGATTTACTGCAGAGAAAACGGCCATTAAAAATTATTCTTGTGAGATTGACAAAGTTTTATAGCTTTGCATTTTATGACTGAATAAAGTTGAATGATATTAGTTGGGATATGTCAATTGTACGAATCAAACTTATTAAAAAACACACACACACACAAAATGTGGCTCAAAATCTATCCGAACACCTCCATACCCTCAAAATACATACACACTCTTTCCTTCCTATTAATTTGGCTTTAATTAGAATTAGTTTTTAAAATCTACAAATTCATATACTGGTTAAAGGTGAGATTTTATAACAACCTGTAAAGTAGCCTACCATGATAGTAAATTCTGCAGTAAGATTGTAAAATGAATCTGTAAAATTAAGGATAAAACCTCTTTAATATTTAACTAATGCGCCACCTCGGCTGTAAAGTGCTCTTTCTAACTTCTAAAATATTAGATATTAATAGTGTCTTATAAATTAGATAGGACACTACACAACTGATGTGACGTATAATTTAAATTCTCACTAATAGGGCCAATAATATTGAACAATCAAGCCCCATAAGGAATTTATTACTAAAATCTGGGGATTTTTATTGAAATAGAATATATGAATTGACCCACTGACCAGCGTAGTTGATATCTCTCTCCATGCTACAGGCACCCTCTCCCTGTGGACAAAAAATGAAAAAGAACCACATATAGACACTTTGTTCGCTTATTCACTTCATCGTCTTGATTGTAAATCTAAATCTAGGATGAAATCACTTTTGTGTATGGGCCCCACTCGAACCATCTTCCAGTTACCACGAATTTCTTTACTATAGATCTATTTTTATAGAGTTGTATCGACATTGGCTCTGCTGATCACACCATCTAAACCTAAATCTTGGGCGGATTCATTCTGTGAGGAAGCTCCTTTCGAACCTTCCCCCAGTAACAACTAATTTGTTTACTATAGATACATTTTGATAGAGCTGTATCAATATTGGCCATGCTGATCACACCATAATTATAAATCTAAATCTTGGGGCGGATTCATTCTGTGAGGAAGCTCCTTTCGAACCATCCTTCAGTATCCATTATCTTTTGCGTTTCCCACCAACTACATTTCGAACAGATATTTAATTTCATCTCTCCACCTCAGGCTTGGCCTTTCTTTTCTTCTTTGGAATTTTAAGGAATACCATACGGTGACTCATGATGTCATCGTTTGTCTGAAATTCTTGCGAACATGGCTAGTCAATCTTTGCTTTGTTTCTTCTGAAATCTTATTGATTGCTTGTGAACAAATTGTATAAAAACTAAATAAGAACATTGACAGCGTAATCGCGCATTATATTTACCACAGTGACAAGTTTTATAGATAATACAATCACCAAAAAATATGACTACTATTATTTTTATAATCATTTTAAAGGGTTCCGGAAATTATAAGATGAAACATCGTATATGCCTCTGCAGCCTTAGCGACAATAATGAGGCGAGTTTACAAAAACCATTTCAGACTCGCGCATTCTACATAATAAACAAGGAACACTTTTAATAAAAATTAATAGAAAAGAAAGCAAAATAAATTTGACTGGGGAAAGAGTGTACCGTCAAGTACTTCATCTTAATTTCCCCAGGTAATATAAAAAGTACTCTGTATTCTGTATTGTGTACCAGGTTTATGTTTGTCCGGATCGTTCTTTGGTTGAGAGACTGAACTGGTCGAATGTTTCCTGCCATGAGCAGCACAGGGTTGGACTTTGTGTCTTGCTTCAGGCGGCGGAGACCAGCAATCTGTATGATCAGAGGTTTAGCACCACATTAGAACGACGATAACTTGCTGTCCATACAATCATTGCATAGAAACTACTGACAAAGATCGCAGAAAAAGTTTTATGACAACAATAAAAAGAGAGCTCGAATCAAGGCTCGAGAAAGATGCCGCAGTGTCACAGTGTCACAGCCTCAAGTCTAAAGTCATGTAAATAACTGTGGACATTTCCACTGTACTTTCTTCATTAAATATGACTATTTAATATGCTTACAGAAGTGCTAGAATAAGACATACATTGAACGGTTGGAAACCTTGCTTTAAAACCGTAGGACAATTTGTAATCATTAAGTGGAAATAAGATACACATGCATAAGTAACAGATAGTTTGAAATATATATGTACTTCAATTATGTTTTACGAGACATCTGTATATGTTATGAATTCAATAAAGAGGAGAATCCTTACGGAGCAGCCATATTTAAAAATAAATTTGAATTTTAAACTGACATTTTTAGCGTTGACATAATTTCAACACAGCGCGATGCATGGGCACTTTACAAGGAGCCAGGTGTAGTTTGTTTTAAGAGTGTATGATTTCATAAATTATACGTAAATTCACAAGAACTTTACATTCTGATCTGAAATGAGGTGCAGCCTGTCAGACGCTCCACACGCCTCACAATGCCAGGATACCAGTGACAGCTCTGCAATTATGACGATTCTCTCTCTCTCTCTCTCTCTCTCTCTCTCTCTCTCTCTCTTTCTCTCTCTCTCTCTCTCTCTCTCTCTCTCTCTCTCTCTTTGGGTTTAACGTCTCCTAGGTTACCCTGGGGTACCCCACATGGCGTAATATTGACGATTTCTCTCTCTCTCTCTCTCTCTCTCTCTCTCTCTCTCTTTTCTCTTTTTTTATTTTGGATTTTAAGTCCACTAGGTTCCCCTATACTATCCCACATCGCGCAATACTGAGGGTTTACCTGTGTGGAGCTGATATAGACCGGTTTGTTATAGATGACCCAGGTGACCGTCTCGTGGCAGGCCGGGTGGGTGAGTGACCCCTCGTACGTCATGTAGTGGTCAGTCTGGGGCAGTAGACCGCGCAGTTCGAGGTAGGAAACTTCCCTCTTGTCACCTGGGCCAAAGCAAAACAATATTGTGAGTGGAAAGTGCAGCCTATCTTTTTCAATCACAAACTACCACAAATATCCAAATTGTTAGTACAAGCCTAGGGCTCAATGCGTTAAGGAGAAGGACAAGAGTTTAGCAATACATATATTATACGTTTTTTGTTGTATCTCTTCTTTTTCCTTCTATCACTTTGTCCTATCGCCAGACGTTGTCAACTTGAGTTTGTTGTTTAACGCCCAACGTCAACACAATACGTATATGCTGTATTGTGGACATGTCCCAAGCTAACGTCTGACAATTGTAGACGCTGCCACATAAACAATGCAAGGATATCAAAACTCCTATATCAGCTGTTGATATTAGACTGACACCGATCCAACCTAATAAATATTTTGACTGATCGTGGGTTTCGAACCAGGATTGGGAAACCAACGCTGTGCCACTACTTACAGACTATAAGGTAATATAATTATTCAAAGGCAACACTTCAAAAATGTAAGTATCAACGTTATACCTTTGTATAAAACATCATCTAAAGCTCTGTGAATTCTCTCAAAGTGAGGATTTGTGGCATTGGATACCTGTGAGATAAAAAAAGAAACGAGATAAAAAGATTCTTAGTGAAAATACAGTACATGAGGCTCTAGCGGGCCACATAATCATACAGACTATTTTTAAATTGTGATTAATTACAATAGAGGAACTTGTTATTAGCGTTTTGAAAACATTGGTGAGGAGAAATAAACACAAGGGTGGGAGCGAAAGAACAAAAAGGCTATTTCAAAATGGGCTCGTTTTATCTACTCTTCTAGAGTTAAATATTTGTAACAAAACTCGTGCCATCTTAATTATGAAATATACGATTTATAATTCAAATACAAAGATATCACTGGTGATTTTAAAGACTACGTAAAACATGAAATGCCTATCATGAATTTTGATATTATTATTTTAGACCAGAAACTGTATAACATAAAAAATAACCACATTCCTTCAGTGTTAATTTCCTTGTAATTACAAAAGTATGATTTATTAAAAATTGTCTTTAGTTGTTTTACCTTAAGAAATATGGCCATACAGAGAATGCCCCGTGGTGACGTCATTGCTGAGGTTATATTTTCATAAAGGTCAGAGTTGAAGGCAAAAATGTGAAGCTGGAAAGACAAATAAATTATACCCCTGAATGTAAATTATGTAATTACACTAACATTGTAATGGTATTAAAACTGTTCCTGGATCCTTCTTTAATTTTTAGATCTCTCCCCCACTTTTTTGTGAATACATTACATAGATATACGTCCGTAAAACTTAATCTAGTCTCTCTCTATACACATTTTTCTTTAGAAATCTTGTGATTAAGTTAACCCTCTCCCTCTCTCTTATTTGTTCTCTCTCTCTCACCCTTTCAATTTCTCTTCCCTCTATCTCTCCCACTATCTCTCTTTTTCTATTAATCATCCCAATCTCTCTTTCTACATATTTTTTTTTCTGGCGAGTTCCTCATATTTTATGATAAAAAACAACAACAACCTGAACTCATGATCATATTATACTGACAACGACCCAACCAGTTACAAGGGACGAAATCGGACAAATAAATTTTGCCCGATCGTTTGATTCGAATCGCGGACCTCTCGATCTGGAGACTAAAGCACTACCACTTTAATCAGTTTTCCCCCTAGAAATGAGATTAAACATTATAATACTGGATTAGCACTGTGGTATTATGTTATAACTCACCTCAGAGCTAAAGCCCCTGCCCTCCACCGTGTGTTCAGACCCGTCTGTGTCTGAGTGGCTGAAGTGGACACGTAACTGGAACACCCTGTGGAGAGAAGTACGGGTCAAACTGGACACCACTGACCAAAACTACCTTCATTAGTTTTTACCGAATGTTAGAGAAAAACAAAAAGTAGCCTGCGAAAAAGTTGAATGCTGCGCCACAAGAGGGTGATTTAAAATATAAGACCAGTTAAGGATAGGTGTTTTTTGTTGGAGAGAATCTCTGTTCTTAATTTTATTTTCTAGGTTCCTAAGGAGATAGTCGTAGTTGAGCTGGTTTAACGTCCAACATCAGCGCTATATAGGCCCCAAGACTGACGTCTGTCAATTTTATGTGCCGCCACACATGAGACAGCATGGAGATACCATGACTCCTGTCTCAGCCGGTCACATAAAACTGACACCGACCCAACCAGTAGGGAGCGAAATCGCCAGGATTCGAATCCAAACCTTTTACGTCGGAAGCCGATGTTCTACCTCAGGGCCACTGCGCCCCCCAGGACATTATATAAATGAGATGACAATTTGTGATTATATCTTAGCCCCACGGATCCACACATGAACCCCTAATTCAGCCATCATCATGGAGTGCTGTGTCGGTTATCATTAGCGACCATATCCCTCCACATCTCCCTGTCCTAAATCAGGTCGATCGCTTTGCTTCCACCGATCCATCTTCGTAGCCTGTCCCAAATAGTTTTTCTCCGTCTTCCTCTCTCTCTCTCTCTCTCTCTCTCTCTCTCTCTCTCTCTCTCTCTCTCTCTCTCTTTCCGTTCATGTTACCAGTCGTATTAAGTCGGTAGCAGTGCATTAAAGACTACCCACCTGTAGGTGTAAGATAATGGTCCTCCCGATATATTGACCCCGTGAGACCAATGGCTCCCCAAGTCCACGTCCAAAGTCAGAGAATATCCCATGTTGGCCAACATCCCTGTAATCTAGACACCAGAGTAAATTATAGTAAAAACAATTTAGAGGTGTATTATTGACGTTGACCAAAAAGTGGTATATTTTTTACAAATATGAATATAAAGTCATTGTGGGCGGTAATCCCGATTACTGCTGATAAAATCAATCTATACAAGAATAAAAGAAGCTTTATAGATCGCCTATAGCTGAAAAAAAACACCTATTATTATCTCTGAGCAAAAACTTTTTTTCGAAAAAAAAGTAACACACTTTAACAACATTATGTTTCTTCATAAATTCATATCCGGAAGTCCATGACAGAGTGGTGTAGTACACTGGTCTTCACTATAGCGAGGCGTTTCTGTACAAGTAATGAAGTATTTTTGATAATGCACTTCCCACAATAGTCAATAGTTAGACCTACTGGTGGGTCACTATTAATAATAGAAATTGGAACGCCAAACACAATCGATATAATACATTAATTTTGAGTCGGGTCGATTTTTTCATCGTTGTGATGTAATAACAAACAATTTTTGTGAGCATTTGTGGTACTTATATTTTTGGTGACGTCTTTTCATTTGTCTGTCACAGAAAAATAATTACCATATCAAAAATGTCATTACAGAAAAAAAAACTAATAAACATGACAAAATCTTACAAAAAAATTTATAACCATGACAAAAGTATAAAATTATTATGTGGTTCTTTGTTCTCAAATTTTCCCATTTTTCTTCTTTTTTGTTTCTTTATTTGTATGTTTTTTTCTTTGTTTGTACTATTCCTTGGTAAAAATCCAAACACGACTCACCGCGTTTCCTTTGATTTCTAACGAGTTCAGAGAGGGGTCGAACAGCAGAGCTTTTGGCTCGATGTTAACCGGACTCTGGTTACGGCCCTTCTTGCAGAGTGACCAATGGGGGTTCAGCATTCCCCAGTACCTGGGACCTGGTGAGATAAACATAATGCATAAATATAGCATAAAGTGTGACATAATTTATACTAAATAATATTATATAGTGTCTAATGATAGCATACTTAAATCCAACTTTGCTTCTTCAAGAAACCACAATAAACTATCAAAGAAAACAGTCATAAGCTTATGAGGCGGGAAAAGGGGCAGGGGGCGATATCTTATTATAGAGGGATAGTTAAAAAAACACTAAAGCGTCTTCCAAGTTTTATATCAGGATTACCTTTGGCTCTGCCGTGTGTAATAAATTAAGAAACGTTTAATATTTTTTTCTCTGAGCTGAATACAATAGTTGCTCTGTATAGTTGCACAGAAGTTTTGAAAATTCTGTTTTGCTTTTTAAACTACTTAGTCACATTACCATTATCAACTTGTCTTATGCGCATTTTCGACGACCTGGCTAGTAAAATGATAGTAGGAATAACAAAAATAAACAAAAGAAGAAACAAGAAACAAATTGCATGTGTTCAACTGTCTGTTTACCTGATATGCCCGAATCATAACTCCACCAGGTGTGCCAGCGCGAGGACTCTGCGAGAAGAGAAACAAAAAATTATAATTGTTGACATTAGATGCCTTGCGTATAGAGGCGCTTAGAGGAAACGAAGCCGATAGGTCAAGGAATGTGTACCAACTTCCAAGCATCACTCTATACTAGACTAACGAATCCAATGACCAGACAGATAAAGAGAGAGAGAGAGAGAGAGAGAGAGAAGATTTCCTCCAGGGGACATAACTGTCGATTTTATAGCGCATGAAATTACACGGGTTATCGATCTTGACTCCTGTGATTTGACCGTGTGCCTTTCTGAGTTCCGACACTGTAATGAAATTGTTTAAAAGGGGGGAAGGGAAGGGGGGGGGGGGGCAAAGAGACAATCCTATGAACTCCAATCTTCTTAATTAAAGTCAAATATTTTGCTGTAAGTGGTTAAATGTTTTTATGATGAAAGTGTATGTTAATTGAACAACTAATGACGCGTTATAGCAAGTCAAATACTGAGATGCCCTGATTCAATCAAACCAACACCAGGACTTTTACGATGTCCAATCAAAATAATAAAGTCCTTTGAGCTGCTTAATTGGTACACCAAATGTTGGGAGTGTCTCAGCTCTTAAAGAATATTGAGGTTGCTTAGCCCTTAAAAAGGATATCAACGGTTTTGAGATTTGTTGTGTTTGTTTGGGATTTTGTTTCGATCCACGCGATGATAATTTGTGACATTATCACACCCCAGACATGAGATTTTTTGAACATGTCCGTTAGATTCGTTAGTCTAGTATAGAGCGTACATCAAACCCCACTGTTTATTCAGTAAAATAATACTCAAATCTAAAAAAATATTTTCCCCTCTTTGATCCATATCACTTCTAACAATGGAATAAGCGATCTTTCAGACAAAAAAATAAACAATAAGAAAACAGCAAAAACACGACCCCCCCCCCCAGTAAAAACGTTGATATCCTTTTTCAGGGCTAAGCAACCTCCATATTCTTTGACACCCCCAACATTTGTACCAATTAAGCACCTCAAAGGACTTTATTATTATTTTTAATTGGACGGCGTAAAAGTGCTGGTGTTGGTTCTGTTGGTTTGATTCAATCATGGCACCTCAGTATTTGACTTGCTATATCGCGTCATTAGTTGTTCAATTAACATACACTTTCATCCTAAAAACATTTAACCACTCACAGCAAAATATCTTAATTTAAATTAGAAGATTGGAGTTCAGAGAATTGTCTCTTTGCCCCCCCCCCCCCCCTTTTTTATAATTATTTTTTTTAACAATTTTATTACAGTGCTGGAACTCAGAAAAGCACACGGCAAATCACAGGAGTCAAGATCGATAACCCGTGTAATTTCATGCGCTATAAAATCGACAGTTACGTCCCCTGGAGGCAATCTCCCGATGAGTAATTCCCGACTTGGCTAAGTAAGGCTTGACCTCTCCCCTCACTACACGCACGCCAACTATACTTCCTCAACTCTTTATAATTTAAACAAAAACAGAGGACAAGCTTTCTCATAGTAACAAATGCCATCCTATCCTGAATCAAGTACTTAAAAAGATGAACACGTCATTATTATAGCGAAATAATTCTATCAGAAAAAGACTTACAAATTTTGTTTAAAGTCAAAGGGAACTGAATCTACTTTCAAGACTTGCAATGAAGTCTTAGTGCGTTAGAGTTAAGCCTTGGGCATACAACTACACGTCCTAGAGGATAAATGAATATAGACGTCCTTAAGTGACGACAATGCATGCTTAAAGTGTACAGACATTTATATTTAGTACGATTATTTTCATTCCGTTTTTCTATTAGTCCAATAGCGGATTCATCTGGGTTACGAAAGGTTACGCAAACTAATGTGTACATAATGACATAGATTTTGGTTTGCCTTTAACCTTTCTTTTTATACTTAAATTCGAATTTGACGATTTATTTCATAACTAAAATATTAACCTCGTATCCTTTGTCAATAAAAACCATAATATTCTGCTTATAAAATTAATTTCAATAGTACACATTTTAACACAAAACATACAATAATGACTAGTACAGAAAAACATACCACTGTCTTAGTCATACTCGATCCATACAACTATTACTAATTAACGTTTATCGTGATTTCATTTTTAAACATTCTCACAGCATTTAAATTTGAGTAATTAAGAACAACTGTTTAATCCTGCACATCAACTTTCTACACCCTTCTGGTGTAATTTGCCAATAATTCTTTAAAAACAACAAAACCGACACCAACGCTACAATGACGACAACGGCGAAAAAATTTTCAAAAACATCCAAACCAACCATAACAACGACGACAAGGACAACAACAAAACCAAGAACAACAACAACAACAACAACAACAACAACAACAACAACAACAACAACAACAACAACAAAGTGAATCTTGTGTATCTCTTTGTGCGCAACTAAAAGAATAATGTAATCGCCCATGCAGCGTAGTCACTAAATAGATTGTAAACAATTGGTAATGCGAGTTCGCCGAGGGTAACGGGGTGCAGTTAGAAGACACCCTATTAATTTCAGGTTCAAGTTAGTTCATCAAACAAGAGCATTGATTAATGGTAATCGTTGCTATGCCATTGTAGCTTGGAGGTAAGTCAAGACTTTTCAATGATACATACATGAAAAAAAAAGTTTTAATCAAAATATCAATAGTCTATCAATGCTAAAATAGAAAAAAATATCGTTGTACACATATTCTTATAATAATAATAATAATCCAAATTAACCACTTTCACATACCATGAGAAGGAAAAAGCAATCACAAACCTAGATCTCTCTTAACACAGATAAGGCGAAAGACAAAAAAAAAAAAAACACTTCGAAATACAGGTTTAGCGGACACAGATCAAACCGGTAATTCATTGATCCTGGGGGAAAAGATTAGTTCTGCTGATCATTCTGCTAGTGTAACACTTATCACCATAGTAGTCAAATTATAGCAATGCGGATTGGATGAATACTACTACTACTACTACTACTACTACTACTACTACTGCTACTACTACTGCTACTGCTACTGCTACTGCTACTGCTACTACTACTACTACTACTACTACTACTACTACTACTACTACTACTACTACTACTACTACTACTACTACTACTACTACTACTACTACTACTACTACTACTACTACTACTACTACTACTACTACTACTACACCACCACCACCACCACCACGAAAGTTAATGGTGATGACGATGATGATGATGATGATGATGATGATGATGATGATGATGATGATGATGATGATGATGATGATGATGATGATGATGATGATGATGATGATGATGATGATGATGATGATGATGATGATGATGATTTTAATGACAAGCATTGATTGCTAAAAGCATTCGATTAAATAAAAAAAATTGCGTTAAGCTGATGGCTCCCGACATGAATGCATGAGGATGTAGAACTTAATGAAATGCTTAACGATTTCAAGAGCTTTGTCTTATCTTTCAATTAGTTTCGATCTTTGTCGAGGGTCTGATCTGGCCTTTCCTGTTTGGCTTATAACGTAATCTAGATTGATGTGATCTCCATGCCCTCTCCATCTCTTTTCTTCCTTTACGTACTTCTGATTTTTTTTCGTTTTGTTTACCTTTAGAAATGTCTAATTTCCTTCTTTCTCTAATTTGAGAGTAAATTGTATTATAGATATTTTCCTGCAGTTGAAAGATAGAGAAACCTTTCGATTAGTGCGTTTACTTGTTAGTAAGAAGAAATGGATTTAAGACAATTAAAGTTTATAAAAGATACACCATTAAATAAACAACATGATGATAACAGTAGCAACATTAACGACAACAGAAACAGCAGCAACATAAAAATGAAATACATAACTAAGTGCACTTTTCTTATAGCCTACTGTCAGTCTTTGACTAAGTGCACTTTTCTTATAGCCTACTGTCAGTCTTTAAATTCATCAAATCAAAGAAATTTGAAAGAAAGAGAAAGAGAGAGATGGATAGGTAGGTGGATAGCTTAATAGTTTGATAAATAGATAGTTAGACAGATAGATAGATGGATAGATAGATAGATAGATAGATAGATAGATAGATAGATAGATAGATAGATAGATAGATAGATAGATAGATAGATAGATAGATAGATAGATAGATAGATAGATAGATAGATAGATAGATAGATAGATAGATAGATAGATAGATAGATAGATAGATAGATAGATAGATAGATAGATAGATAGATAGAGACAATGAGTGAGAGATAGCTTGCCAGCCAGAGATTTTTTTACATTTCTATTATCCTTTAGCCAGCATTGAATAGAAGACAGCTTCTTTAACATTTTTTACCTTCATTACTGACATAAAAAGAAGCAAAACCACCGAGCTGATCAAAAGAAGGTAAAAATAAAGAAGTACGCCATAAGCAGAGCATATGATGAGCACAACTGTCTGGGAGCTTTCGTCAATATTTTGTGCTCAGGGCATCATTCACCACGCCCTCCGTCTTCCGGTTCAGCCAATGATATGCCTTGTTTTTCCCTCCTAACAGAACAGAAGAGCTAGCTTGCAGTGAAATCTAGATTCTAGATCTAGTCCTGAAGACGCGCGATTCGGACCGAATCTTGTGGAAACATCGAAATATTCACCATGCCCTCCCCATTCTTGGCAATGGGAGCTCTCTATGCCTTTTGACACAGAGCGGGCTTTTCCGATTTCTGTAAGATCAGATTTTATGGGGTCCTGTCTCTTGACATAGGCCTGCTACAGTTTGATCTGACCTTTCATTGAATTGGACTTGTTTAGATGAGGCGAAATATGAAAAAAAAATAGAAGGGGACCTTTCCACATTATTGGGTGATCGTCGTGTTTCAACTTTCAAAAAAGAAAAAAAAATGGAAATGCCGTTTTGTTAATTGTAATACCTGAATTTTATGAATTTGGAATACATAATATGAATTTTGTATATATAATCTGAATTCGTTATACATTCTCAAAGAAATTTATAATGTAATTTATTAATGCATTGGATTTGTGATTGTGAAAAGTTCTATCTTATTTACATGCTGTTTATGTTTCTGGGAAAATATGCATCTTCAAAGAATTGCATTCAAGTTTCTGAAATGTATAACACACATATAGAATGCGACGTGTTCATTTTTCACTATTTAATGTGTAACGTGCATCATTAATGCATTGCTCCTATTGGAATGTACAAGTATGGCATTTACCTTTAAGAATAGTATTAGATTTTACGTGTGCGTCCATGTGCGTAATGTTTGACGTGCGTATTAATGCATTATAACTTTATTTATATCTAATAAATGCAAAACGAGCATCTTAATGTCCTTATTTCTGTTTTGAAATGTTTAACTGAAATGTTTAACGTGCGACTTCAAAGCATTTGTGCTTTGTTCCTTGCAATAATAAGTTGCTAGTATGCTTTGAAGGCATTGTATTTCTATTCATAAAAGTTTTATTCATTCCGAATCTCTTAAGCACCAAAGTCTTTCGTTCCTAAAATACTGGATTTCTAAGTAATTAAAAATTAATAACTATTTTCGAAATAGAATTTTTTGTCTTTTTTAAAATCACTAGAGGAAGGAGGACCTTCAGATTGTGAGACCAACGCTCTACCACTTTCGCCAACTCGCCTCCCCTCTCCCTTTCTCCTTCTTGTCTGCTTGTTCAAAGAGAGTTAAAATGTCTCGCCGAAAAGACTAGTGATTCTAAACAGCTTTAATTATTATGTGAAACACCGAAAGTGCCGGTACCTAAAGCAATGCAACCTTTTCAACTTTTAGTTTGTTTCTCAAGTTCAAAGTTTCTAACAAATTTAAAAAAATCGATAACTGTTTTCAAAAAAAATTTTGTTGTATTTTTCTAGATAAACGTTACTAAGGTTGGAGTAATACTGTATAGATCTAGTTTGAACGCGAATGTTTATTTTATAAAGTGACCACTAAATTCACTAAACGCCACTTCGCCTGCGCTAAAGCATGACAGTCATCTCATCTTCAAAGGCCAACGCCGTCTTTTATCTCGTCATCGCATTTAAAATTTAATTATCTTAAGAGGTTGAGACTGCTCGGACTGTCACTCGAAGTAAACGAGTGAGTAAACAAGACGGATGGTTCCTGTCCATTAACAAAGTAAACACATTTATAACTGGCTTGAGCTCAGTGCTCCTTGTCCGTGCAAATAATTATTACTACCCGATAAGATCGCGGCATCGATAGATCCAGCTCACTGCGCATGCCCTCAATCAGCCTGAACCCCGGGGGAATCTGGAGTCGTTTCCCGTGAAACCATCGGTTATTGACAATAGTTCCTAATGAATATTCAAACACCTAGTGATGGGATATCATTCTCTAAAATCTCTAGCCAACTTGTAACAAATCTGGAACAGGGCAGCTCATGATTGGAAACGTTAGAAAAATAACTGACTTTATTATTTAGAATGTCACAAGATGTGCAAGACGCGATTAAAAAAGTGTTTACAATGTAATAGTCCGATATTCATGCAGTTTTTACAAGGGTTTCCTGTACAGATAAGACAGGTTTGTAATATTGCAATGGGTCAAAACAAAAATACTTTTAGGAATATCGAAGCTAATATAAACATAATTTACTGTTTTACTGACTGCGTAAAAGAGCATCAGTTGCAGAACACACAGAGTTTTTGGTGCCGGTGTGAACGATTCGCGGAAGAGTTAATGGGTGAATAACTTGTTTTCTTATCGTTCAAACACAACAGCAAAGCTATATTCTGAACGGGTCAAAAAATGAACATCTGACAATTTTACGTACTTTATCACAGGAAGAGTGCGGAGATACCAAGACTCCTGTATGAGCCTGCCACATTATACTGACGCTGATCCACTGGTTGGGAGAGAACGCGGACAAATAGACTTTGGCCAAAGCGTACATAACTGTCCATATGACCTCTCAGACTATGGTTGATAGTGGTCTTTTAACCGCGGACCTCCTATTTGGAGGATGGCTGCTCTACCACTTGCACAAATTGGCCCTTTTCGTGAAGAGAAAGGGCTACTTCGTAATCCGTTAAATCACTCGCTTGGATCTTATTTTTTTTCAAAGATAAGACGAAACTATCTTAGTCAAATAATGTTTTTGAGTAATGGTCTCTAAAAACAATGGACACCGCAGCTGGTTGGTTACAAATCAATATCAATGAACGCAGTCATTATGGTGCTTTATGAACACCGAATAATACATTTTAGAACAGCCGTGTTTCCTTTATTGGTAATTTTCTACTGTCTTATTGCCATTGGACCTCCCACTTAGCTCATTTCTTAGATCCCCGCCCTCTATATGTTTGAAGTCTATACCATTTGACAATAGAGTCAATACATTAACTTCTCCCAAAGGTGACCTTTCGTAATATCATTGTTTTTATTGCCATTAAAATTTTGTCTATTGCTATGTCTAGTGTCTGGTCACCCTTAACAGTTATTGCACACCTCAATATCTCTCACATGGGAATAATTCCATCTTGGAATGAAAACCCAACGTTCAATGTTATGGACTTGTAAGTGTATTTATCTTTTTTTATCCACGTTTGAAATGAGACGTCAGTAATATACACTGAATAAACTATCGTAATGCAAATAGATTGATATTATATAATTCTTTATGAGGAGAAGTTATCAATAAATGATATTTACATGTTCATTTTTCTTTTTTTTCCTCTCTAAAAGAGTTTCACCACATTTACTCTATCAGCACATTACATTGCTCTGCTATCATAAGAAAATACGTTACAATAATTCGAAAAACTAAAATAATAGACAATATTTTGACTTCCATAGTCTTTATATTAACTCTTTTCTCATTATTATGCATGCAATTTCTCTCTAAATGTAATTCGTCGGTCTTCCTCTCGCTCTAGCATTAGTTCTTCCTCTTTATGACATGTAATTAACTAAAGAAAACAAGCAGTTTTTTTTTACTTTATAGAACTATTTATCCCTACTTTACTATCAACATGTCAAAAACGTATTTAAAAATGCTCACCAACTTTCCTCTTCCCCCTTATCTGTCTACCTCTTTCTCTTTCTCTCTCTCTCTCTCTAGTTTCCCTTCCTCTTCCCCCTTCTCTCTCTTTCTCTCTCTCTTTCTCTCTCTCTCTCTCTCTCTCTCTCTCTCTCTCTCTCTCTCTCTCTCTCTCTCTCTCTCTCTTTCTTTCTGTTTTTTCTCTCCCTCTCTCTCCCTCTTTCTCTCTCTCTCCCATTTTCTCTGTCCCTATTTCTTTTCTCTCATATCCTCCTTTCTTTATCTCTCGATCTCTGTTCTTTTCACTACTCTGAGTGTTATGTTTTTGATTGTTTATTTTTTTTTAACAAGATTTATTATTAATCATGCACACCATCAAATCCCATAGGCTTTAAACCGTCCACACGGGTTTGAACCCCATATTCCATAACACCGACAGCTTAATCGCAAACCAAGACCACATCCACCACATCCACCACATCCACCACATCCACCATATGGACACAGTAGATCGATTGTGTCAACAGCATCACCGCGAAAACCTAACAAACATCAACATCAACATCAACATCAACATCTGATTCCCATCACTTGCGACCATTAATGACGAGCCAAATGATCGGGGAATCCCCTTGAGGCCCGTAACGCTCACTCACAGGACGGGAGTAGAAGCCTCCTGATTCATACGGTTTGTGCTACCTGGTTATCGACGCTATCCCACGCTGCCCCACCACTCACAGTCGCAATGAGAGATCTACACCGACTAGACAATGCACCATGCTCAGCCTCGATTCATTAACCATCCCTCCCACTCAAAAGTTTTAGTGATTCATTCAAAAAGTTCACAGTATAATCAATGACTATAACCACACTCTCTGGTATACTTTCTGGTTAAAGTAAAAAATACTTATACTGAATATATCATATTCTTAACTGGCCAATCAATGACTCCTCCCACTCAATGGTAAAAGTGAATCATAAAACATTCTTAGTATAGTGACTTTTTGGTTGAAGTCAGAAATATCTGTATGAGTATACAATGGTCTTCACTCACTCCCACTAATGTTAATAGTGAAGCATAAAAAAAGATTTTGCAGGTAGTATACTTTACACATGTTCAATGTTAAATTTTTGGTTAAGGTCATAAAGATGTATACCGACTATATAAAAGGCTCTTCACTGCCTCATTTCCGACCTCTCCAACTCAATGGTAAAAGTGAATCATACCAAAAAAATCAGTTGAAGTAAAAAGGTTTCGTAATGTTGAATTTTTGGTTAAGACAGGGAATGAGAGATAGATAGAGATAGAAAGAGGAAGAGAGAGATAGAGAGAGAGAGAAAGAGAAAGAGAGAGAGAGAGAGAGAGAGAAAGAAGGGAAGAGAGCGAAAGAGAGAGAGAGGGGGAGAGAGAGACAGAGGAAGTAACTATTTTTGTGTATTTGTTTAGTTAAGTCGGCGGTGTCAGTATAATGTGACTGGCTGAGACAGGAGTCATGGTATCCCCGTCCTGTCTCGTGTGTGGCAGCACATAAAATTGTCAGACGTCCGTCTTGGGTCCCGTCCACAATATAGCCTTATATAGTGCTCATCTTGGACGTTAAAACCAACTCAACTCAACTCAACTCAGTTCAAGTCGGTTCTATATAAGGCGTTGTAGAAATATCTTACTTTGTATACTTCTCAGTGCTAACTTTCCTATACGTATGCGCGCTTTTTTTAGGTTATTCGAAAAATTCAGAAAAAATCGAAGATTTAATACTATTATTGTTTCGAAATAATAGATGCGCAACTGGATATGAAGATGTTCAATAATGCAGCTCACTTTGACTTCTCCACTAGGGGTAGAATGCACAAACATGGCGTAGCTTACGTCTCGTCGTAAGCCTTCCTATTCCTATAATTATTGTTACGATGAGTCGTAAGCTAAGTCTTGTTTGTTCATTCTATCCTTTGCTTCCAAAAAGATTTGGTAGCCTTGCTCTTACAACAAACCTTAGTTTATTTGGGAGATCGTGATTCTCGTGTTATTTTTGTAAGCTTGGAAATGACAAAGCCATGGTGTGCAATTTTTGTCTGTTTTGTGCCAACTTTGTGCACAAAAATTGATTGAATGTTCTGGACGGCTGCTATGTCGTTGTCTGTACGGCTCATCCTATTTCTTCATCTGCCTCTTTCAACACTCACCTTGCCCCCAAGAATAATTTCTAGCAACTTTTTCTATCCTCCTGTGTTCCTATAACACTTCAAAGTGTTTTTTTCTTGATTAGGAAGATTGAGGAGCAAAAATTAAGATTGAAATAATTACGCCCGATCACTTTTCCAAAGACTCAACGTAATTATTCCGTGTTCACAATTTAAACTTCAAATCGCTTTTCCCAAATTGCAAGTTTTCACTGCGACAGCTCCCCGTGTAATTACGAACATCTTTCCTTGGTTATTTTGGCTTACGCTAATTTTAAATTGAAAAAGAAAAGAGACTTATCTATCTATCTATCTATCTACCTCTCTGATCCAGAAAAACCGTGCACACTTTTTTAAGATCTCTGGAGTCAGTTGATTGTTAAACTAAATCATATAAAAAGACGACTTTTACACAAACGAAGTAAACACTGGCAAGTTCGTCTCCTTTTAATTTATTCCACTATCTAATTTCATCTACACAATGTGTGAAACATTAATCTGTTTTCAACAGGAACTTTCTCATTCAACAACGCGAAACGGGAAGAGGGATGCATTAATTTTATAAGGACACAATAATAATATAAACCTTAATGTTTTTACTGTCGCTTAAGTCCACAAACGCATTGATAGAGCTGCGAAATTAACAAAACTCTTCGGGCAATCCCCATTATGAACTCTGACAGTCCTCTACAATTATCCTGTATGGCACTCTGGGAAAAATAAAACAAACATATAAAGAAGAAGGTCTCAGGACTAACAAAAGAGGAGGAAATTAAAAACCTGAGTGAGCAGAAGATAAGAACCTCAATCTCAGCGTCAGACTGGTTTACAACAAAACGAGGGGAAAAAAAGCAACGGGAGTTCGTAACATTATTTTCATGATGGGTGCCACATAGATCTATGATACATAAATATTGAATTATCCTTCAAAAAATTCGATTTCTTAGAAACTTATTTGGGTTTTTACCTATTGGGTTAGATGTATGAGTTCTTTAACCTTTAGTGATTTTAGTATCTTTTCGTTTATGCGATTTTTGGGTTAAAAGAACATTTCATTAAGAAGAAAAATGATGGAGTTTCAGTATCTGTACCTCATTTTTTACCTTAACTTCGTGAAGAGACGACCTCTCTCCCTCTCTCTCTCTCTCTCTCTCTCTCTCTCTCTCTCTCTCTCTCTCTCTCTCTCTCTCTCCCTCTGTTGTTTCTTCTACTCAATTTGTTTAGGAGGCAAAGTATTTACAATACTGCCCATAACGATATTTTCATCTCGAAATTTTGCTCTAACAACGTTATCGACAGTGCAAAGTGCTTTAGGTCTTATTATTTCAAGAATTTCATAAAATAAAAAGAAAAGACAAATTAAACCCCACGTCCAGTAATTATCAGAGCAACAAAACGCCCATTTAAATATATTACGCGACCTTTCTGTTCCTGTTTGAAAAAAAAATATCGTGATATTTTTGTTTCGCTGTTTTAATAGCGTATACAACAAACTCGGTAAATAGCTCAGTAAATTGCGTTTGGTTGCACTTTAACATATTTGACAGATTTCAAAGGAAGAAAAAAGGTTTTTGAAGACAAAAATAATGTTAAGAGATAAAGAGAGAGGGAGAGAGAGAGAGAGTGAGATAGATAGATAGATAGAGAGAGAGAAGAGAGATAGAAGAGAGAAAGACAGGCATAGAGATCTGTGTTTTAAAGAACGACAAAGAAGCGGCGAGAGAGAAAGAGAAAGGGAGAAAGATAGTGAGAGATAGAGAGAGAGAGAGACAGGAAGATATAGAGAGAAAGAGAGAGAAGCCATACAGGCAAAGGAATATATTGAATCGATAGGAACAACAAAGAAAAAATAATCCGTCTAGAAATAGGATTCACAGACAGGGAAACAAACTAAGAGCGAGAGAGATACAGACATACAGAGCTAGAGAGAGAGAGAGAGACAGAGAGACAGAGACAGAGAGAGACAGACAGACAGACTGACAGACAGACAGACAGACAGACAGATAGACAGACACAAACAAAGACAGAAAAAGAGACAGAGATGTGCCAAAGTCAGAGCGACAGACCAACAAAAAAGAAAAAAACGGAACATAAGATTGAGGGAAAACAAGAAGCACAGATCAGTAACTGTTGTAGGTCATCACTCGTCCCTCCTTCCAGACCCTTGTCGCCAGATCTACTATCGCTTCTCTGTAGACCCATCCCCGCACGAGTGTTGTCGGCCGTGGGCTAACCCTGGTCTCCACACCCCAAACCTGGGGCTCTTACGGATATCGAACTCCGGGGTCGGCGTTGATTAAGTCTGTTCAGGGTGTTCACCTGATCGTTTTAACACTGGTTAAACTACAAGCGAGAGAGATACAGACATACTGGGCTAGAGAGAGAGAGAGAGAGAGAGAGAGAGAGAGACAGAGAGAGAGAGAGAGAAAGAGAGAGAGAGATCGAACTCCGGGGTCGGTGTTGATTAGGCTCTCTTCAGCGTGTTCACCTGATCGTTTTAACACTGCCTAAACTGCAAGCGAGAGAGATACAGACATAATGAGCTAGAGAGAGAGAGAGAAAGAGAGAGAGAGAGATGCAGAGAGAGAGAGAGA
>RQTK01000168.1:136296-153285 GCA_003991915.1 Elysia chlorotica
GAGAAAGAGAGAGTGAAAGTGAGAGAGAGTGAGAGAGAGAGAAAGAGAGAGAGAGAGAGAGAGAGATATCGAACTCCGGGGTCGGTGTTGATTAGGCTCTCTTCAGCGTGTTCACCTGATCGTTTTAACACTGCTTAAATACGGTGGTACTGTCAAGTATCAAGTCGAGGACGGTTTTTTTGTTTCTTTAACTCTTGAGGAAAACGCAATATAGAAATGTGAGGCAAACGGGGTGAATGAGACAGATATCTTTTTTCTTTTCTTTTTAACTTGTAGAGGAGTTAATATATAGTGTACTGTTGGGGTTGAAATGCACTTTAAGAGTTTGAAAAAATGTATAACATTTATAAAAATATAATCATTTTTACAGTTTTATATTAGTTTTTGTATGTTTAAATGGCTTCAGATGAAAATATACATTAGCGATTTGTGCTTGAATCACCCTAGCTGGTTCCCCAATAATACCTTGCTTGCTCTCTGTCCCCCCTCGCTTTCTCTGTTATTTCTTTCACGTGCTCTTCCTGTCTGTCTGTCCGTCTGTCTGTCTCAGCCTGAACCCCGGGGGAATCTGGAGTCGTTTCCCGTAAAACCATCGGTTATTGACGATAGTTCCTAATGAATATTCAAACACCTAGTGATGGGATATCATTCTCTAAAATCTCTAGCCAACCTGTGACAAATCTGGAACAGGGCAACCCATTATTGGGAACGTTGGAAAATAACAGACTTTATAATTTGAAATGTCACAAGATGTGCAAGACGCGATTAAAAAGTATTTAAATGTTATGGTCCGATATTCATGCAGTGTTACAAGGGTTTCCTGTACAATAATACAGACTTGTTGTATTGCAATGGGTTAAAACTCGTAGAAAAGATTATTGAGAAAATCGAGGCTAATATAAACATAATTTACTGTTTTACTGTTTGCGCAAAAGAGCATCAGTTGCAGAACACGTAGCATTTTTGGTGCCGGTGTGAACGATTCGCGGAGGAGTTAGTGGGTGATTAACTGGGTTTCTTATCGCCTAAACACAGCGGCAAAGCTATATTTTGAACGAGTCAAAAAATGAACATCTGACAATTTTACGTACTTTATCACAGGAAGAGTGCGGAGATACCTGGACTTCTGTCTGAGCCTGTCACATTATACTGACACTTATCCACTGGTTGGGAGAGAAAGCGGCCAAATAGACTTTGGCCGAAGCGTACATAACTGTCCATATGACCTCTCAGACTATGGCTGATAGTGAGCTTTTACCGCAGACCTCCTATTTGGAGGATGAATGCTCTACCACTTGCACCAGTTGGCCCCTTTCGTGAAGAGAAAGGACTACTTTGTAATCCATTAAAGCACTGGCTGGGAACCCTTTTTTCCCCAAAGATCTGACGAAACTACCTTAGTCAAATAATGTTTTGAGTAATGGTCTCTAAAAACAAAAAGACACCGCAGCTGGTTGCTTACAAATCAATATCAATGAACGCAGTCGTTATGGTGCTTTATGAAGACTGAATATTATTTAGAACAGCCGTGTTTCCTCTATGGTAATTTGATACTGTCTCTTTTGCAATGCAATCCCACACTTACCTCATTTCTTAGATCCCCGCCCTCTATATGTTTGAAGTCTATACCATTTGACAATAGAGCCAATACATTAACTTCTCCCAAAGGTGACTTTTCGTAATATCAATGTTTTTATTGCCATTGAAATTTTGTTTATTGTCATGTCTAGTATCTGGTCACCTTTAACAATCATTGCACCCCTCAATATCTCTCACAAGGGAATAACGGCCATCCTGGAATGGAAACCCAAAGTTCTATTTTATGTACTTGTAAGTGTATTACTATTTTGTATTCACTGTTTGAAATGAGACGTGAGTAATATAGTTACTCTGATCACACTACTGTAACGCAAATAGATTGATATTGAATAATTACTTATGAGGAGACGTTATCAATGCAATAATAAGTACGTATTCATTTTTCTTTCTTTTTTCTTTAAAGAAGTTTTATCACATTTCCTATATCAGTCCATTTCATTGCTCGGCTATTAAAAGAAAACACGTTATAATAATTCGAAATACTAAAATAATAGACAATATTTTGACTTCCATAGTCTTTATATTAACTCTTTTCTCATTATTATGCATGCAATTTCTCTCTAAATATAATTCGTCGGTCTTCCTCTCGCTCTAGTATCATTTCTTCCTCTTTATGACACGTAATAAACTATAGAAAACAAGCAGTTGTTTTTTCACACTTGATAGAACTATGTATTCCTACTTTACTATCAACATGTCAAAAACGTATTTAAAAATGCTCACCAACTTTCCTCTTCCCCCTTATCTGTCTACCTCTTTCTCTTTCTCTCTCTCTGTCTCTCTGTCTCTCTGTCTCTCTCTCTCCCCCTTTCTCTCTCTCTCCCTCTCCCCCCTCTCTCTTTCACTCTATGTGAAGCGGTAGATTGGTCATTCTGTCTGTCTGTCTGTCTGTCTGTCTGTCTGTCTGTCTGTCTGTCTGTCTGTCTGTCTCTCTCTCACTCTTTCTCACTCTCTCTCTCTCTCTCTCTCTCTCTCTCTCTTTCTCTCTTTCACTCTATGTGAAGGGGCAAATGTGAAGCGGTAGATTGGTCATTCTATATAATGCTCTAGACACCTACACTGACCCTCTCTCACTCCCCCACTGGTCAATGCTTCGATAGTAACAGAAATTGATTCCTTGAGCCGTATGTTCTACACTAAACCGGGAGAGTTTTTTATTTATCTTTTACTTGATTAGTTTTTAAGGACTTTTTTATGACTGGGTAGGAATACTATGTCTTTTTTAAAATGAAATATTTTTCTTTCCGCTCAATAAAAAATACTCAATGCCTTTCAGAGTCTGTCTACAAAATTATGTTTTAAGATCTCTAATACACTTTTCTCTCTCTCTCTCTCTCTCTCTCTCTTTCTCTCTCTCTCTTCTCTCTTTCCCTCTCTTTCTTTTTGTCTGTCTGTCTGTCTGTCTGTATCTCTCTCTCTCACTCTTTCTCACTCTCTCTCTCTCTCTCTCTCTCTCTCTCTCTTTCTCTCTTTCACTCTATGTGAAGGGGCAAACTGGTCGTTCATTGTGATGCTTTAGACCCCTAGGATGTCCATTAAACTCGGACATAGCGAGTGTACCACTGACCCTCTCTCACTTACCCACTGACCAGTACAACGATAGTAACAGAAATTGATTCCTTGAGCCGCATGTTGTACACTAAAGATCGGGATAGTTTTTTTTTGTTTCTATTATTTATTTTTACTTGATTAGTTTTTAAGGACTTTTTTTTTTACTGGGTAAGAATACTATGTCTTTTTTTTTAATGAAATATTTTTTTTTCCGCGCCCACCCTCCTCCTTCCCCTCAATAAAAAATACCCAATGTCTTTCAGAGTCTGTTTACAAAATTATGTTTTAAGATCTCTAATACACTTCTCACCCCCTCTCTCTCTCTCTCTCCCACTCTCTCTCTCTCTCTCTCTCTCTCTCTCTCTCTCTCTCTCTCTCTCTCTTCTTCTTCTTCTTCTTCTTCTTCTCTCGCACGCTCTCTTTCTCTCTCTCTCTCTCTCTCTCTCTCTCTCTCTCTGTTGTTCACTTTCTCTCTCTATCACTCTTCCCTCTTTCTCTATGCTTATATTCCTCTTTTTGAGTGCCCATGTTTGTTTCTACATTCAGGGTCATATGCTTGTTGTGGAAACTCTAGTCATCTTTTTATGACCTCAATCCCCGGTAGATCTGTAAACTCACTTTTTTTTTCACATGTAACTTCTACTCCTCTCGGGCTCGGTGGCTGAGGGATAAAACATCGGCTTACGTCGCAAATGGTCCGTAGTTCGAGCCCTAGCGATTTCGCTCCTTACTGGTTGGGTCGGTGTCAGTTTAATATGACCGGCGGAGAGAGGAGTCATGGTATCCACGCCTTGTCTTGTGTGTGGCAGCACATAAATTGGCATACGTCAGTCTTGGGGCTCATCCACAATATAGCCTATATAGAGCTGATGTTGGACGTTAAACCATTCAACTCAACTCTACTCCCCTCGTTCTTACTTCCCTCTCCTGACAGTAACCCACAGAGGAAGACCACTCAACACCACCGAAAAACCTCCGCAAAATCTTCCGCCTCCACTTTTCATCAGACCATAACAACCATAACAATACTAACAGCCGTCAAAGCAAACAATAAATCAATTCAATGATTTTCCTGGTATTTCCCAATTTATAAAATTGCTGAATTAAATGTTCCTCGTGGAATTTACATATTAAAAAAAAAAAACTTAATCAAATGTTTCGTCTGAAATTTCCCAATTTTTACACTACTAAATAAAATATTTCGTCTGGGATTTTCCTATCTTTTCAAACCAATGAATTAAAATTAAATGTTTGCTCCCATCTTTGAAAACTACTGAATGAAATGTTTCGTCTGTACTAGTTGCTAAGTTTGGACTGAGTGAATGGTAGCAAGTAGCAAGAGATTTGGACTTGGAGCCTTGATCATAAAAAACAACAACCTCACAAAAATCGAAACCAAAAAAAAAACGGAACGAAAACAAAACCGAAGAACCAGTGATGTTGATAGGATTGTGAAATTAGACCGTCGGTCTACGAGTGGCTGAAGGAGCGGGTCTGTCATACCAGACACAATGCACGCCTGTCACTAAAAGATCATCTCTCTCACTCTCTCTCTTTATATCTCAATCTCTCTCTATCTCTCTCTCTCTCTCTCTCTCTATCTCTCTCTCTCTCTTTCTCTCTCTCTCTCTATCTCTCTATCTCTCTCTCTCGTTCTCTTTCTCTCTCTTTCTCTCTCTCAGTGTCTCTCTCTCTAAATGTTTAGGAAACAGACGTATATATGTGATTAAATTTCAACCGCATGATATTATAATACCTTGAATCGATCTTCAATTGCTTTAGCCTTACGAGCATTTAAAGGCAGCTTAAACCGACCTTTTGACAGAGAAAATGTAAAGGGGGAAAACGCTATTGGTAAATAACTAGTTAAAGTGGTGGATGTCCGTCGGATCCGACGGCTCTAGTGTGCGAATCTAGCTTACCTAAAAATTGCTTTAGCTCAAGCTATAAAACACCCCAATGGAGATGTTAAAAGGCGGAGCTTAACCCCTCTCCCTAAGTAGGACCCGCCCCTAATAAAATCAGAGTAGCACAGCAGTTGTTTCTTAACACGAGAGTGGGTAAGTATCCAATCATTGAAGAGTAAACGTGACTTGACCATTCAACAAGCACCACCTCAAATTTTTAAATCCCGCCAACTACTCATATCGGTTGCTTTATTATACGTCTATCCCATCTTGTAAAATACATCGTGTGGTGACCATAGATATGTCAAAATCTAAAAGCCAAACAGTAAAAATTAATATATGTCCGTTCACCAACCATAATTATTTGTCATCTGCTGCCTGTCTGATTAAGCAATATAAAAAACATTTTAATGCACAAGGGCTGTCATAGCTGCAATGAAAAGCACAGTTAATTTTAGGCATTAAAATTTGTAATGCGTTTTTCTGTCAAAATATAACACGCGCAGTCCATAAAATTAGACAGGGACTCACAAAATACTGTAAAAACTAGATGATGACGATGATGATAATGATGATGATAGCAAAACATGACGTCTATGTTGAGCATTTCCATAATAATGCGCAATGCGCATGACAAGAAAAAAAAGTCCCAAATGTATCAGCATATGTAGACAAATAGTTGTCTTTTTCTTTTGTCTTTATTTTGGCAGCTCTATAAACCGCCATTATAATTATGCAGTATCACTGCCATAAACAGCAAAACTAATCACGTATGCATCGAGCATGAAGGAAAAAACACAGGAAACTATTCAAGCTGCTATTTGCTTATCACGGAAATCGGTCGAGACAAGTACTGAGGTAGAGTGGGCGAAAACACTGTGCTGATGTGTATCGTGCCTTTTTCCGAGTCTAGACAATGGTTACTGTCTCCTACAGAGCTGGAACCCCCGTAGCTTCTGATTTATCATTAGCTTCATCTCCTATACACAGTCACAAATCGGTGCAATTTGGCACCTAAAAGTCTCTGCCATTTCCGCACGGTAAAAGACAACAAAATAATTATCCTGACCGTATGGAAAGTGAAGTAAAAGTCCCTACATGTGTATGGGCAAGCTAGATCTGTGAAGTCTTTGTGGTCGAATTGGTATAAAGATAAAAACCAAAATAAACTAGTATTCATTGTACTGTATTTTTCCCTCCCTATCTATCCATCTTCATCTCTCTTCAAAATTTACGTCTCCCCCTACACTTCCTAACCTCTCCTCATTTTCTCTCTTTATTTCTCTCTCTCTCTACCTCTGTCTGTATCTCTTTCTCTCTCTCCCCATCTCACTTTCTCTCGTTCTCTCTCTCTCTCTCTCTCTCTCTCTCTCTCTCTCTCTCTCTCTCTCTAAATAACCCACGATTTCCTACCAATCCATACCTTGTTAATAATTATTCGACATACTTTTCCATATTTTTGTTGTTGTTGTTGTTGTTTTGTGGCCATGTGGAACTTTACTTTTATCACATTATGCCACGTAGACGTGTGTGACAGTAATCGTGCTAGTTAGAAGCGAATATTAGTGCAAAAATTTAAATTCATAATTATGCTACTCTCTCAATATGGTCAAACAGAAGTTTAATGTTATTAAATCCGATATGTCTCTAGCTAAATGTAACACCCATTATAACATTGAAATTCATTAGGTCCAATAAAAAACGGTTTGTAATACTAAACTACCCTTTAAAATAAATAGTGTCTATTGAAATAAAACAATTTCATTGCTTTTAGACTGGCATATAACCGTTTGATTGGTTCTGGCTTGTACTAACATCCTATTTTTGAAATATAAATTGTGTTCACAAACAATATTTCCTCCACATGGTAAATTTAATATCGGCATAAAAAAACCCAAAAAACCAAAACACTAGGTTTTAAAAACAACACAGAAATTTCTAGCAAAAAGAAATTACCGTGTTATGAAAATTTAATTCTCTTCGATCTGCTTAACAATCGTGGACCAGTGAAGCTTTTCAAATGAACAGGAACATTGACTCCCCGGCTTGTTACAGCTGCTTGTGTAATTAATTCAGCTTGCTTTTCATCAAGGTAAACCAACCATAGGTTCTCGGAATTCAGCGGGGAATTCTCACAAAAAAAAAAACAACGGAACTTTTCCCCCCAAGGCTATCGGGAGAGAGACATGCTTAAAAATTGATGATACCAATTCTGAAAACAATAGTTTGTGGTGTACTTGTTTAATCCAATTGAAACGTTAGCGGAGTACAGATCATCAATCGAAAGTCATTGGTGAAACGTAGCTGGTTTAAAGCAACATGTAGTTATAACTGCGCCATTAAAAATCATATCAAATTGGGTATTTTACTATTTTGAACATAAGCGAAAAATGAAGAGGTTTAACATTGTAATTATAATGTGTCTTACTATGAATGACCATGTTTTATGGAACGTGTAGTTTCAACAATAAGTACATGATGCGAAGGGTGTATAAATCAAATCTTTAAGTTAATACTAACAGTGATAATATATAGTTATTTATATGTATAAGAACAACATACTTTAAAGTTAATATTTTATTATTTCAAATCCGAACTTGTGTTAAGACAACACAAAATTCAATATTCTCCATGTAAGTGAATCATCATGCTCTCTCTCTCTCTCTCTCTCTCTCTCTCTCTCTCTCTCTCTCTGAATTTCATGTCTCCTAGATTCCCCCATACGGGATCCTAATCTCTCTCTCTCTCTCTCTCTATCTCTCTCTCTCTCTATCTCTCTCTCTCTGGATTTCATGTCTCCTAGATTCCCCCATACGGGATCCTATACGGCGTGAATCATTATAAGTATGGTACCGAGGGTTTATATAAACTTGTTATGACCCTCCCGACCTCTTCTTGTGTGAGATTTTTTTGTTGACCAGCAACCGTTAGTTTTCGATGCGCCCGTAGAAACTAACTAACTGTCATCTACTTAATTTTTTCGAAGTGGGTGCTCGCCGCGCAGTTCGTTGTGGGGAAGTTCGGCTTTCTCAACGCGCAGTAAAATTTATGACGCAATAACGGACCTTCTTTGTTATTTCACTTTCACAAAGCTTAGATCTACAGTTGATCAGTCTCACTCTGAGTCACTCACTGCAATGCAATGTGGTCTAAGGAGGCACTTCGACTTTGAGCAGGCAGCATGTCGTCCCTTGAGGTGAATCAAGTTTATACTAGTTGAGACGAGTTTTTTCGGCTTTCTTCACGCGAACTGCGTAGTGAGGAAGTTCGACTTTCTGAACGCGAACTGCGTAGTGAGGAAGTCCGACTTTCTGAACGCGAACTGCGTAGTGAGGAAGTCCGACTTTCTGAACGCGAACTGCGTAGTGAGGAAGTACGACTTTCTGAACGCGAACTGCGTAGTGAGGAAGTTCGACTTTCTGAACGCGAACTGCGTAGTGAGGAAGTCCGACTTTCTGAACGCGAACTGCGTAGTGAGGAAGTCCGACTTTCTGAACGCGAACTGCGTAGTGTCTACCAACGGCCTAATTTTTTATGAAAGAGCTTTGGAGATAAAACCTGCACACACCTACCCATAAATCCATGATGTAGCATGTATCAATGAAGATCTTGTCGTATCGGGGCAGGTTTTATATAGGGTGGTATCTAATATACAGATGTATTTTGCAACCGTGATGATTAAGTACGAGTTTGTAGAACAAAATATAAAAACTAAATTGAAACAAACTGTAAATATAAATACACGCTCCGAAACTATTGATAATATAATTGATATTTTGCAAAAAGATAAGCTTAATCCATTTTGTCGGAAGACATCAAAGATACTGAACAAACATACACGACACTGTGACAATTTTAGTAGATCTAAAAACATTTTCCGTTGCGCACTTTATATTTTCTTTTAAAGACTTTAACAAACTGCACCGAATAGCATTATTCAATGCCTTTGGTTGGTGAGCTAATTTTAACCTTTATTATAGTTCATACTTTTCTAACTACATTCCGTAATTTAGGCTGACTTAACAACCTTAATAAAATATTCAAATGCTATTTTGTTACCTTTAGATTCAATAAACAACACGAATGTGTTTTTACTATGACTTTTAAACCAATTGCGCAACATGACAGTAATGTTGCACTTGGAAGAACTGGATTGTGCATTGAAAAAACCCAACCGTTATCAAATTATCCCTCCAGGGACCCCTCAGACAGAGCGAGCTGAATAAGTCATTGAATAATATTGCCCTGAAACGGACAACTCAAAGAGCCGTTTTTTTTTTTTTTTTTGTTTTGGGGGGGGTGGTGGGAGCCGTGGGGGGGTGTAATTTCATTTATATGGTTGTCGTTTTTTGTGTAGTTTTCGGAAACCACCCACACATTCATAGAATACGTGTGTCTAAGCAGCATCGTGGTTGAAACCACACAGGTTTTAGAAGAAAAAAAAGTTTGAGTTCATTGCTAATTGTCTAACGTCAGCACAATATTGACTATATTAAGAACGGGTCCCAAGAAAACGTCTGATAATTTTACTTGTTCCCACATACGGGAAAGTTCAGAGATATCAGGACCTATGTCTGAGTCGATCATGTACGACTGACACCGACCCAATCTGTAGGGGGCGACATCAGAAAAATACATTTTCGATCGATCGTGGGTTCAGAACCGGCGACCTCCGATTGGCGTTCCTTCAACTTGCACCTATTCTGTATTTGTCCCTCGAGTAATCAATATGAAGAAAAACAAAGGGTTAAAGTAACTGAAGAGATTTAGAGTCAGTCTAGACATGGCCATTTTCACCAAGACATAAACGTCCGGTTTGTCCATAGCAATAGATATCTATCTATCTATGATGGATTAGGTATAATGGAGGGGGGGGGGGCGGTGGTCCTGGGGTTAAACATCGGCCTCCGACGCAAAAGGTCCAGGTTCGGGCCCTTGTGATCTCGCTCCCTACTGGTAAGGTCGGTGACCAGATGAGGCAGGAGTCATCGTATCCGCGCCCTTTCTCGTGTGTGGGGGCAAATACAATTGTCAGACGTCAGTCTTGGGGCCCTTTCACAATATAGGCTATAATAGTGCTTACGTTAGACGTTAAACCAACCCAACAACGTTTTTATCTTTAAGCTAAGTCTTCTGCTCACCTGCTCCATGCCACACTGTGACGAACGTCCACACAGCTACAAAATATCCCAGCATGCCAAGCAAGCTCATTGTTCTCCAACGTTCTCTGGTTTCTGTAGTAACGATGTGCCGCTTTCTACAAAATATTGTTTGTTTTGCTTTCACAGAATCAGAGGTTGAAGTTCCCCCCGTATCCTCAAAAAGCGTAGGATCAAATCAATCGTAAAACCAATGTTGTAACCTGATGTTTAAGATATGTACCTGAAAAATATAAAAGGATAAATTACGTTAAATATACAAAACTATTGTTACGTTACTACGGTAAAAACAGTAATAATGAGTGGTAGTAGTAGTAGTATATAGTAGTAGTAGTAGTAGTAGTAGTAGTAGTAGTAGTAGTAGTAGTAGTAGTAGTAGTAGTAGTAGTAGTAGTAGTAGTAGCAGGTAGTAGTAGTAGTAGTGAATCGATTGAACTGCCAAACAATTTCATAGTGTTAAAGTTTGCTAAAATGAAATAACAAAATCTAAAGTTAAAACCTTGTTAATAACTTAAAATTTGATTTTATATAATCATTTTACAGAAACGTGCATTGAAACCGCCTAATCAGATTCTTTATAGAGAAATCGACAATAAGTTCATTTAAAAAATGTTCTTCCAAATGTAAATCCGCTTGACATACGTTATAAGTTTTGTATTGTAATAGATAAGGATGGTCATCTATGTAAAAGGGGTATTTTTGTTACAGTGATATCAGAATAATCCTAAATAGAAAATAAAGGACATAGTAGATAATTGTACTAGACCTGAATAATGTATGAGCATTATTGTAATAGATAAGAATGGTCATCTATGTAAAAGGGGTATTTTTGTTACAGTGATATCAAAATAATCCTAAAATGCATTTGAGATTCAATTTACATCTGCGGTTTCTTTCAAAAGCAATCATCATGCTACAAATTGCACCGTGTCGATCAGTGCTTCGGGCTTTCTATACCAGATTAGCTCTTTATTATTTTTGCTTTGTTTAAATTTAGCTTTTCATTAAATTTGACATTTCCCTTCTGGAACGGTATTACTTCATGAATTCAAACCTCTCCAAACAGCAACGTGTACATAAACTTGGAATTATTTAATTTTGTTCCTCTATAATTAGTACCAATCTTTTCGCGATATTAAAAATAATTATTGTTCCGTTTTTATTAGTTTCTGTTCAACAAATTTCTATCTTCGTTTTGTTATTTGTATTGCTGCTTATCTGTTTCCAAACCCTGGGGATTGAAATATAAAAATACTAGTTTAATTAGCAGAGTTTTATTTAAAGGGAAACTGATTTTGATTTAACCCTGCACACAAGGACAAGAAGAAATTAATCATGACAGATCACGATGAACAATTTCGATTTGATTATTTCTCATTTTGGGTCAAGATAGCTTGTAAATGCCACATTTGCCTCCAGGGCCTTTAAATGCTGCTTGATGAAATGATCCATTTTTGTGAGCTTGTTTTAATATTTTTTTCAATTTATATGTATGTTAAGAACTGACCTGCATCTTAGAATATTTTTTAGATCTGGTTTCATATAATGAAGTTAAACCTCTCCACTCTAGCAGGCACTCAATCCCCCATAAGCCCCCCCTCCCCCTTCTCTACTCTCTCTCCTCTCTCTCTCTCTCTCTCTCTCTCTCTCTCTCTCTCTCTCTCTCTCTCTCTCTCTCTCTCTCTCTCTCTCTCTCTCTCTCTCTCTCTCTCTCTCTCTCTCTCTCTCTCTCTCTCTCTCCTTCTCTCGTTGTCTCTTTATCAGCCTCTCGCCATCCTCCCTCCCTAAGCCTTTTTCCCCAAGGCATTCCAACGTCTGAACATCTTGCATTTGACATTGTTTCTGGCCCATCCAGCAGAGGATGCAAATACACAGACATATATTTTTGCTGCAGCCTAGGGGCATGTGGCAAGAATTCAACCCTTTAAGACAAAGACAAATAACAATAAACTTTTTTTGTTCTATAGCGCTCAACCTCAAAGTGCCCAAACATACTTTGGCTCAGACCGCTTAAAAATAAAGAAATTATAATGCATAAAAAACAAAGAAATAATGTACACAAAAGTGCTGGAAGGTGGATTTAACGAAATATCAATGAAGGCTTAAAATGAAAAGACGTTCATCAATTTTTTTTTAATTCCTCCCAAATAATAAGAAAAATAGAGACATAACAATTAAAGATAAAAGACCCAGCGGCAAAAACAAAACAAAACAAAAATAAAACAGACTGGAAAATTCATTTTTCTAATGGTAACTCATACCAGGATAATGACATTGACAATCATTTTATCGTTTTGTACTCCATCTTGCATCTAACAAAACGTAATTGATATCTCGGCATTTCAAGATGGCCAAGTTATTTCCTTTTTAACTGGCAACTCCACAATATAGAAATGATTTATGTGTTGTTTTTTATTATGAATATTGAAACCGTAATGCATAGTTTTGCTTTTGACGAGAACTGCATTGGATTCTTGTTTTATTCTTAGAAACTCTGACGTACGTACAATGCTTCTTCCTAGATGCAGTCTTTTTGTAAATGAATTCGATCGTGAGAGAAAGAAGAAACGATTTAGACTAAAACACATGACGTTGGTTTTGAAAACAACGAGTTTAAGAGTGTAAAATTGAATAAAAATTTAACACACATTAACAACCAAAAATTGTTTATAATGTTATATTTCTCAAGTTGGACAAAAGGCGCAGGAGATTTAATGGTTGACTCATATTGGTTATTGCAAGCTCAAAGTGCAAAACCATTACTTTTATATTATTTGTTTTGAAGCAAGTCTTTTACTCATAATATTTCTGCTTCTAAAACTGGGCTTTGCTAAGCCCATGAAGGCAATAATGGTAATGGAAACAAAGATTGAATTGTCTTTGGAATCAAGCTTTCAGAGACGCAAAAACAGGAAAAAATGTTAGTATAAAAATAAACTGCATACAATAAAAAAACATCTCATTTCTAAACAAGAGCATTAAAAGCTGTTTAATTGCAAATCTTTCTCTATTTTTTAAATTGAAATTACATGTATTGCGGTTATTAACAATATTCAGACTACGTTTTCATGAAGGTTCTAAGAAGGTAGCAACCGCCCTAATTGTCTTGAGTCATTCACGTGAAATCGTCGTAGTGAAACCTTTCACTATTTCATATTCTCTGGTTGGAACCCACGATAAATTTGCGCAAATTCGCATCCTACTGGTTAGGTCGGTGTCAGTTACTGTAGTCTTCATAATGTAACCGGCTGGGGCGGAGACCCTTGTACCATCATTATGTCTTGTGTGACAACATAATATAAGATAAGATAATTTTTATTTGTCCCTTTGCGGGAAAATCGATTTGGACATGTTAAAAGTATTTTACACATGATAATGATAATACAAATAAACATTTTACATTACATAATATGAGTGATGGCTCTTTAGTGCATACTGTAGAAACAAATATTACGTTTAACCAAAAATGTAAAACATGTAAAATTGCCTTGGGACCCGGCCGCAATATAGCATGGTTGCTGACGATTGACGCTATCAAACCTTCACATAGACATAGCTGTCAAGTATATTTTTCATGTTCACCTTATTCCATTGCAGAACTAACAAAAACATAAGATTTAGAATGTTTCGCACGGGAACCTGTTACTTGGTTGGTTTCACCACGATAAGTTCCTTATTAACCATATTGAAGGACGCATTTCCTACTTGTTTCATGGTTTTTCTTGTTTATTGCTTAGCGTCTAACGGCAGCACTATATAGACTGTAATGTGGACAGCACCCAAACAAACTTCTGACAATTTTAAGTGCTGCCACACAGAAACGGCGGGGATACCATGCCTGTTTTTTACGGTCTCAAAATACTGAAACCGACCCAACGAGTATTTGTTTCCTAATAAAGGGTATCATTAGGTATTCCCCTACCTCTTTTTTAGTCCGTAGAATGCGAAATGCTATTGTTTTTTGTTTTAAATTTTTAATAAGGAGAGATTGAATTTTTTTGTCTTCAAGAGCTTGTTATTACGTCCATGGATTCTCTTATATGTTAGCCATGAAAAACTAATAAAGCTTGAACAGCGTTTTTCTTCTTGGCGTTGAAAAAGCCAGCTTATTCTCTAAACAGTTGATTGGCAACATATACAGAAAAGAAAGGAACAATGCGAGCTTTATCATTTGTACGAGAGTTTCTAACTAATTTTCTTTGGATGTTTTTCAATGTAATCTACAAGGACTGACATTTGTCACGTGGGGAGTCAGAGTGAGAGAGAGGGAGTGAACGAGAGAGAAATACATAGATAGAGACATAGAGAAAACAGGAGAGAGATCTATCCATCTACCTACCTACCTTTACGGAGTAACAACTGTGTGGACACAGCGTTTGACACAAACTTGATAAGAAATAAAAAGAAAAGCAACAAAAAAAAAAAAAAAAAAAAAAACTCAACGACACAAGACATATCGAACAACCTTGGGTTCTTTGATTAATATTATCACAACCATTTCTCATTAATATCACTGGTACTAATTTAATAAATCCCAATGACTTCATTGGAAAAAAATCCTGTGTAACACAATAAAATAAAATGACCCAGATTTTCGACAGTTTTTGATCCAACAAGTGCTATATCCTAGATCTACATGTTTGACAACCCAAAGCGGACAAAGCCGTTATTATGTAAAATTTCTAAATAATTCTCTCCCTTCTCTTAAGCGCAACAATGTACTCGCCTCGTTGAAAAAAAAAACAAAACAAACAGAAATTAATTTTGCCTTATGTTCGGAAAAGCCTGTAGGTTTTCAATACTTTTTCATGCAGGTTTCCCATTGTCACAAGTCATCCAAAATTTATCGTATCGTTTCAATACCAAACGACTAGAATCTAGATCTACTTTGACTCATTGAATTTTTTTCAACGAGTACACTATTGTATTACGCATAATATGTAAGAGTTTTCGAGAATTATTAATTCTTGGTGCTTATTTATCTACCTTTCAACTTTATTATGTTATGGGGTATAATTATTTATTCATAATTTTTGCAGCTCTTTTATTTGAATTGTGATTTTATCAATTTGTTAGTTGGTTGGGTTTTTTCTTGTCTGAAGCTACAAAAACTGTAGACAATTGTAGGTGTTGTCACATGAAGGCAGAGATGAAGTTTGCCTTAACCGGTCATACTAACCCAATCAGTATTGCAAATTCAGCCCTTTCATGATTTGAATACCTGATTCCTGATTAAATATCCTGCGCTCTACCGACTTTGCTGGCTCACTCCGTTTTCGCTACGAGATGTGTCATGAAAGTTTTTAATTTGATAGTTTCATTTCCTTTTACAAAAGGGAAGAAAATTATAGATCAATGTGCAGTTCAAAGAAATACGATTTTTTAAATGGAGGGTGGAAACTATCGTTTACTAAAAACTAAAATTCAAATTTTTTGTTGCACCAAAGATCTTACTAGAACGCAAGGCTGAAGATCGTTACGCCATCTATTGAGGTTGTTATTATTACAATCATTTCATATTATAGCGCATCTAACAATGTTTGCAATGAGAAAAACAGAGACAAAGAGGGGGTAGGGACGCAAATGTAACACTACCACAACGCGTAACTTAAAGTCTCATTATGTTGGCTATATGGAATTTCCAAATTACATAGATTGTGAAAGCTTTTCCCCTGTTATTACACATGAGTATAGCGTATAATCTATGTGATATCTTAGATCTAGTGGATTTAAGAAATTAGTTGAACTTTTGCAAGGTTAACAACTGGTTGTAAGATTTGCTTTCTGATATCTAATGTCATGTGTGCAAACATTGCAAACATTGTTAGATGCGCTATAATATGAAATGATTGTAATAATAACAACCTCAATAGATGGCGTAACGATCTTCAGCCTTGCGTTCTAGTAAGATCTTTGGTGCAACAAAAATTTTGAATTTTAGTTTTTAGTAAACGATAGTTTCCACCCTCCATTTAAAAAATCGTATTTCTTTGAACTGCACATTGATCTATAATTTTCTTCCCTTTTGTAAAAGGAAATGAAACTATCAAATTAAAAACTTTCATGACACATCTCGTAGCGAAAACGGAGTGAGCCAGCAAAGTCGGTAGAGCGCAGGATATTTAATCAGGAATCAGGTATTCAAATCATGAAAAGGCTGCATTTTTCAATGCTGATCGCAGATTCACCCCGTCTAATCTGACTCCGGCGACCGACGCCAGACCAGTTCACAATCGATGTTGTTTTGAATGCCTTTTAAACTGATTATGCCCCCTCCCCCCGCTTTCCCCCCAGTGTTGAGAGGTGGGGGTCTGGGGACTCAGTTACGACATAGAACGGCTTTTCTCTTCCTGCTCCGCGTCACAGTCTATGAACGAACCTGCTAAAGAATGGTAGCTGGCAGACTCGGTGCAAATTCATGCTTAAATCTAAAACAACAACAACAACAACAAAAACAACAACAAAACAGAAACAACAACAACATCAACAACAACAGCAACAAAGCTCCGTCATACATAAGCAGGGCGATTTGCAATGTTAGTTAAAAATGACGGCCATAGGACTAGTGTATGCATTTATAACGTGAAAAGAAAAGAAGTTATAAAGTATTTTAATGATGAGACATGATATTTTTCGACTGATGTCACGATAAGTGTATGAAAAATATTCAGTAATTGTATGCATTAAATTTACATTTAAAAAAAAATTGTTGTTTAATTCTCTCTCTCTCTCTCTCTCTCTCTCTTTCTATTACACTTCGTAATCTCAACTCC
>RQTK01000168.1:173093-185304 GCA_003991915.1 Elysia chlorotica
ATAATAATAATAATAATAATAATAATAATAATAATAATAATAATAATAATAATAATAATAATAATAATAATAATAATAATAATACATGATAAACGTGTTTGTGTGGATTGAGGGGAGGAGGAGAGAGCAAAAGGGGCTGGGGTTGTGATGGACTGTTTGTTTGTGTGTATAGTGAGGTGGGGGTGTGTAGGAGGATATGTATGTCTGTGTTTGTATGTGTGTGTGTGTGTGTGTCAGTGGGAGGGGTGGCAGTAGTGAATGATATATTTTGAGTAACTAATGCTTGCTCACTTGATCGAGACTTGTCTCACTTTCTGAGACAGAAGTCATGGTTATCCTTGCTCTGTCTAATGTGTGGCAGTGCATAAAATTGCCAGACGTCAGTCTTGGGATCCGTCCACAATATAGCCTATATAGTGCTGATTTTGGACTTTAATTAGTCTCAACTCAATTTATCAAGTTTTTCATTTTTTCTTATATTAGGCATATACATAAACCTACACATAGTGTTATTTTCAAAAGAAATTTCAAAGTTGTTAACCAGTTTTGTTTAAGTATTTTATACTTTGTTATATCGTCAACGTTGATATTATGTTAAATATATTTTTTCCCTTCCATCCCATGGTTGGGGCAACTATTGGAGCACCATTGCATCTGGCAATCCGATCTCGCAATACTATTCTCTCTGCCCTCCACTTTGATCCGTCTCAAATAATAAATACGACGTTGTCCTCGTTTCTCTCTCTTTGTCTGTCTGTCTGTCTGTCTGTCTGTCTGTCTGTCTGTCTGTCTGTCTGTCTGTCTGTCTGTCTGTCTGTCTGTCTGTCTGTCTGTCTGTCTGTCTGTCTGTCTGTCTGTCTGTCTGTCTCTCTCTCTGTCTCTCTCTCTCTCTCTCTCTCTCTCTCTCTCTCTCTCTATGCATTCGTCTCTTTCTCTTTCCTTGATCATATCTATGTAATGTGTTGATATAAGCCACAATAAATATGTCATTTATGTACAATAATAATTATTCGACTGCGCCCGCATCGCCATATCGGCATATTTTAGAGTCATTTATGAGTGTGCATTTTGCATTTTGATATGCCGTTATTTATTTTTACACGTTTTTAACAAATAGTTAAAAATATTCGACGTGCAAATTGTATTGTTTACATAATTATACTAACAGAATAATGGAATGAGCACATTGCACAGCGGAACGCAGCAATACCTAAGGAGAATAAAATTTCACAGTGGAACCAGAAAAAACAGTATAACCTTTTTTGTTCTTGGTGCAACGATTTTATTACAGTACTTTATTTGCATCGTGATGTCGAAATGATTTCTTATGATTATGTATAATGTGACCGGTTGAGAAAACAGTCATAATATTCAGGCATTGTCTCTGTGTGTCAGCACGTGAATTTATCAGACTTTAGTCCTGGGATCCGTTCACAATACATGTATAGCATTATATTGGTGACGTTGATAAGCCAAAAAAAACCCTCTAATCTTTTGTTTTGAGAGTCGATCATCTAATTATTATGGGCATATTCCTTCACAAACAAGTCACAAAACAATGTTGGCATACTATACTTTTGAAAATTTAAGGCAAAGGTTAGACTAATTTCAAATTCATCGTACATTATGATGACCTCATTCTCTAGCATTATTATCAGCGAACACTTTTGTAATTTTCACTTCAATTTGAACACTATTTGCCGATCCTAGTAATACCTACGATCTGTTCTTTATCTTTGAAGGTATACTTTTCACATTGTTATTACGAAAACTGGTTATTACACATTTTAAGTTTAGTTGAATTACCATCACTTTTCCTCCCAAAGTTGTCATGAACTGGCTCCCCCCAGACTAAATTGCATAAAGACTTGTAATTTCAGCATATTTGACTTGTCCTATACTCAGTCGCTTGTCAAATCTGTCTTAACCTACAATTGTTCTACGTGGGCACTAACACAAGCTGAAGAAAAGAAATTGGATGCTTTTCACAGAAAACAGCTGAAGCGGGTTGTTGGGATAAGATACCCAGTAAAGATAACAAACAAGGCTCTCTACAAGCAATGCAATGAACGCCCGCTTTCACTGTATGTTCTGGAAAACAGATGGCGTTTGTTCGGGCATATACTGCGACGCGACAGAGAAATCCCAGCCAATAAAGCCATGGAAGGATTCTTTGTCCCACAAGGGGACAAATACAGGGGAAGACCAATTACTACCTTGCCAGTGGTCTTGAACAACGACTTGTCCCGTTTAGAAAGTAGTAATTATTGTCTTAAAACCTTCAAAGACATTGAAAACCTGAAAAAGATCGCAGAACAGAGGGATCAGTGGAGGATTCTATGCACAAGAATACAAAAGGAAGCGTTGCAGTCTGACGACTATGATGCGGAACGGCCATAAGTAAGTAAAGTAAGTATACTCAGTCGCAAAAAAACAAAAAAAAAAAAAACGTTTAATTGCATGCAAATTTAGGACAGATGCACTTTGATCCTGAGGGCGACTCTGTGACCTTTTTGGGGTATGAATTTGGATAGAAATCTACGCGGATCGATTGAGTAAATAGGACCAGACACTAGATTAATACGCGCTTGCAGTTTACTGTGACACTCTGCTCTTAACACGGCGGTATGTGTTACGCATTCATATTATTATCATTATTATTACTATTATGTAAAAAGCGCTTACAGGACATGTTTGTAAACATTTGGTTTGTTTTCTCGTCTTGCATTTGGTTACTCTTTCTAATATTTTTTGTTTGGACATTTTTAAAAATCATAAGAAAATTTACCCCACATGCTCTTATCTGTAATTTTATTCTCTGATTTTACAATCAACCAAACATTCTAACGAAACGGTGCAGTTTGTGCGTTAAAATTTGCGCGCTTGAAAAAAAAATCGATTTTTATTGCGTATGTCAGATTCGTTTCTGTCACAAAATCGCATTTTTAGATTTCCGTCTTAATGGTGCATTTAAATGTCGGATGGCATTTCAGTTTTCAGCTCAATTTTTTCAAATAAGAAAAATGGAGAAGGTTTGCACGGCCTTAAAATTATCTCTTTGTAAATCTATCACACTTTAATGCATCGCGCATTTTTGTAGAATTATCTGTCCTCTCGCCAAAAAGCCGTTGGCATATCAACTTGAGTCTAAGCTCCATTATAATAAGATGTACGTTAAAAATAATTTAGGTTCGCATAGACCTTATTTAAAGACTATCTGATCCACTGACACTCTTTTACAGGTAAAGATAATTATTACGATTAATTTGCAGAAGAAAAAAACAACACATACCCAAATTTTAGTTTGCGCTGAAGAACACAAAGAAAGAGTAAATATAATTTCGTGTTAAGACCTATTACTCCCGATTTTCAAATCACTATTTCGATATAAACAAAAGTACTACATTCAAAGGGGTGTTGAAATCATATTATAAAAGCTGCTACTGTTAATTAATGTTGACGCATGCCTAAGCTTTAGATGATTAATGTTAGGACGTGGCTACTAAAATGTTAACACGTTGTTAGTATCAAATCGGGAAGAAGAATTCATGAGAATTCATGAGCGTACCTTATGTTTAATGGGGCAAACTGGCTCAAGTAGTAGAGCATGTGTGTCTCAATAGAGAGGATCCTGGTTCGAAACTCACGATCAGTCAAAATGAAATGTCTGGTTTCGTCCCCTACTGGTTGGGTGGATGTTAGTATAATGTGACTGGTTGAGAAAAGAGTCATAATATTCAGGCATTGTCTCTGTGTGGCAGCACGTGAATTTATCAGACTTTAGTCCTGGGATCCGTTCACAATATAGCATTTATATTGGTGACGTTGATAAGCCAAACAAAAAAAAAAACCTCTAATCTTTTGTTTTGAGAGTCGATCATCTAATTATTATGTGCATATTCCTTCACAAACAAGTCACAAAACAATGTTGGCATACTATACTTTTGAAAATTTAAGGCAAAGGTTAGACTAATTTCAAATTCATCGTACATTATGATGACCTCATTCTCTAGCATTATTATCAGCGAACACTTTTGTAATTTTCACTTCAATTTGAACACTATTTGCCGATCCTAGTAATACCTACGATCTGTTCTTTATCTTTGAAGGTATACTTTTCACATTGTTATTACGAAAACTGGTTATTACACATTTTAAGTTTAGTTGGATACGATCACTTTCCCTCCCAAAGTTGTCATGAACTGGCTCCCCCCAGACAAAATTGCATAAAGACTTGTAATTTCAGCATATTTGACTTGTCCTATACTCAGTCGCTTGTCAAATCTGTCTTAACCTACAATTGTTCTACGTGGGCACTAACACAAGCTGAAGAAAAGAAATTGGATGCTTTTCACAGAAAACAGCTGAAGCGGGTTGTTGGGATAAGATACCCAGTAAAGATAACAAACAAGGCTCTCTACAAGCAATGCAATGAACGCCCGCTTTCACTGTATGTTCTGGAAAACAGATGGCGTTTGTTCGGGCGTATACTGCGACGCGACAGAGAAATCCCAGCCAATAAAGCCATGGAAGGATTCTTTGTCCCACAAGGGGACAAATACAGGGGAAGACCAATTACTACCTTGCCAGTGGTTTTGAACAACGACTTGTCCCGTTTAGAAAGTAGTAACTATTGTCTTAAAACCTCCAAAGACATTGAAAACCTGAAAAAGATCGCAGAACAGAGGGATCAGTGGAGGATTCTATGCACAGGAATACGAAAGGAAGCCGAGGCGTTGCAGTCTGACGACTATGACGCGGAACGGCGATAAGTAAGTAAAGTAAGTATACTCAGTCGCAAAAAAACAACAAAAAAAAAACTTTTAATTGCATGAAAATTTAGGACAGATGCACTTTGATCCTGAGGGCGACTCTGTGACCTTTTTGGGGTATGAATTTGGATAGAAATCTACGCGGATCGATTGAGTAAATAGGACCAGACACTAGATTAATACGCGCTTGCAGTTTACTGTGACACTCTGCTCTTAACACGGCGGTATGTGTTACGCATTCTGTGTCTTCACATTTATGAGGTACTGGTGTATTTAACATAGCTATTTCTCAAACACAACCTTTTATCTTCTTTTTCCAAGGGTGATCACTGTAATTTCTAAATCAAGAGTTACCCCTCATAGTTTGAGCAAGGTTAAACAAACAGTGTTTTAGATCACCATTTGTCTAGACTGAAATAATCGATGGGTCTTTAGTTGAAATAACTGCTCTCACTTTTATCATTTCAAACTTTGTGTCAACGAGTTTCCTCGACCTCTCTCTGTGTGTAGCTTTGATTAACTTAAAACCAAAACCATTCGAACCCCTGCTGATCAGATCTCCAGTTATCGGCTGAGAGCACTAACCGATAACTTTATCTACCCGACCCCTTTTTTCCCCTCCGCACACACAATCTCACAATGCGTTACACTAAAATTAATTTGGCCCAAGCTCTAAAATCTTTGCAAGCGATAAAAAGTCTTTCTAAAATACTCAGAAAACATTCGAATCTCTCTCTCTCTCTCTCTCTCTCTCTCTCTCTCTCTCTCTCTCTCTCTCTCTCTCTCTCTCTCTCTCTCTCTCTCTCTCTCTCTCTCTCTCTCTCTCTCTCTCTCTCTCTCTCTCTCTCTCTCTCTCTCTCTCTCCCCCCCACTATCTTATAGTTCTCATCCCCACTCTTGCACTCCCTTTCCCTCTGTCTGTGTGTCTGTCTGTTTCCATCTGTCTGCCTCTCTCTCTCTCTCTCTCTCTCTCTCTCTCTCTCTCTCTCTCTCTCTCTCTCTCTCTCTCTCTCTCTCTCTCTCTCTCTCTCTCTCTCTTTGTCTCTTTCTTTCTCTCTCTCTCTATCTCTCTCCCTCTCTCTCTCTCTCTCTCTTCTTCATCTTCTTCTTCTTCTATGTGAAACACAGTTAAGAAATATAACTTTATTTCGATAGAACATTTTGCATTATTGTGTATTGACACATCGCTCTCAATTTTTTTCTCACATTTATTGTAAACTAAGATTTACACATTTTTTCTTCTCTCTGAATAATAATTATATGATGTATACCGTAAAAACAGAGTTTTAAGACTGTTAACGTGCGTTTAGGCTAATTTTTGGATATACACCTATCGCAAGGGAATAAAATGTCAGAACTTAAGCATCGCATGGGGTTTCGCTCCTATATTCACCCTAGGAGTGTTGAAAGAGGAAAACAGGCTGGTGAAAAAATACAGCCTGACCGAAGCCATGGTATAAAAGCTTAGAATACGGATGTTTACACAAACCAGATAACAGTTTAAAGACTGATGTCTGCTTGTCATAATTTATTATTCAAGGCCGCTGAGACACGGGTCGAAATGTGCTTTTTATTTAAGAGAGAATCCCGGTTTCGTGGTAAAAAAACGTTACTTCAAAATGAGCAAATTACAAGTCTCTGATTATTTCTGTAGGAGATTTGCCACATCCGATTAAAATAGTCAATGATTCAATCCCACCTACTCTTGCTCAATTAGATTGATGAAATCTAAAATTAATGTTAGACCGTTAAACTCTTTTCGTGCAAAATTTCATTACTAAACTATTATTTATTATAATCTTTGTTCCTTCGGTGCTTACCCTCTCTCTTTCTCTCTCTCTCTCTCTCTCTCTCTCTCTCTCCTCTCTCTCTCTCTCTCTCTCTCTCTCTCTCTCTCTCTCTCTCTCTCTCTCTCTCTCTCTCTCTTCTCCCTGTCTCTATCTTTTGTATGTCGCTCCTTCTCTCTCAATCCCTTTCCCTCCATCTCTTTTGTGATTGAAGGAAACGCAATTTCGTGGTCTACTTTAACTATGTATTTTAGCATATTTAAGAAGGAATGTATTCAAAATTTTTTTTCAACTGGCCCGTCGTTCTATCATATTAATTCTCAGACTACCCTTCCTGTTGTCAAATCCAATGAGCTGCTATATAATGTACTTTTGCAGTCGACACAAAGATGTGTTTACATTGGAAATTAAAAATACATAATGCTCTACATATGCATCTCACAAACAGAAAGACATGGCGGATCATCATTTTTATAAATTTGTTGACTCTCCGTCAACAAGAATTAGAGAGTTCATCTTATGGCATTATTTATAAAACCCTGTTTACATTGGATTCGTAAGTTTTATTAATTGAGTGCGAGTTTTTTGTAATGATTGGTACAAAATTAGTACGTCATTGTTTTGTTTTGCATACCTGTAGTTTCCAAAAAATTGTTATCACAACATACAATTTACATTAAGTTTTCTTTTTTAGATTTAATTTACTTAAGTTAACGAACAATTAATGTCATTAGTACAAATTGTGTGTATTTACCTAGAGTAATAGATACAAATATGGGCAAAACTCAACTGGTCTAAAGAAAAAAGAAAAAAGTCAACTATCATCTTGACCTAATGGCATTCGTTTTTATGGAAGATTTTTTAATAAAATTACATCAAACTTCTGTTCCAATGCATGTGCATAACATGTATTTTTATCATAGTCGAAGGAAAACGTTTTCTTTTTGCGCATGTGGCGTTTTATCATCGCAGCGCGCAAAGGGTTAATATGCTGCGCAGTTTATAAAAACCTTGAAGTGATACGATGCGTCCGGGTACGGAAGAATAAAGTTGCTTCCTTGTTGGAAAGATTATCAGTCAACCAGACCTACACAACTGAGAACCATATGACGTGCCTTTTAGAAGAATTGAACCTATACAATTATTGTGTTAGTTAAAATCCACAATTAATGTACTAGCTGGACCAAGAAAGATGGATCTATGTATTCGTATTTTCATTGTGCTCTCTTTCATGTGTTCGTGTCAAGGTAGGTCTAATATAGTTTGTGCTTTAACAATTTCGTTTGAAAAGTTGGAATAAGGAATCCTCAAACTTGATATATATGTACTCAAAGGAAGAAGATTAAAATTAAAGTTAAATTTAGAATTATAAACGTAAATGTTATATCCTGCTTGTCAGATATACGACGTATGATTGCAGTAGTGCTAATGGTAGTAGTAGTAGTAGTAGTAGTAGTAGTAGTAGTAGTAGTAGTAGTAGTAGTAGTAGTAGTAGTAGTAGTAGTAGTAGTAGTAGTAGTAGTAGTAGTAGTAGTAGTAGTAGTAGTAGTAGTAAAGGTACCGGTAGTAGTTGAAAACGGAAGAAATAATAGCAGCACAGCTAATAAACGAGAAAAAAAAGACTTATAAAACAACAGAAATCATAAACGTAATTATGATTAGTATCTAACAATTACTTAGACTTACAAAAATATATGAACTTTTTTTCCACCCTTGATTCTCTTCTACTATGGATAATGTTCATTGTGCTTTTTTTTTCTCCAAAACAGGGGTAGAGCTGACCCTCAGTCCGGGCACAATGTCATCATCTGGTGCTCGGAGTCCCTGTGGCGTCCTTATCTGTCAAGAACCGCTGAACGTCTCGAATGGCCAGGGCAGTTTTGTAAACATAAGGAGTATGAGTGTCTTCAAAAGAGATTCTCAGATTTCGACAAACAGCAAGCGAGAAATCTCTATCGCCACCGTAACAACTGAATATCCTAAGTCAACAAGAGTGGTAAATAGCATCAAGGTTAATGGGACTTTGGACGCTGACGGAGCCTTAATAGAAGTTGAGCTTTACAAAGAAAAAGACTGCGAAGCTGACTTTATCTGTGAAGTCCAGGGCGTGGACAATGAAGGGCGAGGGATGGTGAGTACAGCTCGCTTACTACAACAGCCGTGTCTGAAAGGGAATCAGGAAAGTGACAAGATTTTGTCGCCAGCTTTGTCGCTGCAAATTCTTGCCTCTGTTGAACGGCTGGTATCACGGGTGGCAGGTGGTCTGGAAGACAAAATTGATCAGTTAAAGGATGAATTGAAGAACGACAACATTGGACTTGAAAGTAAATTAGAAGAGTTGAAGAAAGATCTTGACGACCGGAGTGAATCCTTCCAGCACCGTATTGAGGACAGGTTGCTTCTGTTTGAAAATAGAATCGAAGATAAAATAGACAATAATAACAATCTTCAAACATTAATTCAGTTAGATAGCAAGATAGAATCAGAAATGAAAAAGTTTCGTGCTGAAGTGCAGGCCGATGTACAACACAGCTTTGATCACCTAGCCGACAAAGTGCACGAGCTACAGGACCAGTCTGTCAAACTCGCATCAGAACAAATTGAGAAAAGTCTAAACCGCACTTTCATTTCAGTGTCGACCATGGAACTCGACTTAGATCTTTTGAAATCGAATAGTCAGTTAAACTTTGGTACTATTAAAAACGAGACTGAAACCATCCGCGAGTTGCTGACATCTGGGCACTCTTCGTGTCAAAGCTTGTTGACTGGTGTCAAAAAGCTTGAGTCTAGTGTTTACAACTGCACGTCGAGGGATGATTCCCAACTGAACGAGCTTCTGTCAGACTGTCAGTCTTCAAAGTCTTACGATCTAAGTTCTACTTTGGAAAATATCTTAACGCCAAAGTTTTGCAAGAAAGGAATGGTATTCGCTTCACAGCCATATATTTTACTGAATTCCACCAAAACGAGTATCAATACCTTTGATTTCCCTTACCTCTGTGAGACGATGACCGATGGAGGAGGTTGGATCGTCATCCAACGTAGAGTAAAAGGGGACATCGACTTCCACTTAAACTGGGCCGATTACAAAATTGGTTTCGGATCTTTTGCTGGCGATTTCTGGCTTGGCAACGATAACATACACGCCATTACAAGCAGCGGAGCCTATGAATTGAGAGTAGATCTTACTTACAAAAACAAAACTTCGTTTGCCCACTACGGCAATTTCTTTGTGGCTGGCGAGAGTGACAAGTACAAGTTGACGGTTGGGTCTTACCGTGGAACTGCGGGAGACTCTCTAGCGTACCACAACGGAAGGCTGTTCAGCACTCCAGACAGAGACAATGATGCGTGGGACAAGAACTGCGCCGCTACGCATGGCGGCGGTTGGTGGTTCGGTGCTTGCGATCATTCTGACCTAAATGGAAGATGGGGGAAGGATCGAGACCTCGGAGTGGAGTGGGAGAAGCTGGCAGGGGGTGATTCTGTTTCCTTTGCTGAGATGAAAGTTCGGCGTGTGTAGAAACAAATACATATAAAGTTTAACTAATAAGTGTTTAAGGATATGTGATGTAGCACATGTGGCTCAGAAAACGTGAACCTTTTCTTTTAACGCCCTATGCCCCAAAAGATTCACATACATGTACACAACCGCGCACACACACACATACACACACATACACACACAAACACAGGTACAGGCTCGCATACACACAGTCATTCTCAGATGCCACAAACAGCATGCATTGTGGTTTTGCTCTACATACGCTATAAAAATCAGTGCAGTGTAATGCATGTATCGTAATTTATAATGTACACGCATAATTTTTATAATTTCGAAACGTAGAAGACTTTTTCAAAAACCAGTTCCGTTGTGAATAAAATAATCAATGATTTGTAAAAGAAATAATCGTTGTTTTTCGTTTTTTTTTACGTTATTGCAGAGGTTAACGCTAATTTAAACATTGAGTAAACTTTTGTCTTCTACATTTGCCATGTCGTTATTGGAAATGATCAGTAGTAACAGCTTCAACCCATTCTGTTATACAAAACCAAAGCAAAAAACTATTGAATAGTTTATACATTATATTTTAAATTAGTAGAGAAATAAAAATGTAAGCATTGTTTGTTTGTTTTTAGTTTTACTTTGTCCTCGGCAATCGTCTCTCGAATTTTGATCTAACCACAAAATAAACATTAATACACACACACGCACACATACACACACACACACACACACACACACACACGCACACGTGTCTCATGATTATAGGCCTTAAAATTTAGCAAAAACAATTTCCGACTTTTGAAACAAAAAATCCACAAATGGTCCTCTGTTAAAGGACAATTAATGTCGTTGTACATAAATGAGTCAATGTACGAAAATGAATAATATAATTGACAACAACTAAAATACAATAGACCGAATGGTAAACATGTTGATGTTAGTAGTAGTAGTAGTAGTAGTAGCAGGAAACAACAGAAATCATAAACGTAATTATGATTAGTATCTAACAATTACTTAGACTTACAAAAATATATGAACTTTTTTTCCACCCTTGATTCTCTTCTACTATGGATAATGTTCATTGTGCTTTTTTTTTCTCCAAAACAGGGGTAGAGCTGACCCGTTGCTGTTGCTGTTGTTGTTTTTGTGTTTTTGTTGTTTTTTGTCATTGTTGTTGTTGTTGTTGCTGCTGCTGCTGTTGTTGTTGTTGTTGTTTTCCATAATATCATAGACCCAAAAATAACAAATTCTTTAGTTCTTATATTTTTTGCAATCAAAAAGTGTTTATGTTCTTTTCGTTTATCTTACTTTTTTCTCTCTCTCTTTTTTAAAACTGGAATGTGGAAATATTTACATTTTCTCTTGAAGTCACTGGTTAAAAAAAAAGGAAACAAAGCTCTTGACTTATCATAATTGCAATAAAATTTAATAAAATGCAGATCTACTAACTGGTAGTAAATAAACAATATTTTGAGTTTTAAAACTTAATTTGTAACCTTAACTGTTTTTATAAGACATACTTTATTTTATTCTACTAAATAAATATGACTTTTCAGATATTTCTTCAAAGCTTCTAATCTCAAGCATTAGCATACAGCCCATCATTAATTTTTTATTGGGTGTTTCAAGTTCTTTCAACAAGTGTTTGTAGAGAAGACGGGCGGGTTTATCCCATGCTGTCTACAATTTTCTTGTCGTGTTCATATAAAAAAATTCATAGCTCACAATTCCTCTGTCAATTTCAATGGTTAGGTAACCCAAGGCAGAAAAAATAGTATACTTTACTGATCACAAATCCAAAGCATTATTATGGCGTTGCTTTACATCCAAAAAAAATGGCGTTAAAAATGGGTAATGTATCTTTTATTCATCATATATCTCGGTTATCTGTCTGTCTGTCTGTCTGTCTGTCTGTCTGTCTGTCTGCCTGTCTGTCTGTCTGTCTGTCTGTCTGTCTGTTTCGCTCGCACGCTCGCTCTTTATCTCTATTCAAATCTCTTTACGTTTTTCATTATTTACCTGTCTATCTATCAATCTCTTCATCTATTTATCGTTCTAAATATCTCTCTATGTACTGTTCTCAATCAGCCCACCCCCATTCTCTCTCTCTCCCCCACCCCCCTCCCTTTCTCTGTCTCTCTCTC